>JAMZAV010002389.1:0-339101 GCA_024449915.1 Sweltsa coloradensis | reverse complement strand
AAAGATTTTCTAAGCTGACAGATTGGAAAAAGACAATGCATTGTCAAAAGACAAACGCTGTATCAATTATATATATATTATATCAATTAGTACTTTATAAATAAAAATTATTCTAATTTAAAAAAATGATTTTGCAATGGAACTTGAAGAAGTAAAGAGATCCCACGCATACTATTTTTTTTAAATCTCATCCATCAACGCGACCGGACTTTAGCGTTTTCCTAGTGTTAAGAAAGAACACCGTTGGAAGTTGAGAGCTTGGCTGTAGCTGTAGTCACGCGGCAAAATTATTTCACTAATTTGAATTGCTAAAGTGAAGATTTAGTTAACAGTTTTGATTGCGTAGGGCTTGGATGTTTCTTCACAATTAGTATGCGAGTGATTATTACCACACTTGTGAATGTCTAAACTGACATTTTTTTAAAACATAAAATATTATGTAAATCAGTTTTAATAACTGAATTGAATGGGAAATAAATCATCTTGATCCCACAGGTGTCCCGTGTGTGCATAACCTGTGCCCTGATGTTCACGTATTTCACTTCAGTAGTATTTCAATCTGCTCAATCCAAACTAGAATATGCCAAGCAACATGACTCCTCGGTTAGGCGTCTTTCTTTACCACGTCGCGTTGCATTTCATGCACTATGCTGAAGTACGAGTACGCAGAGTTCATGATCTGAAAACAAAACAAACCGAAGCATATTTAAACAAGCGCTCGTAGGGAATTTCCTAAACTGGGAGTATATCTTACTGTGTAAGTGCAGGGTGTATAGAAAGCCCCCCAACACCCTCCTTGGGTTGGGCTAGGTCCACCTATCTCACTACTCGGGTCACACATTTGCCACCATCCAATTAAAGGAGCTGTTAGTGATGTTACCCCAAAAAATATTTTTACCACATAATCTAAACCATAATACTACTCTAAAATGACCGTTTAAACAATTGTATCTTATAACTGTGATTTTACAGGATTTTTTTAAACTTTTTTGATCCAGAAATTTGAGGAAATTGGCGTTTTGGTCAACTTTTCAAATCTGCTTTAACCTTCTTCTCTTTTTCTTTTTTTTTCTTTTCTTTTTTCTTTTTTTTTTAAATACTAGAGCATTGTACCAATATAAAATGGCAATTTGTAACATCGTGTCTTGAGACTGTGCACAAATTTTCACTCAAACACGCAAAAATATGCCTTCCAAAATCACACCCCTTCTTGGTAATCAGCATATTTTGGCCGAACCACTAGCCCAAATTATAAAACAAAATAAATAGAGGATTTACAGAAAAGGCTGTCGAATACGTCAATAATGGCCAATTTTTTTGGTTCAAAATCATCCAAGGTCACGGGGCATAAAGATCGTCCCCATGTTATTTCTTATGGGAAATTTTTTGCCGATAGCTCGAAAAATACCAAGCGTCACATTTTTGGCAGGGTCATGGTGGATCCAATAATTGTTATGTTAATTTCTAAATTCATAACTAGTCTGAATGAAATATATTTTTCGAGTTTAGCGGTGAATACCCCTTAAGGGAAATCTCAACAAAGTACTGCCTTTCAATCGGAGTCAAGTTCGGTTTTAATCGCAAAATATGGCACGTGACACACAAATACAGATGAACGGATGGACAGAAAAGGGAGGGATTATTTTAGAAAACTTCGTTCCCTTAAACAAGTAGTACAAAATGTAGTCAAGTACAACATTAAACTTGAGCCTTGTTGTTTATAAAAGCTTATTTGGTCATATGGTCTATATAAAGCGATAAATTGTCTTTTGAGTTTTGACATATCATCAAGATAATGCCTAGAGCAAAGTACTGATAAAGGGTACGATCCCAAACCTGCTAAAAATTCTAATACGTGCTTGGCTCATTCCAAAAGAATCGGTATTCGGTTCGAGCATAAGGTTTGAGATATATTGAGAATTGGGTTATTATGGCGGCGTTTTTAAAATATTCACCTTTAAAAAATGGTTGTTATATTCGTTAGATGCTGTCTAGATTCAACATTATGTATATTTATACTGAAAAATAAAAGCATGTAATGTTCACCTTTCATTTTTTATCATTATTTTTCTTGATTAATAATAAAATAACGTTTTCAGTTGTATTATTCGTGCATTTCGCACGAATTTAGGCTATACTTTAAAAAAGCTACCTGTTCCGAAACCGATCAACAGGATTCAATGCTTTGTCGAGTCGGAGAATGAAACAAGTCGTTTTAACAGCTTTCAGATCATTACCAAAGTCAAAGTGAGCATAGTCACGCACGCCCTAACTAATCTATGTGATCTGCAATGCCGGCGAAGCGTGGTTGTAGGCTCCATACACTACCATTTGTTTCTTGGCCATCCAGAATATACATTTCTTAGCTTTAGCCGCAAGTCATCTAGACCAAGGCTCTGAAAATATATCAGTATCTATGAAATTTTTATTTTGAATGTAACGTTTCTGAATATGCGTCATTATCCTGTCAGTTTGTCTGTTTGGGTGTCACATCTCACGATAAAAACCGAACATGACCTACGAATCCACTTAAAACAAAGATGATTCAGAGTGTGTTTGGTCAACCTTGGGGGGACGAGCTAGCCTATCTCATGAGGAATATATATCAACCTGGCACCTCCACCTAGAAGAATTGACTGCTAAAACATATTTTGATATTTTATAAATCTTCGACAATTTGTTGTGTTTGTTTCCTTACTAAGGGTACGTCTGTAATCGTTTTTCGACTGCTACCCTGCTAAAAACTTGCCTGCTCTGTGCTAGCCTGCTTACACCTCGCCTACTTAATGATTGGATGAGCGTAGCGAGCGAAGCGAAGATTCCATTTCACTACACTGGAGAAAAAAATCCGGAATGTTTTTTTTTTTCTTTTTTTTCTGTATTATTGTGTGTTTGTCAGCACGATTCCGGCTAAACCGATACTCCAATTGCCATTAAATTTTCTGGAGATCTTCGAAATCTCTGAACTTAGAACTGCCACGTTTTTGAGCGCAATCGAAAAATTATTTCTCATGAAAATCTCAATTTTACGAATTTTTTTCGATTTTTTTAAAATTTCTTCGACTTATAACACCTACATGCTTTATTCGATTTTAATGAGTTTTTCACAGAATCATAATTTTATGAATTAAGATATTCGTGTTAAATTTGAGCGCAATCGAAAAATTATTTCTCATGAAAATCTAAATTTTACGTTTTTTTTCTTTTTTAAACAATTCTTTGACTTATAACACCTACATGTGCTTTAACCGATTGTAATAATTTTTTCACAGAACCTTACTTTTATGAATTAATATATTCGTGTGAAATTCGAGCGCAATCAAATAATTATTTCTTATGAAAATCGCAATTTTACGATTTTTTTCTTTTTTAAATTACGATTAATTAAAAAAAAAAAATTAAGTTTATTTTTTATTTAATTTAAATTAATTGGATGAGCGTAGCGAGCGTAGCGAGCGAAGCGAAGATTCCATTTCACTACACTGGAGAAAAAAATCCGGAATGTTTTTTTTTCTTTCTTTTTTTTTTTTGTATTTTTGTGTGTCTGTTAACACGATTCCGGCTAAACCGATACTCCGATTGTGATGAAATTTTATGGAGGCCTTCAAAATCTCTGAACTTAGAACTGCCACGTTTTTGAGCGCAATCGGAATTTTTTTTCTCATAAAAAACGCAATTTTACGATTTTTTTCGAATTTTAAAAAATTTCTTCGACTTATAACTCCTACATGCTTTATTCGATTGTAATGATTTTTTCACAGAACCTTAATTTTATGAATTAAGATATTTGTGTAAAATTTGAGCGTAATCGAAAAAATATTTCTCATGAAAATCGAAATTTTACGAGTTTTTTCTTTTTTTAAGCAATTCTTTGACTTATAACACCTACATGCTTTATCCTATTGTAATGATTTTTTCACAGAACCCTTATTGTATGAATTAATAGATAAGTGTTAAATTTGAGCGCAATCGAGAAATTATTTCTTATAAAAATCGCAATTTTACGATTTTTTTATTTTTTTAACAATTACAATTTATTTAAAAAAATTAAAAAATTAAAGTTAATTTTTTATTTAATTTAATTTAATTTAAAAAAAATTCAACTTAGTAATGATTTTTTCACAGAACAACAGAAAATCCGCATAACACATGGCAGCTCAATGCACCAATTACGCTCATCCAACAACGCGGCGGGACTTAAGCGTTTTCCTAGTAAGCCTGCTTATCATGGCTTCCCACTGCCTACTTACCGGACATTCGTTTTTAAGTCGCTCTCAAAACCCACCCACGAGAAGGCGGTAGCTTGAGTCTTTTTATAAATTAGTAAACAAACAAACTTTCTTGTGTTTGTTAGTCCATGTGCGTTGTATCTCTCGTTTTTGGCTTGTCATAGGGCCTAGGCCTAGCATAACCTCCTTGGCCAAGGTCAAGAAGTTGAAAATAAATTTAAAATCATCAAACTATATCACAAAACATTCAAAATGCTAGATTTTGGAAGGGGTCTGTGTCTAGCTAGGCTAGGCCTAGGCCTAAGCTACCCTACGCTAGGCCTAGGCCCTATAGGGCCTTGGCCTAAAACATGCATTTAGTTGTTTGAATTCCTGACACTGCTAATTTTCTACGTGGTAAGAAAATAATTCATTAAATATAAGATCCTTGGAACAATTTACATTAATTAATTACAATCCTGCTTGCATTTCACTTCTTCGCATTCGGCCATCTTGAAGTAGGCGAAGTGACTACGCTCGGGTGCTAACCAAGTAGATGACCGATGCCTACTTGTGACATTTCGACGCCAACTTCATCACGTGACTTCCGGCTAACGAGTCGACTTAGCCAAGCAGACTCGCTCAAAAAGTCGATTACAGACGCACCCTTATTACCTGTGCTTGTTTTCATGTTCTTTCTTGACATTTCTGCTTAAAAATTTATTGTATGAACACAAACATTGGCTTAACCCTTTATAGGACAGTATTTAGCGCCCCAAAATTTTGCTTTTTACTTCAGCAATTTGAAATTTGTGATTTTTTTCAAGAATTTTAGAATTTTTTTAGATTTTTTTCCTTAATGTTTTAGGAACAAAATGCTGATTTTGAATTCCAAATTGACATCAAAGTTGAAACAAAAATTAAAATTTGAATTGATTTTTAAAAATTAGATTTTTTTGCAATTTTCCGTTTTTTCCATTTTTTTACATGTTCAAATTGAATCTACGACAGGCAAACAAAATATCCGGGACATCCCGGAAATTTCTGAATTTCTGTGTTTTTATACACAATTTGATTTTTGAACCATTACAAAAATCCTTCTAATCATTATAATTTAGTGCGGAAAAATTCTACGAATTCAGAACAAAATGAAGCAGCTTTTTACCCGGGCTAAAAGTATGAAGAACTGGCCGATTTATTGGTGTAGATTTTGAAATGTGGTGGTACATATGTGTACCAATAACCTATAAAGGGTTAATTTAATTTAATTTATTTTTTCGTGGGAAGCCGGCCCAGGGTGAAATATTCATGCCCCACTTCTAGACCCCGTTCCATGTAAATTTTTATACCAGGAATGATAGGCAAAGTTAGGTGGGAAGTGCGGTATAACTGAAAATCGAATTCATGAAGACTTATGCCGCATTTTGAATTTTGCGTCTATGCGTAAAACGAGAAAATTGTCATAACTTTCATGAAACAAAACATAAACCGACCCGGGCCTAGGCCCAGATATAAAAAATGTTTCTAATACAGCAGTGTATAGGCCAAACGACTAGATACCCTAGGCAAGTTGCGTACATAGGATTGTGAAAGGATGTCCGAGGGCTGTTTAAGATGAATCAATCCCTTGCATTCGCATTAACGACTGAGGAAAACCTCGAATAAACCTTCAGTCAGGATTGCCGGTCTCAACGGGATTTGAATCCGGGACCTCCCGAAACAGAGTCGCGTGCTTAACGCTCGAGCCAACACTGCCGGTGAAAATTTGTATGTGGATAGTGGATTTAGCAAGAAATCTCATCCAGACAAAATGTGCCTGTCTAAAAATGACTAATCATAAATAAGCTTAATTCAATAATAACATCCCAAACAGCCACTCACGTTGGCAAACACCTCCAGGTTGAAGGGTAGGAACGAGGCCGCAGTGACGACTACAGGGGTCACTGCCCGGGACATGATGATCCTCATCTTGACCTTGAAAGACTTGGACGCCTCGAGCCAGTTGCTGAAGTACATGGCGTTGCTCACCAGCTCGCTCTGCAAGGTGATAATATATTACAACTCTTAGTGAGCAACATGATCCCTTTATGCATCACTATTTTGTTACCCGTTCCGTTCGTCAGTGCAAGTCACCTTCGACCCTAGATGGCAGGCGTATTTACCTTGACATTGCCCTTCAACAAGAATTATTAAAGATAAAGTTTTTGGTGGTCTGGGAACTGGGCTGGTATCATCTGGTGGGAAGATGGGGATACTTCTATATACTCGACAGTGCAACCAAAGGGAATGGTAGAAAGGCAGCATAACTTGATGCTCTGGGCTGCTCCCTATCAGTGGCACTCCTGTACCGTGCGTGATACAATTAAACGAGTGACCGTGGATACTAGCTGAACACCCCTACCTCGTGTGCGAGGTGACTCGCAGCCCAACAGTACGAGAAGATCTGCAGGACGTTCACCACGAGGTACAGCAGCCAGACGAAGAACTTCAGGGAGAACGGTGGAAGCTGAAAAGGAGATGTAAAATAATGATGTATCATTTCTATACTGTCATTTTAAAATAAGGTCAGGGATGTGATCTATGCAACGATTGCAATAAAAATGTTACACGATCTCAAGGTTTTTCCAGATATAGGTATAGCTCATGTGCAACGCGTGAGACTGTTCTGTATGACACGGTTCACAGGAACCCAACACCGGCAATCATATTGAAAGTTCTTCCAAAGTTTTCGTCAGTCGAGGCGAATGCTGTGATTGAGTTCTAGGACAATCCCTTTACAACCTCCATAATACATTCTTGGCATCAAGAGGAAACCCGGCAATATGCAAACTCAAAGAAGGCATTGTTCATCGGCAATGAGTATATTACTATACTATTCTCTGAAGAGCACTCGACCCATCTGTATTGATGATGTGAATGCAAACTGTATTCTCTGCCCTCGCAATTCATTGAGAAAGATGACGTTTAGAAACCTTATTGACTCTGATGATTGACGTTTACAACGAAATACAAAGAAAGGAACCTAGATATTCTATTCCATCCACATTTCGCCAAGGTGCTCACATGAAGCGGGTCACACAGGGTAAAATTAATGTACAACCTTCAGTGGGCATCCTTACGGGCAACCGTGAAGGTTTATATGAAACTCGACCATAAGAAGAAATAATTAAGAAAGGAATGAAAAATACGTTACATGTTTTCATAATAAGTTTACTCATGCGTCTCACCCAACTAATCCAATTACACATTCAATAAAATGTGAATTACTAAGGACAATTATTACCAAATGTATAATCCTACCGTCACAATCTGAAACAGATCTACGCAAATCACTACAGCTCCGACCAATATCTCGAAGAACAGCATTTGGTTAAGCTCATCCAACACCCGATCAGCGAAACTGCAACATGAAACCATGTGTTGATATGTGCAAACTGCGCATCTGAGTTTTTTATTTCATCCCTATCTTAAACCTTCATGAATGTTTGTACAAAAACCAGCTGTGTTTTTCCTGATAAAAGTATCATCAGCTCACCTCAAAAGATCAATATGGAACTGAGCACATTCATCTAATTGCCGGTCCATCTCCAGGTTGATGTCACTTGCCTCTGCAATTCTGCTCTGCAGGGCAAGGTTTCGGGCAGGCCGTGTACTATTTCTACCACGAACTTTGATCGTTCTTCCAGCTGTGGTGCGAAATTTCAAATGAGGTTTTAATGCCACGTTAATCGGCACTGGGTTTTTACTAGTCTTATTTTCTGGAGCATTGGACATTTGTTGGTGGCGGTTTGGCGACGTTTGAGTTGTGTTCGCTTGAACGGCCAATCTTCGCGAGTTGAGGCGAGATTTTTGGTGAGATTCTCCAAGTTCTTGATGAATATCAGGGATGATAATAATCTTAGTTGTAACTTGATTGTTCAACTGAAATGCACTAGAATACGAAGCTGCAGGAGCTCTAGCCGGAAGTGGCTTGTTCGCTAAAAATGGTCGATCTTTGCCAAACACTAATCGTTGTGTTACGAGATTCTTCGTTGCGATTTCTCTTACAAATTCCAGATTGTATTGCAGTATTTTGAAATTGCAAGTAAGATATATAAAGGACAGAACACAGAACACATCCCCGACAGCTATTGCCCCATCAATGAAGAACCCCATGAATACCGTGCAAAAATAAAGAAATTCATATTGAGGTGATTCGAGTGTGTTGGGAAACGGAAATTGAACGTGAGCAGGAAACCTCCTCTCCTTCTCAAGCAAGGGCTCCAGAGTGAAGCAGAAGTCTAGTAATATCCGCACCGCTATATAGAAGACTGTATACACCTGTGCCCTGCGCTTGTACTTCTGAAATATTTTCTTCTCGGCATCTTCGTTATAGAAACGCGTGAAGTCGTTTAGCTTAACAATGACTTCAACAATAAAATCGTTTTTGAATATCGCAACTATGATCCGTAAAACTGCTTTCATTAAAAAGATTATAATCACAATGTCTTCAGTTAGTAAAATATAATCACCCAGTTTCAGATTTATGTTGTAACATTCTACTAAGAAATGTAAAAAGTAAGCAAACAGCGCGAGGTATGGTAGAACCTTTGCTGCGCGAAAAAATATATTTCGTTCACCTTTCTTCAGAGGCCACACACCTGCTAGGAGAAATATTCTGACAGTGTTTGCCATGCATTCATAGTCGTAGTCGTTGAAAAGGCCCCGCAAAAATTTCATGTTTAAACTGACTCGTTCTCTTAAACTAGTGTTCTCGGAACATTAGTACGTCCAAAAGACTTTAATATCCATATAGTCCAAGACAGATTTAAAGTACTATAACTTTTATACAAATACGCAATATTGGACAAAAGAAGCCTCCCATCGTAGTCAATTTCACACTTATTAACTCAGTAAAAGTACCACAAAACGTCCGTATTTTCTTTTACTAATTATTTTGTAATATAGGTTCGAAATTCAGTCCACCTGACTTTAACTTCCGTACTCTTTCACAATAATGATGCAAAATTAGTTCGATATTCAGTCCTCCGGATTTAAGTGACCGTATACATTTTCTTAATTATAGTTGCGATATTAAGTCAAATAGAGTTTAACGTCCTTATTCTCTCACTCGTATTCTTGCAACATTAGTTGCGATATTATGTCCAATCGAGTGTAACGTCTTCGTGAAGAACCTGAAACATGTACTTTACTTCTCATTATGGTGTTCTGATGTATTGTAAAGCGTTAATGGTTGGGAAAGTTGACTTAAAAAGGCAAGATTAATGTTAATACCGCCTTTTTGGCATCTCTTTGCAATGCATATAGGCACATACATAATGTACATATCTGATATGAAAATCAATCCAGAATATTATCGAAATCTCTCTCATCCTGCTATCGAACTCTTGTGCATGATTACTTTCATTCGTCGTTTAAATATGTAAGTATACGGGCCTACTGTAGTAGTTTTAGTGGTAGTATGTAGGGGTTCTTAACCTTCTTATTTAGCATTGAATCACAGTGTATGACAAAAATATTTAACATATTTATTTATACACTCTTTTTGTTAAATCAATAAGTTTGAAGATGTGGATATAATAATGAATTGGTAGCAAATAATGGGTTTTAAAATATTTTTTTCCGGATCGTTATCTTTTTCACAATTAAGTGTATGGGAAAAATGTATCCACCAATGCAGTTGTGATAAATTGTCAAATATGTAATTTTGAGAAAATACTAAGATTGGTATATACAAAAAATTGTGGGTAAAAGCACGAAACAATTTATTTTCTAATATTTTTTTAATTAATCAATCAATTAATTAATTAATTTATTTATTTATTTATTTATTTATTTATTTATTTATTTATTTATTTACTATTTATTTATTTATAATATTTATTTATTTATTTATTTATTTATTTATTTATTTATTTTAATTATTTATTATATATTCATCAATTTTTTAATTATATATTTATGGTCACAATCATTACAACAGGACACAATGTCCCACAAGTGCAATTTACTAAACATTTCATAGCGTCACCTCAGAACTTATTTGTGCCATATCCACTTTTCACTTTTTTGGAGTTAGATGTTCTAGAGTATTTGTTAGTGTTCATTGTTGCTATTTATTTATTTATTTATTGATTTATTTATTTATTTATTTTGATTATTTATTTATTTATTTATTTATTTATTTATTTATTATTTATTTATTTATTTATTTATTTACTTATTTATTTATGAATTTATTTATAATACATTTTTTAAATATGTTTATTTACTATATATTTATAAAAAAAATTATTATTTATTATATATTTATGGTCACAATCATTACAACAGGACACAATGTCCCACAAGTGCAATTTACTAAAGATTACATAGCGTCACCTCAGAACTTATTTGTGCCATATCCACTTCGCTTTTTTGGAGTTAGATGTTTTAGAGTTATTGTTAGTGCTTATTGTTGCTAATAAAAAAATAATATTGTCAAATATTCAAGCTGAATTAGTGTTTTAGCAATGTCAGTTTGTTCCATATCCATCAGATGACACCATATCTTAGTGCATATTTGTGCCATATCCAATTTACATATACTAACAAGTGGATATGGCACAAATAAGTACTGAACCAATTATCTAGTTTGATGAAATTTTGTTATCTATCAATAGGAAGTGCGTATTTACGCATGCCCTACAATTAAAAAATATGAAAAACCTTACATCTAACCATTTGAAGATAATTGCAGCAAAAATTTCTTAAATTCAAGCATAAACAATAACATATTTTATTTTGTCTATTTGAGTCTTCATTGAAATAATTATTTATTTAAACCCTACAATAATTCAATCATAATAGTTGAGAACATTAATGGTTGGTGTTATTCTCTATTCCACAAACTTATCTCCACTTAAGGCTATTCGACCGCGTTTTTCTTTTTTCCAAAATATGCTACCAAGTCAAAATATAGTGAATGGCTTTGAAACCTGGCTATTTAAGAAAAAAAAAAAAAAAAAAATCTGATCTGGTACACGGCCAATATAGCCACCTCAAAATAATTTCCAACTTCAATTCGCCAAGGCACACCATTCAACGTAGGGTGTTGTGGTTTTGTGACATTAATTTTCAACTGTTTATATAGACTTAGAGTGCGTCTGTAATCGACTTTTTGAGCGAGTCTGCTTGGCTAAGTCGACTCGTTAGCCGGAAGTCACGTGATGAAGTTGGCGTCGAAATGTCACAAGTAGGCATCGGAAGTCTACTTGGTTAGCACCCGAGCGTAGTCGCCGAAAGTGTATGCTTGCGAGCCTACTTCACCTACTACAAGATGGCCGAATGCGAAGAAGTGAAATGCAAGCAGGATTGTAATTAATTAATTTAAATTGTTCCTAGGATCTGATATTTAAATGAATTATTTTCTTACCACGTAGAAAATTAGCAGTGTCAGGAATTCAAACAACTAAATGCATGTTTTAGGCCGAGGCCCTAGGGCATAGCTAGGTAAAGGTGGGGCCTAGGCCTAGCGTAGGGTAGCCTAGACCTAGGCCTAGCCAGCCAAAATGTAGCATTTTGAATGTTTTGTGATATAGTTTGATGTTTTTAAATTTATTTTTAACTTCTTGACCTTGACCAACGAGGTTATGCTAGGTCTAGACCCTATGACAAGCCAAAAACGAGAGATACAACGCACATGGACTAACAAACACAAGAAAGTTTGTTTGTTTACAAATTTATAAAAAAGACTCAAGCTACCGCCTTCTCGTGGGTGGGTTTTGAGAGCGACTTAAAAACGTATGTCCGTTAAGTAGGCAGTGGGAAGCCATGATAAGCAGGCCAAGCAGGCTTCGAGTAGTTGTTGACAAAATCGCTGAGTAGGTGAGGTGTAAGCAGGCTAGCACAGAGCAGGCAAGTTTTTAGCAGGGTAGCAGTCGAAAAACGATTACAGACGTACCCTCACTGTGAGATTTTTTTTTAACAATTGTCTTTCTTCTTTTCTTGCGAATTCTTTTGTTTCGCGGTATTTTTTACCGATTTGTACCACCAAACAAAAAAAAATTCGCAGGAAAGATAATTGTTAAAAAAATCTTTTTTCTCTCAGTTAGTCTATTGTAAAACAGTTGAAAATTAATGTCACAGAAACACAATACCCTACGTTGAATGATGTGCCTTGGCGAATTGAAGTTTGATAATATTTTGAGATGGCTATATTGGCCGTGTACCGGATCAGAAAAATTGAAAAAAATATTTTTGATTTTCTAAAATAGCCAGGTTTCAAAGCCATTAACTATGTTTTGACTTGGTAGCATATTTTGGAAAATAGAAAAACGCGGTCGAATTGCCTTAAAATGAAAATCTGTGGATATGGCACACAAATTTTAGCCAAGTTACCGGTATCCATTAAGTTGAAAATCGTTGTGCCATATCCAAATGGAAGTGCTTATATTACGTATACCCTGCGGGTAAAAATAATGTTAAACATTTTAAATCAATAATATTTATTATTGTAAGAATATTGCAACAAAAATTTCTCAAATTCAACTATAAATCACGGTTTGGCGGTGAATCAAACATTCAAACCTCATTTTCTCCACTTTGGTAAAAGCGGATATGGCACAAATAAGTTCTGAGGTGACGATAGGGTAACAAAACAAAACAAAACAATATAATATAATAACGTTACAATGAGTGTTAAAATAATTTAAGCATGAATGTATGAGTGGCGTTGTATGTTTGAGTGTATGATTGTGTTTGTGGGTGTGTAAATGTAAACATAAATTGTGAGTGCAAGAAGGAGTGACTGAAGAGATTAGTGAAGTTAATTATAGGTTATTTCCTTATGCCTTGTTATACGTAGAATGTAACCTTGTAACCAAAAGGATTTATAGTGATTGAAGCTATCCTAACAAAATAAAAAAGATTGTTTCAATAGGAATACATTTTTTACACTCAATTAACCGTGCTGTTCTGGGTGTATAAAAAATGAATAATCAATATTATGTATCACGATTTTATTGATGTCACCGTTACCAGTAATCTAAAAATGGCAAACATAATTTTTGTGGGGAATTTGATGGTGATTATTTGCTCTGCGGTAATTTTTTGTCTAATTCCAACAATTTTAAAGAGTTTTTAGAGAGGACTTTTAGTAAAATGGTATGGAAGGAAGTTTCTACAAGTCAGCGGCTTCATGATCTTTTACCCAAACAACCTATTTGACGGGAGTAACAGGGGTAAAATATATTTTGGGGGCGGAGCGGAGTACGAGTGACCAAAAATACTATCTACGAGACACGATATGCCATGGTATATACGTTGTATTGTATACGATTGCCGTTCCAAAGTCAGCAAAAGGATGACTTTGTGTTAGTTTCTTTGAATGATTGTATAGTAAACATATTAAGATTTTTTATGAAGTTTTCTGTTGAGGGAGGGTATTAGTTTTAATAATTTACCACGAAACAAGTAGTTTTGCGCAAAATCATATAGTTCGGTCAGTTAATTTAAAAGTAAAGAGTTATACCTACACAATATAGCACACAACCATTCTTCCCACTTCGTTTTAGGTCGTATACCTACGGATCTCGAGAATAACCGGCCGAAGTCTAACCACTGTGAAAACAACTTGTTTTGTTCATATTTTGTTCCACCCCAGAGATGTGATGTATTTTACTGTTTTTATTGCAAATTGAAAGCAAAGTTCTCGTTTACTAATCTATAACTAAAAAAAACACCTCTCCACGTGCGAACGTTTGCTCATACGTAGGCCTTACCACACTATTGTGAAGTAGATTGCATCACAGCTGGGCCTGTGGTCGTTCAACATATTTATCTAGGTGCCCGTTAGGGCACCGCAGCCAAGCCGCAGTGCGCTACACACTCGGGCATCTTATACAGCAAGCAGAGTTGGGGTGGTTTCGAGGTGTCACCCAGCCGTCATGAAACGTGATGTGAATTTGAAAACTATCAAAATCGATGGGATTTATAGGTACCCGACAACACATGCCAAATTTGGTTGGGGTACGAGCATTCCTTCTTGGTGAAAATATGACTTGAAACATGCTCAACTACTGGCTACTATCTAATTTGTTAGTTTCAATTGCCCAGCGATTCTGACCAAACGGATGGGGCAACAACGTTCATATTTTACATGGACATTAAGGTAATAGTGATGTAATTCCCTTTGAAAGAAAAAGTTTTAAGAAATTGCTGGAAGGCTTCCAAATAAAGGGTTTTAAAATAAGCCTTATACAGGCATACAATCGACAAGTAACTATAGTTACGTGACAATAATCGCCTACATTGTTTACAAAAAGCAAGTCTTTGGACCATTATATTTTTTCATTCTATTGTTAATTGGTAATACCATAGCAATTAAATCGACTTTGATAAAATTATTATATTTTAACAAATAATTTTGCAATGGAACTTGAAAAAGTAATGAGATCCCACACATAACAAAAACTTGTAAAAATACAGCCAAACCTTACACACTCAAAATAAATGAGATCTAAAGAAAGTGCCAAGCTCTACTTTTCCACATTTGCGCATTCTTAATTCATAAACGTACAGTGTCCCGTAACAACATCCTTGAAAAGCTTGGCAAAATAGAATTTGCATGACCATTACGTTAAAATTTATTAGAAAAAAAGAATTTGAATGAACTATTTCGTTTAATTAATAGTTGCAAATTCTATTTTGCCAAGCTTTTCAAGGATGTTGTTACGGGACACTGTACGTTTATGAATTAAGAATGCGCAAATGTGGAAAAGTAGATGAGATTGGCACTTTTTTAGATCTTATTTCTTTTGAGTGTGTAAGGTTTGGCTGTATTTTTACAAGTTTTTGTTATGTGCTACATTACTCACCTATTATATTCATTTCGGTCATCATGTATGTAAAGCGTGGTGGATAGTTGGGAGGTGATGCCCATGTAAGTTCTATTGAAATGACATCCTCATTGTTGCCTCAAGAAACTAGCAAGGTTTCTATCACGAGTGGTGGCGGAATCGAACCGACTTCCTCCCTGCAGATTCATTGTCCCATGCTTTACTTTTTTGGTATTCTTAGTAAATAACACCATTATTTAACAATAACCTCTATCTTTCCTCCGAAATGTTATAATTTACAATTTCAAAGTCATATAAATACCTGCTTCTTTGTGGATTATGCTCTCGTACATAATCATCATTATATAATTAATGTTGATATGACCTAGAAATGAAAAATAATAACCCTTCCTTCTATACGAAGCACTCCTCAAATATTAATTGAATATAAGCATTACACTTAATGCTAAATGCAACTACACATCCTTACAGTTGAGTAGAATAATCACGACTAATGCCGCAATGCGTTTTCTTTGTGGTCAGAGTAACAAAAACCGTTAACAGCGCAGGTCAGGTATATGTCTTCTCAGTTCGAGAACATATAAACGATTTTTTAAATCAAAACCATTAAAATATTACTCCTGAAATATTCCATATAATTTCCACCAATCTCATCGCCATGTGGTAAAATACACGGACTTAATACATCCTTCGAGAACCAACTGATTGAAGCCCACATCCTATATTATTGTTTTACTATCACTCACGCTATACAGTCCCAAGTATAGGCCTGCTAATAACGAACGTGGGCCAACATTTTACGATTGTTGTTTATGTATTTAGAGTAACTTATAAACAACGTTAATAATATACAATCAATAGCACGCATGTGTGTATTTCATAAATTTTGTCCATGTTGTACCATGTATTTAGGTGCCCGTCAAGGCGCCGCAGCCAAGCCCCGGTGCGCTAACACATTCGGGCAAATTATACATCAAGCCATTTGTTGGGTCGATTTCGAGGTATTCTTCAGCAGTCGTGAAACGTGTGATATTATTTTAAAACTCTCAATCGTGGCGATTTACATACCTGACAACAGTCATGACCGGGGTACGAATATTCCTTCTAGGTGAAAAAATGCTTGAAACATGCTCAAAATCAATTTAGATTGTATAAGGGCGCGTCAACTGTTCGACCATAATGGGCTACTCTTTCCTATAATTGGCTAGATAGGAAAGACCCATGCTGACTAGATCCAGTTTAGGGAGGGGAGGAAAGTGAATGTACTCAACACAATGGCTCGCTCACGCGTTTTCTAGTTATGATACACAAGTTCAGCCATAGAGAAATCCTAATCAATAATATGAAGTGAATATGAAGATGAGAAGTGATGGCTCAAAAATCTATGTTATCTTTCAGTAATAACAGCAACAAGCAGTCTTCTGTGTGATTTATATCATAGCTCTTAACAATCACAACATATAAGAATTTAGTAAAAGATTGTCTAAGATAGCTCAAATGGTATAGTGCATCAATACGTAAATCAGGAGTTTCTGGGTTCGATCCCAGTCGCGGCAAACTTTTACGTGAATTGCTATCATTCAATAACTTTGACCTCAAAGCAGGCTTTTTCTTAAAAACCTTGTATTCAATATAAATACTAATATTAGAAAATTAAAAGAGTTTGGTGCTATTACTATAGGGCTAATTGAAACTTACAAGGGGTTTGACATTCGTAAGAAAATCGCGGCGAGAAGAGAAAATGTGAAGACTGAGTGATGCAAGTAAGTTGTAGGTGGAGGGTAACGTAAGAGAGCGTAGGTTTTACGATTTCAACGCGAGGAATAATTAGGTAAATGACTAACATTCTTAGCATGTTGCTGTTGTTGTTTTAGCTGCCGATATTCCACACATACAAACACTTGAATAAAAGTAAAACGCCTCACACACTCAAAAGCATTGAGACCTATAGTGGTTCGAAATTGTTTCCAACAAAACAACTTTGTGAACTATATTCACGCTAGCTCAGCGTGGATCTAACACACTGTGGAACTTAACTTCCTTAAGACCTCAGTTTTTTTGATTGGTAAGGTTTGGATTAATTTTTACATGGCGTTTGTTTTTTGCGGGATCTCACTACTTTTCAAGCTCCATTGCAAAAATTACTTGTGTTAAAATAGAATATTTTATTATAGTAGTATTAATTGCTTTGGTATTACATCACCGATTAACAACAGAATGTAGACTCACATAGTAGGAGATTATGTCAAGTCAATAAATAGTGTAGTAGTGGTAGTGGTTTATTTTATAGGTAGGCCTACACATAAAAGGCTTATTAAAACCTTTATTTCTAGTCTTCCAGCTAGCTTTCTGAACTTTTTCTTTCGAAGTAGGCCTATACGTAAATGACGTAACATATTATGTATATGCAAAATTTGAATATTGTAGTCCCATCAGTTAGAATCGTCGGGCAATTATTGAAATTGACGAATTAAGCAAAAGCAGAAGTAGGAACTAACATCATAAAGTGATTATGTGCAAATTTCAACCAAATTTTTCACCCAGAAGGAATGTCCGTACCTCAACCAAATTTGTCATGTATTGATTGTATTGGTACGCAATCAGTTTTCAAGTTCATATCACGTTTCATGACGGCTAGGTGACACCTCGCCTCAACTCGGCTTGGTGTAATGTGTTGGCGCACCGCGGCTTGGCTGCGGCGCCAAGTAGGATTTTAATTGCAATAGCTATAACAAACCCTCAACACTTAATTTCCAAACATATTATTTTATAACAATTAATTATTGGATGAGCGAAGCGAAGACTTTAATTTCACCGACCCCCCAAAAAATTTAGCTCGGGTGTTTTTTTTTTTTTTTTCTGTCTGTTTGTTCGCTCTCTACCGGGCAAACGGCATATGCGATCTGGATTAAAATTTGACAGGACCTTCGAAATCTCTGAACTTAGACTTGCCACGTTTTTGGGTACAATCGAAGAAATATTTCTCATGAATATCGTACTTTTACGATTTTTTTTCGATTTTTTGTGCGATATTTTCGTGCCATTTGGGCCAATTCTGACCAAACGGGTGGAGCTAAAACGTTCATATTATACATGGACATTAAGGTTATGGTGATTTAGTACATTTTGAAAGAAACAGTTGAAAAAGTTAGCCAGAATCCATAGAAATAAAGCCTTTAATATAAGATTTTTGGTTGCTTGTACGATATTTTCGTGCCATTTGGGCCAATTCTGACCAAACGGGTGGGGCTACAACGTTCATATTATACATGGACATTAAGGTTATGGTGATGTAGTACCTTTTGAAAGAAAAAGTTGAAAAAGTTAGCCAGAATCCATAGAAATAAAGCTTTTAATAAAAGTTTTTTACGGTAAATAATACTAATTGACAAGAAACAAAAGAAACTTGACAACATTCACCTACAATGCGTAGGCAGCAAAACAAAGCACTTGCAAAAGTAAAGATATCCCACGCAAACTACAAACTTTAAAAAGCTCATCCATCAACGTGGCGGGACTTTAGCGTTTTCCTAGTTCTACAAAACCTTATATTTATGTCTTTCACTGAACATTTCATCATTGTCTTTGAAAAGTGCATAATATTGTAACCCGATCTGTTCAGAATTGTGGCCAGGCCATTAAATTTGGCGAATTCTTACAACACCACAGAAGCCCTGATCAAAACTGACGAGTCCAAGTACACTTGAATGCAGGTTATGAGCGTATACACGGACGATTCGCGTGTGATCGGCGGAAAAAGAAGGAAAGTGCGGGGCGGCGAGGTCATATCGCTCCCACGGCCGTAAGCTTATCGAAGAGATGCGTTTCTCACAGCTGCCGACAAGAACTGAGCCGTACAGCGCCCGTATCTACGGAACTCCCCTAAAACCGAGAACCAACTTGCCTAGATACGAGCGCAAGTAATGGCACGTTACAAATTTTAAGATAGCAAATTAATGATCACAGTTAACAATAATCTTATAAACACCCATAACAACAACAACGACAACGACGACGATGACAATAAATCATACAATATAATTTGTATTCTTTCTTTAACATCCATTCTTTTACTTTTATCTTCACTTTACTAGGAAAACGCTAAAGTCCCGCCGCGTTGATGGATGAGCTTTTTAAAGTTTTAAGTTTGCTTGGGATATCTTTACTTTTGCAAGTGCTTTGTTTTGCTGCCTACGCATTGTAGGTGAATGTTGTCAAGTTTCTTTTGTTTCTTGTCAATTGGTATTATTTACCGTAAAAAACTTATATTAAAAGCTATATTTCTATGGATTCTGGCTAACTTTTTCAACTTTTTCTTTCAAAAGGTACTACATCGCCATAACCTTAATGTCCATGTATAATACGAACGTTGAAACCCCACCCGTTTGGTCAGAATTGGCCCAAATGGCACGAAAATATCGTACAAAAAACCAAAAATCTTATATTAAAAGCTTTATTTCTATAGATTCTGGCTAACTTTTTCAACTTTTTCTTTCAAAATGTACTAAATCACCTTACCCTTATGTCCATGTATAATATGAACGTTATAGCTTCATCCGTTTGGTCAGAATTGGCCCAAATGGCACGAAAATATCGCCCAAAAAATCGAAAAAAATTGTAAAAGTACGATATTCATGAGAAATATTTCTTCGATTGTACCCAAAAACGTGGCAAGTCTAAGTTCAGAGATTTCGAAGGTCCTGTCAAATTTTCATCCAGATCGCATATGCCGTTTGCCCGGTAGAGAGCGAACAAACAGACAGAAAAACAAACAAAAAAACAAAAAAAACAAAAAAACAAACAAAAAAACACCCGAGCTAAATTTTTTGGGGGGTCGGTGAAATTGAAGTCTTCGCTTCGCTCATCCAACTAGGAAAACGCTAAAGTCCCGCCGCGTTGATGGATGAGCTTTTTAAAGTTTTTAGTTTGCGTGGGATATCTTTACTTTTGCAAGTGCTTTGTTTTGCTGCCTACGCATTGTAGGTGAATGTTGTCAAGTTTCTTTTGTTTCTTGTCAATTGGTATTATTTACCGTAAAAAACTTGTATTAAAAGCTTTATTTCTATGGATTCTGGCTAAATTTTTCCACTTTTTCTTTCAAAAGGTACTACATAACCATAACCTTAATGTCCATGTATAATACTAGGAAAACGCTAAAGTCCCGTCGCGTTGATGGATGAGCTTTTTTGTAAGTTTTTAGTTTGCGTGGGATCTCTTTACTTATCAAGTGCCTTTTGAACGCATTGTAGGTGATTGTTGTCAAGTTTCCATTGTTACTTGTTAATTTTTATTAAATTCCTCAAAAAAACTTAATTTAAAACCTTTATTTATATGGTTTCTGGAAAATGTTTTCAACTTTTTCTTTCAAAACGCAATACATCACCATTAGCGTAATGTCCATGTGAAAAGTGAACATTCTAGCCCCACCCGTTTGGTCAAAATCGGCCCAAATGTGACGAAAATATCGCACTAAAAATAAAAAAACTCATATTAAAATCATTATTTCTATGGATTCTAGCTAACTTTTTCCACTTTTTCTTTCACAAGGTACTACATCACCATAACCTTAATGTCCATGTGAAATATGAACGTTGAACCCCCGCCCGTTTGGTCAGAATCGGCCCAAATGTGACAAAAATATCGCACTAAAAATCGAAAAAAAATCGTAAAAGTACGATATTCATGAGAAATATTTCTATGATTGTACCCAAAAACGTAGCAAGTCTAAGTTCAGAGATTTCGAAGGTCCCCTCAATTTTTCATCAAGATCGCATATGCCGTTTGCCCGGTAGAGAGCGAACAAACAGACAGAAAAACTAACAAAAAACAAAACACCCGAGCTATTTTTCTTGGGGTAACGTAAGTGAAAAACAAACAAAAAAACAGAAAGTCAAATTGAAGTCTTCACTTCGCTCGCTACGCTCGCTACGCTCATCCAATGAACGTTGAAGCCCCACCCGTTTGGTCAGAATTGGCCCAAATGGCACGAAAATATCGCACAAAAAGTCAAAAAACGTATATTAAAAGCTTTATTTCTCTCGATTCTGGCTAACTTTTTCAACTTTTTCTTTCAGAAAGCAATACATCACCATTACCTTAATGTCCATGTGAAATATGAACGTTGTATCCCCACCCGTTTGGTCAGAATTGGCCCAAATGTCACGAAAATATCGCGAAAAAAATCGAAAAAAATCGTAAAAGTACGATATTCATGAGAAATATTTCTTCGATTGTACCCAAAAACGTGGCAAGTCTAAGTTCAGAGAAAACGAAGGTCGTGTCAAATTTTCATCAAGATCGCATATGCCGTTTGCCCGGTAGAGAGCGAACAAACAGACGGAAAAAAACAAACAAACAAAAAAAAAAAAAAAAAAAACACCCGAGCTAAATTTTTTGGGGGGTCAGTGAAATTGAAGTCTTCGCTTCACTCGCTTCGCTCGCTACGCTCATCCAATTAATAGAGTAAACGATTTTAAATTGACAGGCAAGGTGTAAAATTATTTTGGTACAAGAATTCTCCTTTCCTGATCTAACTGGTTGCCGGTATAAATAGTCCATCTCAATTTATTCCATCATGATATGTATGTTGTTGAAACCGTACCGTTATCTTAGAAATTTAAAAGTAGTCGTAAGTGTTATATATTTGTGTAACTGATCAACAAACATGAAACCCACCTTGACATTTATATCGTTCCCGTGTGATAATGAAATGCGTTTTGAAATGTTGGAAATATTTGCCACATGCGTTCTGAATGTAGCAGCCATTCCTCTATCGATTCTACAAGAGAATTATACACAACTTTCAAGACATTTTCTTTGAGTTAGGGCTTTATTGGATGAGCGAAGCGAAGACTTCAATTTCACCGACCCCCCAAAAAATTTAGCTCGGGTGTTTTTTTGTTTGTTTTTTTGTTTGTTTTTTTGTTTTTTTTTGTTTTTCTGTCTGTTTGTTTGCTCTCTACCGGGCAAACGGCATATGCGATCTGGATGAAAATTTGACAGGACCTTCGAAATCTCTTAACTTAGACTTGCCACGTTTTTGGGTACAATCGAAGAAATATTTCTCATGAATATCGTACTTTTACGATTTTTTTCGATTTTTTGTGCGATATTTTCGTGCCATTTGGGCCAATTCTGAACAAACGGGTGGGGCTACAACGTTCATATTATACATGGACATTAAGGTTATGGTGATGTAGTACCTTTTGAAAGAAAAAGTTGAAAAAGTTAGCCAGAATCTATAGAAATAAAGCTTTTAATATAAGTTTTTACGGTAAATAATACCAATTGACAAGAAACAAAATAAACTTGACAACATTCACCTACAATGCGTAGGCAGCAAAACAAAGCACTTGCAAAAGTAAAGATATCCCACGCAAACTAAAAACTTTAAAAAGCTCATTCATCAACGCGGCGGGACTTTAGCGATTTCCTGGTAGTTCCTATAATACAGAGTTGGTCTTAGCCGATTGCACAATATCTCAATATGAAAACTCAATTCTAATTTGTGGTCCATATCACACTTAAGTACGTGATTCTGTTACGGTTTCCAGGTATTTTTGAAACACACAACAATTATGGATAAGCGTAGCGAGCGAAGCGAAGACTTCAATTTCACTGACCCCTCAAAAAATTAAGCTCCATTGTTTTTTTTTCTGTCTGTCTGTTCGCTCTCTACCGAGCAAACGGCATATGCGATCTTGATGAAAATTGAAGAGGACCTTCGAAATCTCTGAACTTAGACGTGCCACGTTTTTGGGTACAATCGAAGAAATATTTCTCATGAATATCGTACTTTTACGATTTTTTTCGATTTTTAGTGCGATATTTTCGTGACATTTGGTCCGATTCTGACCAAACGAGTGGGGCTACAACGTTCATATTTCACATGGACATTAAGGTTATGGTGATGTAGTACCTTTTTAAAGAAAAAAATGAAAAAGTTAGCCAGAAATTATAGAAATAAAGGTTTTAATATGAGTTTTTTGAGGTTTATAATGACAATTAACAAGTAACAATTGAAACTTGACAACAATCACCTACAATGCATTCAAAAAGCACTTGCAAAGGAAAAGTGGTCCCGCGCAAACTAAAAACTCACAAAAACGCTCATCCATCAACGCGGTGGGACTTTCGCGTTTTCCTAGTTTAGTTATCAATTAATAAACCCATACTGCAAAGGTTTTAGCAACTTCAAGATTTTATGAACTGTCACCAGAGTTTTATCATCAGCATACAAAAATGCAAAGCATTTATTTACATCCTTTAACATTTGCTAGAATAAGCAAGGGGCTTAGGATAGAGCCTTGTGGAGCTCCGGACGATATTTCAACATTCTTACTGAGAACAGTATTAACTTTCGCAGCCATACTTCTGTGTGCAGATATTCTCGAAACCAATCCGTTGGCCCTTATATTCCCACTATATCTCAAACATTTATTAACAACAAACACAACAACAACAACAACAACAACAACGTATCAAACTCTTTGGTGAAATTAATGAAGATTGTAAACACATTTTTAAGTTGTTCTTATCCAAAAATAATAATATCTGCCAAGTCCTCAAAGAAATTTCCCTGTCAGTTTCCCCTCTTAGCACCCATATCGTTTTTATCAATTATTTTAAAATCATTCAGGTATTTATATAATTGGGCACGTATCTTTCAATATCTTGTCTTTTTCTTTTATTTCTCTATGTTTGTGATCGCCATTTTCGTAAACAGGTACAACAATAGGGCGCTTCAATGGCAAGCGGCACTCTACCCTAAGAGGTGGATTCAGAATTTGGGCAATAGTAGTGGTATAGGAGGAGGAGGAGGAGGAGGAGGAGGAGGAGGAGGTGGATTGATTGATTGATTGATTGATTGACGTCTTTATTAAGGCGGGATTAAGGCTAGTGAAGCCTTATCTTCCATCCAACCTGATTTTAGTGATACATACAAAAATAATTAAATTTAATTGTTACAGCTTATCCTAGATATAAAAGTAAACAAAGAATTTTTCATATGAATGATGAAATGAAACTAGATTTACAAAATACATGTATATAAGATTATTAACATAATAATGAACTTATATTACTGTTATAGTACTTAGTTGTGTATGTGCGTTGTTAGACAAAACAATTTTTTAAGAAAATTCAAGTCCGCGTGTAATTCTACTTCAAATATTTATATTATTAAAATACACAATCATTCACACATCTCATTCATTCCTAAGAGTGTACTGCAACCAAAGATTAGGTGCAACGTCATTACTGTAGAAGAGAGATAAATTCATATTACTTTTATCAAAATAAATAAATAGATAAATAAATCAACACAATGTAATGTACGTTACATTGTATTAGAAGATGCATTACATAGTTAATATAATGAGAAATAAGATTAGAGGTTGGTTAATTTAAGTTTAAGTAAATCAGGCATCGGAGAGGCTTTGCAGAAGATAAAACATGTTAGTTTCGTTCTTGAAAACATAATAATTTGTTATATATTCATCCCTTATTCCAGTAGGGAGAGCATTCCAGGTTCGAATGGCGTTTATTACGAAGGATTTGTCGACTTAATTTGTTCTGTGTATCGGAAAAGCAAGTTGGGTGCCAGACCTCGACCTTGTGCCGAAAGTATGATTTGAGTGGAGATAATTGAAATTCGAGGCTAGGTATGATGGTGTTGATGTTGAAAGAAGGCGATGAACGAGGCAAGAGGAATGAAGATTACGTCGGTCACTCAGACGAAGCCATGATAGTTGTCTAAAACCGGGGGTTATGTGGTCAGACTTTTGTATGCCTAATATGAAACGTACGCACGAGTTTTGGGCTCTTTGCAGGAGGAGGAGGAGGAGGAGGAGGAGGAGGAGGAGGAGGAGGAGGGAGGAGGAGGAGGAGGAGGAAAACGAGGCGGAGTTACTCACATCAGCTGGAAAGTGATATCGAGCAATTTCCAATCCATTTTCTTCATCCAGGAGAGATGTTCATACCCCCTAAAAAATCGGCATGTGTGGCCACTGACCAGGTATCAAAATCCCACCGATTAAAACAGGATTGAAGTTTATATCACGTTTCATGAGGACTAAGAACACCTCAAAACGGCCCCAACTCAGCTGGTCTCGCATGAGTCTCGTCATAAACCGCCTCGTATTAACGTTCCAGAACTACACGCATACAGCATAAGCTTGTGGGGAAGACACGTGTACCAGGAAACTGCATGTCTCTATCGATGCTGTGTCCATACAGGTGTGGAAGGGTACATATGCAGAAAATTTTAATCTTTTTTTCACATTATAGTTATATAATAAATATTAAATATTGGACATCAAAAAGATATTGCTTAAAATTGAAATCATGGACTATGGATAAATTAAATATAATAATTATAAGGTTTTTAACACAAATAAAACTATATCTTGTTGGCTGCATTTTTATCACTCAGGAGATGTTGAAACAAAAAAATCATCCTTACTCAATGTTAAGTTGGAAAGGGTTATTTAGGCATCAACAAATTAAATGCGACAATCTTAAATATCGGTTTAAATATTTTAATACATAGATTGATATAATATGTTATAATAAGATTAAGAGTGATTCATATAACATGTTTTGTTCAGTTAAAAGAGCGTTAAGTTAAGGGCTTAGCTGTATTTCTCACAACTTTAAAGTGCTAAAGTGAAGAATGAACATATTATTACGCTTTGCCATTCATTTATAATTAAACAGTTTTGCTTGTGTAACTGTATCTTTATAAGTTTTTATGTATCCGTGGTAATATTATCACTAGTGAAGTCTACAATAATACGTATTGTTTAATTAAACATAATATTATGTATAAATGATTGCAGTTTAGCAATCTACTACTTGATACATCATGTATATAAAATCACACATACAGCAATTGAAAAGAGATGTACCCAGTGGCAATTAATAAAGCGGAGAACCCGGGTTCGATCACCGGGCTAACGCTAAAAGTTTGTAATTTTATAATATTATGTGTTCTAAATCTAACGTCTCCAGCTAAGTTTATTCACTTCCACAATAACTTGAAGACTATTGCCCTCTTTTGTAAATCAGTTTTAAGAACTGAATTGAATAAGTAAATAAGAAAACAAATTTATAATCTTGATCCCACAAGTCGTCCTGTCCAGTGTGTGAATAACCGGTTCACTGATATTTACGTTTTTCTCTTCAGTAGTATTTCAATGTTCTCAATCCAAACTAGAATATGCCAAGCAACATGACTCCTCGGTTAGGCGTCTTTCTTTACCACGTCGCGTTGCATTTGTCGCATTATGCTGAAGTACGAGTACGCAGAGTTCATGATCTGAAAACAAAACAAACCACAGCATATTTAAACGAACACTAGAAGGGAATTATCTAAAACTGGGAGCGTAGCTTACTGTTGATTTAAAACTCTTCTCCTGCGTTATAGTCTTCTTGTAGGTGTGGATGCCGGCAAACTCACAACCCGGGTCGCTAAAACATTCGGCAGCATCCTTGAACTTTCAGACCTAAGTTTAATTGGTATAAACTAGGAAAACGCTAAAGTCCCGTCGCGTTGTTGAGCGAGCACCGGTACGTGCAACACGACCCGAGTACGTCATTCCCATAATGTTGCATACCAATAAGTCTTTAAGGTCTTGACCGATTTAGCTGAAAATTTGTAAAATAGGAGAGAATGGATAAAATCCACCGCCATCTAGAAGACTTTGACATCATTTTTTTGGGAAAACTATTTTAACCAAGGAGGTATGAATAATGTAAGGAGGCAGCATGGCGTCATCAAAACCATAGCCACTTTGAACGACAATGGTGGTCGGCGAAAGCCTCGAACCCAAAGCAAGGTCGTCGGTATTATTAAAGCTCATTGTCAAAGCTTTGAACATTCCAAAACAAACAAAAACGCAGCACATCAACAAAAATTACATTTCATCTCTTTATTATTCATTCTCATATTAATACAAGAGTTATTATCAATATTTTAAGTATAATATCAGCTGTTTCAGTGCAGCCATTTTAACATGGTGGCCGTCGATGGTAGTCGCCATATTGGTCAGCACCAACGAGAAGCAGTAAATACTGCGATCAGACTGGATCAGACGTTCAAAACGGCCACGTTCATTTGTACAGCCACAGATAGCGCATGCTGTCTCCTTACATTATTCATACCTCCTTGATTTTAACTCTTCGATAACAAATAATACACTGCTTCCTCGATAGTATTTTGATTACTTCTAGGTGGCAGTGCATAGTGACCAGAATTCTCGTGCGACTTTTTGTTGCCATGGTAACGTTACTTTTGTTAAAATGTAATTTCTATCTACACTACTTAAGGTCTTGACCGATTTAGCTGAAAATTTGTAAAATAGGAGAGAATGTTGTACTTCTTGACCCTGCAAAATTTCATAACGATCGGAACTTTTTTTTTATAAACAACGATCGGATTTTGTTCAAAAACTATACAGCAACCCGCATAGGTGGTATGTACATGTGTGCAAAATTTTAGGTCGAACAGAGAAACGGTGCGACCTATACCGAAGCAGTAACAGAAAAAAGAAAAACAAACAAACAAAAAGAGATATTCTAGCCATAAAAGTCAAGTGGAGACGCTCGCTACGCTCGCTCAATTAAGTCATTTCAAACAATTAATGTAAATTTATATTTTTTTCTAAGATTTGTTATTGGTTTCAATTTTTTATCGTATTTTAAAGGAATGTTGGATTTTTTAAATAATTCATTTTTAAGTAAAAATTCAAATTAGAAATACATTCGTAAAACTAGATTTTTGTTGTGTTCATATTTTGAATTTTTTGGATCTCAAATAATATCAATACAAGAGAGATTTATTACGTTTCCGGGACAAACTGAATTTTTTCCTTTTTTATCCTTTTTCAGATGTGTATTTTCAATGTATTTCTTATTTTCAATGTGTAAATTCACTTTTTGTCCCATTGGAATGGGGAAGAAATGTATTTATTTATAATTTTCCAAAAAAATAAAAAACATGGGATAAAATTTAAAAAAAAATATTTAGCCAGATTAGAATTGAAAAACTTTATGGGTTCATATGGCACCGCTGCGCCGGAAAGGTTTAAGGGAAAACTCAACAAAGTACTTTATTGCGTCAATCGGAGTCATGTTCGGTTTTCTAATGAAACGTGACACTCGACACACGCACAGACGGAGGGACGGACCGACAGAAACCAGATGCATAAGAACACTACGAACTCTGAAGCCAAATTTGTACAAATATTAAAATTGTTCATGAATTGTTCTTTGTCCTCGGTTGTTTAAAAAGCAAGGTTATTTGGTCACATGGGCTAGAGTTGCTCAGACTCAGCACTGACGAAGTGAGCACTCATGCATGCCTAAACTATGTCTACTGCGATGCCGGCAAAACGTTGTTGTAGGCTGCCACTGCTGCCACTTGTCGCTTGGCCGACCAGAATTAACTGTTCTTATCGCCGCGGCAAGTCTAGGCCTAGCCTCAAAACAACATTTAAATGTTTATTTTTCATGGAGGACTTAAAGCTATGCTATGCTATACTAATATGCATTACTTTACTGTCCGTTTGTAAAGTTTTGGGGGAGTAGCTAGCTTCGTCTTATATATGAGTATCCACGACCTACCAAACCTGCACCTCTACCACGGTGAAAGATTGCTTTAAATTGTTTGATATTTTGAAGTGCTTCAACAATCAATATGTGTCGTAGTTCTACTACCTGTTTATAGGCCGGATGTTAAGAGACCTGACATTGCATTTTTTTATTTTTTATTAAAGCATGGAACTTGCCACACGAGTTTAGGGACATGGACTATACCCTAGTTATATTGACGATTGTGCAAGAGACAATTATTTGAAATTTCAAAATCGGCTTTGATAGAGACACTCGCTCATCCTTTGCGAACAGCCTCCAAACAATGCAGATTTTTTGATGAAAAGTAAAGGTAAAAAAGCGGTACATTCTGTATGGGAAATTAGCTGGATTTGACGATCGAGCGTTTTTTAAATGGGCATTTAACACTGTATAAAAGTTGGCCCAAGCTTGGCAAGCAGTCTTAACTTCATCGTAATTTCAGATCAAGTGGCTTGTGGTTTTGGTCAGAAACTTTATCTGAGAAATAGTGACCCTCTAAAAATAACTAATCATAAATCCACCAAATTCAATAATAACATCCCAAACAGTCACTATCGTTGGCAAACACCTCCAGGTTGTAGGGTAGGAACGAGGCCGCAGTGACGACTACAGGGGTCACTGCCCGGGACATGATGATCCTCATCTTGACCTTGAAAGACTTGGACGCCTCGAGCCAGTTGCTCAAGTACATGGCGTTGCTCACCAGCGCACTCTGTAACAGTGAAATTGTCATATACTATTTGAAGACATCTCGTTACACGCTTCGACCATTACATGTTATTTATGTTACGACAATATCAGTACTTTGTAAATCATTTTTTATAACTAAAAAGGATAGACGTTAAATAAATCAATAAACGATTAAATATAAATATTGCCCAATACATTAGAGAAAGTGTATTTGTTTAGTATGTAGGGACAAGTCGCGCAAGCGCGGCTTGAAGCCGCTACGCGGAGGGCGTGGAAAACCTCGTACTCGGAATACCTCGTAGTTGGAAAACCTCGTTGACGCGACAAAATCGCGAATCGGTCCGTGTACGGCCGCGATTCGGTAGTTTGCGGGTAACGTTTGTCGTTTATCCGAAGTCCTGGGACAAATTTGTTTTACGGGACACTTTCGGGACGCCGCCGGACGCTGTCCGCCGCCTCTAAGTACGGTGAAAAATGATTTTCGAAATCGGAACATTTTTACGCCTTTTGTGTAAAATGTGTGAGAAATGTTTTCCTGGGACAATCATTCGGGACTCTGATGTGAAAGACGCCACTTTATACGCACTTGTATGCAATGCTGCTATCGATACATTCCCTGCGCCACGTCATGAGCCACATTACGTCAATCCTCGGGAACGGTCCTGATCTTGACAGAATGTGATGCTCCAGATAAGACGCGTCAGACCGGCCAAGCCAGGCCAAGCTATGCAACGATCCCAGTAACATCTGGTGTGTCTCGCCCGTCCGAAGGTCGTGAATCTCCGAGCCGTTGCCTGATTATTTGAAAATTCAAGGTTCGGTTGTATTACCATGTTAGGTTTTACATTTCCTTCTGATGAGGAAAAATCGCAAACCGAGACAGTTTCCAGTTTTTCTTTCATTCTCGGCTATGGTAATTAAACAGTATAAATCTGAGGCGACAAATGCATGGCCAAGAATAATCAAAAAGTTCAATTGCAGACGCTTCCTTGTTTTCCGACACTTTTTCGGGACGTCCCCGGGGATCCTACCCGCCGCCCCGAAGCTGGGGGTAAAAGAGGATGTAGTAAAAAAATGTTATTAACATTATTTAACAATCACACATTGATTACCGGTCGGAAGCCAAAAACACGGGCGAATATCACAAACAATAAAATGTTTATTATCAAAATGTAGATAACGGTCCCGTGCGTGCAGAGTGATATTTTTGGTTTCCCCCAAAAAAAGGCTACTATTATGCACGCTCGTCAAGGTGATTAATTTTGCCCCGAAAAGATGGCCGCGAATCTGTAAAAATGTTTGTTCAAGTTATTTTTTTGCCCACAGAGGGTGAAACGAAGAGTTTAAACGTTAATTACCGACGCTTCATGTTTGGTATCTACATTCTCGTAAAGATCCGAGCTAGGTCCTTCAACCATCTGTGAATTTTAGAAAAATATTTACCATGCTTTTTACGATTTTAAATTAAAAATCCAACTGAACAAAAAGTGTCCCGGAACGAACTCGAAGGCTTCCACCAAACCCGGGTTCGAGCACAGGTTCTCAAACCAATTTTATTTACATTCCTTTATTCTTCCGCTACATTAACGAGCCTTTGTCGTTCCAAATCGAACCGAGGAAAACCAAAATTTTAAACTTTTAAAGTTGCACTGCAAAATGTTAAAATTTTTCCAACTTTGCGATTTTTTCCCTCGCAATCGGAAAGAAATATCGGGGCAATTTTGGTTTTAACCCGTTCGCTATTTCATTGGCTTTCAGAATTGTCAAACCTCGTGGCTCTACCACGCATCTAAAAATTTAAAAAAATGGAAAATGGAAAATCCAAACAATGTCCAAAAAAAGAAAACGGTAAACATTTTTGCTGTCTGGACCCCCCGCGTTAACTCCGCACGGGCACTTCACACACGCTGTAAGTGAATTTGAAAATTCAGGATTTTTTTAGAATTTTTTATTTAAACAGCAAGTTTAACTTTTCTCAAAATTACGCGCATTTCAAAATGTTCATCGTCACCCCGGCAAAAGTATTGTAATGGCTCTAAAACCTCTAACGGTGCTTGTACCCGGAAAGATTCCAAACGCGCCCGTACGTCGGCTGTTCGGGTGCAAAGCCTACTTTGGGCGCGGCAACCGTGAGATAAAATAATTATGATTTTTTGATGCCAAAACGTACACGCATGTCAATTTGGCGGGTTCCATAACTAATATACAAATGCTACAAAATGGGTCATGTTTGGTATCACGATTATCGTAAAGGTCCGATCGATGCCTTTAAACCACTTGTGAATTTTAGAAAAAATGTGTACCATGCTTTTTACGATTTTCAATGAAAACTCATACTGTAAAAAAGTGTCCCGAATCGTGTTCGAAGGCATCTACTGATCCGGGGTTCGAACCAAGGTTCTCAAACTAATTTTATTAAAATTCCTTCATCATTCCTCTACATTAATGTGCCTTGGTTAGCGGAAATTAAACCTAGGGAAGTCGATTTTTTAATTTTTTAAAATTGCACTGTCAAATTTTAAAATTGTCCAACTTTGGGAATTTTTTTCGCCCATTTTGAAAAAGAAAAGGGGACCAATTTTTTTAAAGCTTGTTACCCAATTCATTGGCTTTTGTAATTGGCAAACTTTGGGGCTTTACCGTGAACCCGAAAATTTCCAAAAAATTTGGAACGGAAAATCCAAACAATGTCCCATAAAAAGAGAACGAAACGGTTGTTCCGAAAATGTTTTTCCCAAGGCCGCCAGTTTTTGTTGATGTTTACACGTTAAAACAAAAAACGAAAATTCGGGAATGCTCCAAGTAATATCTGCGTTTTTATTTAAAATTTTCTCGTTTCCAAATCCAAATTGTTTATCGCCGTCCCGGCCAAAGTATGATAGTCGGCCCGGAACCCTTCGCGTTGCTTGTACCCGTAATTATTTCGAACGCGTAGGAACCGTCGACGTTCGGGTGCGTAGCATACTTTGGGCGCGGCAACCGTGAGTACAAAAAACTGTCAAAAACAACGTTTTTCGCGATTTTTTGACTTTTTGACCCGGAAGCAAATTTTTGTCGGGTCGCGGGTATTTTTTTTCGAAAATCTCGATCTTTTCTCGTGGAGGAGCGTCCAACATGTACGCGTTTATTACGCAACTTGGCGGAGAAAACGTCTTGCGTGGAAAAACTCGGTTTCCGCCGCCAGTCCAGAGTTAACGTAGTATTAATAGTTAGACAAGGTGTGCTTCGCGCGCCCACTAGCGGGCGCCCAGCACACCTTGGCTTCGCTACTATTAAGCGTACCTTTTTTTTTTGTCTTGTGTTTTTTTTTTTTTTTTTTTGTGGAACATTCGGCCATTATTACCGAAATTCCTGGATTTTTATGTTCCTGTTAAACAATTCCGGCAACCCTTTGACCCCCCTAGCCCCCCTGTAATTTTCCCGGGTCAATCTGTTTAAATTGGTCCGTTTTTGGCCGTCCTGCGGACCGTGACGCGTGTTTTGGGGCGATTTTCTCCGTCGTTCCCGGAATTCCAGGATATCCATTCGTTCGGATGAAATTTTTGGGGACCCCCGGCACTTGCCTTGGTGCCCCAAACATTTTGGCGAAAAAATTTCCAAAATCCGACAACTTTGGAAATTTTCGGGAATTTCCCGCCATCATTCCAGGAAATTCCCGGATGGAAATTCTCCCAAGACATTTTTTTCGCATTTAACCACTCGCCCTGCCGCCCCGAACTCCTGGGTAAAAAAAATTAGGAAATCGGACAACATTTACACTTTTTTTGAATTCCTGGAATTCCTGGAATTTCCAGACACTTTTCCTGGACGCCAAAAAGTTGGCCTCGTCCGTCCGCTCTCATTGCGCCCAAAAACGACCCGATCGGAGAAAAACTGGCCGAGCTGTTAAAAATAGAAATGTTTTTTGGAATTTCCAAATCGCCAACCATTTTTTTGGAAAATCCAAAGAAATTTTTTGCACTCGTCTTCAATTTGACATATCCTGACTAGGTATTCGGACCCGACCCTCCATTTTGAAAATCCAGCCCCCCCGGACGAGAAACGGCCAATTTCGGCCGTAGTGTACCGATTGAGCGAACAAGTCAGATAGGGCAAGATGGCGGAATTTCCAAAATTTTGGTTATGCATAGTAATCCATGCATGCCCGCATGGGACGCAACCAAAAAGAAAAATGACAAAAAATTCCTTCATCGGCGAAAAAATTGCCAAAGCCGGCCGTCTAGTTCAAAAAAACAAAAACAAAAACACCCCTGGAATGTCCAAATTCCAAAATTTCGGGCCCATCTTGTGTCATTCCCTGAGATGGGCCATTCCCTAGGTGGTGTGAAAATTTAAAAAAATCGGAATCAAAACTGGTGAAAAAAAGTGTCGTCAATCAAAATGTCACTTTTCGCAAGCTATTTTTGTGGTATCGGCCAAAATCCAAGATGGCCGCCGAAATGCAAAATTGCCCCAACACCCAAAGAGCCAAAATTTCAAACGCACCAACCCACACGGTCTCGTCCGGATCCGTCCAACCGTATGCCCTGTAGAAAATAAATCGACCCCAAAAACGTCACTTTTCCTGAAATGACCATTTTTCTGGAACGCCACTGTGGCTCGCAAATAAATGGTCCGAAATGATGTAACTATTTTTTTCCGTGTAGCAAGTGAAATTCCGAGGGAAAAACCACCCTACACGAGCAAAAGTGCGTCTGGCCCGGGCGCTACGCGCAATGAACGTGGCGCTACGCGCAAAGAGCGTCAGGATAGTTTTAAAAGACTATTATACAGTACGACAAGGTGTGCTTCGCGCGCCCACTAGCGGGCGCCCAGCACACCTTGGCTTCAATACTATTAAGCGTACCTTTTTTTTTTTTGTCTTGTGTTTTTTGTTTTTTTTAATTTTTAGGAACATTCGGCCATTATTACCGAAATTCCTGGATTTTTGTGTTCCTGTTAAACAATTCCGGCCACCCTTTGACCCCCCTAGCCCCCCCCCGTAAATTTGCCGGGTCGATATGTTCAAATCGGTCCGTTTTTGGCCGTCCTGCGGTCCGTGACGCGTGTTTTCGGGTGATTTTCTCCGTCGTTCCCGGAATTCCAGGATTTCCATTCGTCCGGGAAGAATTTTTGGGTGACCCCCACACTCGTCTTGCCATTCTAAACATTTTGGCGAAAAAAATTTCCAAAATCTGACAACTTTGAAAAATTCCGAGAATTTCCCGTCATTATTCCAGGATATTCCCGGATGGAAATTCTTCCAGGACATTTTTTTCGCATTTAATGACTCGCCTTTTCGCCCCGAACCCTGGTTTAAAAAAATTTTCTGAAATTGGCCAACATTTACACTATACTGGAATTCCTGGAATTCTTGGAATGTCCAGGCACTTTTCCTGTAAAGCAAAAAGTCGGCCTCGTCCGCCCGCTCTCATTGCGCCCAAAATGGACCCGATCGGACAAAAACTGGCCGAGCTGTTTAAAAAAGAAATGTTTTTTTGGAAATTCCAAATTAACAACCTTTTTTTTGGGAAATCCAAAGAAATTTTTTGCACACGTCTTAAATTTGACATATCCTGACTAGGTATTCGGACCCGATCCTCCATTTTGAAAACCCAGCCCCCCCGGGCGAGAAACGTCTCATTTCGACCGTAGTGTACCGATTGAGCGGACAAGTCACATAGGGCAAGATGGCGGAATTTCCAAAATTTTGGTTTTGCATAGTAGCCCATGCATGCCCGCATGGGACGCAACCAAAAAGAAAAATTACAAAAAATTCCTTCATCGGCGAAAAAATTGCCAAAGCCGGCCGTCTAGTTCAAAAAAACTGAAACACCCCTGGAATGTCCAAATTCCAAAATTTTGGGCCCATCTTGTGTCATTCCCTGAGATGGGCCATTCCCTAGGTGGTGTGAAAATTTTAAAAAATCGGAATCAAAACTGGCGAAAAAAAGTGTCGTCAATCGAAATGTCACTTTTTGCAAGCTGTTTTTCTGGTATTGACCAAAATCCAAGATGGCCGTCGAAATGCAAAATTGCCCCAACACCCAAAAAGCCAAAAGTCCAAACCCACCGACCCACACGGTCCCGTCCGGATCCGTCCAACCGTCTGCCCTTTAGAAAATAAATCGACCCCAAAAACGTCACTTTTCCTGAAATGACCATTTTTCTGGAACGCCACTGTGGCTCGCAAATAAATGGTCCGAAATGACGTAACTATTTTTTTCCGTGTAGCAAGTGAAATTTTGAGGGAAAAAACCACCCTACACGAGCAAAAGTGCGTCTGGCCCGGGCGCTACGCGCAATGAACGTGGCGCTACGCGCAAAGAGCGTCAGGATAGTTTTAAAAGACTATTATATAGTACCGACAAGGTGTGCTTCGCGCGCCCACTAGCGGGCGCCCAGCACACCTTGGCTTCGCTACTATTAAGCGTACCTTTTTTTTTTTTTTTGTCTCTTGTTTTTTTGTTTTTTTTTAAATTTTGTGGAACATTCGGCCATTATTACCGAAATTCCTGGATTTTTGTGTTCCTGTTAAACAATTCCGGCAACCCTTTGACCCCCCTAGGCCCCCTGTAATTTTCCCTGGTCGATCTGTTTAAATCGGTCCGTTTTTGGCCGTCCTGCGGACCGTGACGCGTGTTTTCGGGACGATTTCCTCCGTCGTTCCCGGAATTCCAGGATATCCATTTGTCCGGATGAAATTTTTAGGGACCCCTGGCACTTGCCTTGGTGCCCCAAGCATTTTGGCGAAAAAATTTCCAAAATCCGACAACTTTGGAATTTTCGAGAATTTCCCGCCATCATTCCAGGAAATTCCCAGATGGAAATTCTCCCAAGACATTTTTTTCGCATTAAACCACTCGCCCTAACGCCCCGAACCCCGGGATAAAAAAAAAATTTGGAAATCGGACAACATTTACACTTTTCTGGAATTCCTGGATTTCCTGGAATTTCCAGACTCTTTTCCAGGACGTTAAAAAGTCGGCCTCGTCCGTCCGCTCTCATTGCGCCCAAAAAGGACCTGATCGGACAAAAACTGGCCGAGCTGTTATAAAAAGAAATGTTTTTTGGAATATCCAAATCGCCAACCATTTTTTTGGGAAATCCAAAGAAATTTTTTGCACACTTCTTCAATTTGACATATCCTGACTAGGTATTCGGACCCGACCCTCCATTTTGAAAACCCAGCCCCCCCGGTCGACAAACGACCCGTTTCGACCGTAGTGTACCGATTCAGCGGACAAGTCACATAGGGCAAGATGGCGGAATTTCCAAAATTTTGGTTTTGCATAGTGGCCCATGCATGCCCGCATGGGACGCAACCGAGAAGAAAAATTACAAAAAATTCCTTCATCGGCGAAAAAATTGCCAAAGCCGGCCGTCTAGGGTAAAAAAACTGAAAGTGCCTTGGAATGTCCAATTTTTGGAAATTCCACGAAATGCTTCATAGTTCCCTGAGATGGGCCATTCCCTAGGTGGTGTCAAAATTTGGAAAAATTGGAATCAAAACTGCGGAAAACAAGTGTCGTGGAACGAAATTTCACTTTTCGCAAGCCCAATTTCCGGTATTGGCCAAAATCCAAGATGGCCGCCGAAATGCGAAATTGCCCAAACACTTGAAAAGCCAAAAGTCCAAACCCACCAACCCGTCCGGTCCCGCCAAAATCCGACCAACCGTCTGCCCCCCATAAAATAAACCGCCCCAAAAAACACATAATTTCCTGAAATGACCACTTTCCCTGTCCGCCACTGTGGCTCGAAAATAAATGGTCCGAATCGACGTCACTATTTTTTTCCGTGTAGCCAGTGAAATTCCGAGGAAGAAAACCTCCCTACACGAGCAAAGGTGCGTCTGGCCCGGGCGCTACGCGCAATGAACGTGGGCGCTACGCGCAAAGAGCGTCAGTCCTGTTTTAAAAGAGTATTATATAGTCAGACAGACAGACAGACAGATCAGATCAGATACGATAGAATGTAGGCCTATGCATTGAAGTAATTGATTTACAAATAATTTATTTGTTGATTATGACTCCGAAGCTGCTTACACGTGCAAACTACTTTTTTGTGAATAAGAACCTAAGCGCACATTCAAATCTACGAGAAATTAATAAGTATATACTGAGCTAAGAGATAAAATAAATCGGTTATTTGAGAAACCGAATAAGTCACCCAAATTGCGTAAATGAGTTAAGATAGCCATTTTCTTCAGAATTTCAAGACCTATCGATTAGTAGAGAAACGAAATATTTTTCGACCATGCCTGTGTATATTACAGGGTGTCAATTTTCCCTTTGAGTTGAGAAACCGAATTAGTCAGTCCATACGTTCTGAAGAAAAAATTGTATTGATTTGAGAAACGGAACAAGTCACTTTCAGTAAAATGAGTCATTGGCTCTCATTGCCGAGAAATTTTAATAAACAAAGTTTTAAAAATGTAGTTTTATGTTTACTACAATAAACAATCATAAAAACTTATGATACTACCTTATTTTTACTAATTTTATATATACCCGCCCCATTTAAGAAGATGGGTCCTCTGAAAGAAGGGCCTAACTAAACAAAGCTGAGATATAGAGGTTTTAAGTTTTTACTGCTTCACACACTTGATCAAGCTGGACAGAGGGCTTTTGTAGCCCTACAAGCCTACCCCAGATTGAAATCATGTAGACATAGGCCTAGGCTTAACCTTAGGGCCCTTGTTATGATTGCCTCTTTTAGGTTAGACGTAATAGCTTACCTTTTCCCTCGCAGTTCGCTGCACATTTCTTGCCCTTTTTCCTTGGATTTGATCATTTCTTTCTACCTCTAATCTCATCACTGCTTTCTTCTGATTCACTCATAATGGCCTAGACCCTCACCAGATGACAGGTTTAAATCCTAACGATAGGCAATGCAAAGTGCCGAAAGTTCTTGTTATTAGTTATTTTGTTTACTTAGAACGGCCAGCGTCTATAACCGTGCAGTTGAGCAATCTGACGCGCGAATACATGCGCGCTTCCTCTTCATCGGGCAGGTGCCGCGACCTAGCGGAGCGTGACTGAACAACTATACGGATGGCTCATACGATGCACGGGACAATGGAGGAGCCGTCCATAGCATTTTCGGCAAGAAGAGCCTAACTCGAGTTAGGCCCTTCTTGCAGAGGACCCATTTAATTTTTTTTAACAAATAAGTCCACACTAATCTCACCCTCGTTCTTCGAAATTACGTGCTCATAAATATCAATATCAACAAAAATTAATGTAACTATGCCACATCTAAAGGACTACATCAAAAACCTGTATTTTCTAACTTCAGGGAATTAAATGCACGTTTTTTTGCGTTTTACTGAGAACAATGGTTAGATGACTTATTCGGTTTCTCAAATAACCGATTCAAAATGTTTCAACCATGTGTCTAAAAAAAACTTTACGATTAGTATTTATTTCGACCGAAAAGTAAAAAAACGTGTTCCATCAATATTATTGTTTTCCGTGCACAGCACTTCACTTTATTCAGGGATCAGGATAAAAAATCTAATTAAACCGGTGCGGTTAATACAAAATATAAGATAATTTATTTATTGGTAGTGGCTGTAGAACTATCGAGACTAACAACTGTTAGTGAGCAACTAAATCCCTTATGCATTACTAGTTCGTTAAGCGTTCGTCTCTGCAATTCACCTTCAACCCCGAATGGCAAGCGTATTGACCTTGGCATTGCTCTACAACAACAATGATTAAAGATAAAGTTTTTGGTGGTCTGGTAACGGGGCTGGTATCATCTGGTGTGAAGTTAGGGATTCTTCTGTATACTCAGCAGTGCCACCAAAGGGAATGATAGAAAAGAAGTATAACGTAATGCTCTGGTACTTCTTATCAGTGGCACACCTATACCGCTAGCGGAGCATCCTATCCTTACCTCGTGTGCTAGGTGACTCGCAGCCCAACAGTACGAGAAGATCTGCAGGACGTTAACCATAAGGTACAGAAGCCAGACGAAGAACTTAGAAGAAAACTGCGGGTGCTGAAAAGGAGGTATGATAATGATGTCAAATATCCATACACTGTTCTTTTAAATTGTAGCCATGAATGTAATCTATGCACCTATTGCAATAATAATGTTGCATGATATCATGGTTTTCCAGATATATATGTATAACTCATGCGCAACGGGTGAGACTGTTCTGTATGACACGGTTCACAGGAACCCAACACCGGCAATCACATTGGAAGATCTTCCAAAGTTTTTGTCCGTCGTCGAGGCAAATGCTGTGATTCAGTCCTAGGACATTATAGTAACGATTACCTCCATAGGACCACAATACATACTTGGCATCAAGAGGCAACCCGTAAAAATGCAAATTCAAAGGAAGACATTACTATATTGTTCGTGGCAATAAGAAAATATCAATACTATTCGCTGAAGAGCGCTCGCCCCACCTGTATTGATGTTGTGCATACAACAGCTGTATTCTATGCATTGAGAAAGATAACGTGTGGAACCCTAATTGATTCTGAGGATTGAACATACAAAGAAATCCGGAACCAGATCTCCCATTCTACCCACATTTCGCCAGGGTGCTTCGTGATAGCATAGAGTAGACTAAAGTGCGTTACGAGAAGCACACACAGTATAAAACTTATTAACACTCTTCAATAAGCATCCTTACTGGCAACCATGAAATGGTGCATAACAATCTTGTAACCACTAACTTCAGGTGTTGTGCCGAAAATATAAAGGTAGTGTCTTTCTAAAAAAGAGACAAAGTGTCCCAATCGACCATAAGAAGAAAAAGTTAACAAAACGATGAAAAATACAAAAAATGTTTAAGTAATTAGTTTACGATAAAGCATGCGTCTCAATCAATCCAATTACAATTCATCACATGTAAATTATTATGGAAAAGGCAAAATATGTAATCCTACCGTCACAATCTGAAACAGATCTACGCAAATCACTACAGATCCGACCAATATCTCGAAGAACAGCATTTGGTTAAGCTCATCCAACACCCGATCAGCGAAACTGCAACATGGAACCATGTGTTGATACAAAGTATGCATCGGAGTTTTTCATTACATCCTCATTGAACACCAAAATGTGCTTACAAAAATCAAGCTATGTTGTTGTTAATAAAGTACCACCAGCTCACCTCAAAAGGTCAATATGGAACTGAGCACATTCATCTAATTGCCGGTCCATCTCCATGTTGATGTCACTTGCCTCTGCAATTCTGCTCTGCAGGGAAAGGTTTCGGGCAGGCCGTGTAATATTTCTACCACGAACCTTGATCGCTCTTCTAGCTGTGGCAAAAGTTTCACATAAGGTTTAATGCCGCGTTGATCGGCACTGGGAGATTACTAACCATGTTGACTGAATCATTGGACATTTGTTGGTGGCGGTGTGGCGACGTTTGAGTTGTGTTCGCTTGACCGGCCAATCTTCGCGAGTTCAGGCGAGATTTTTGGTGAGATCCTCCAAGTTCTTGATGCATATCAGGTTTGATCATAATCCTAGTAAAAATTTGATCGTTTAACTGAAATACACTGGTATTCAAAGCTGCAGGAGCTCCAGCCGGAAGTTGCTTGTTCGCTAAGTACGGTCGATCTTTGTCAAACAGTAATCGATTTGTAAATTGCTTCTTTGTTGCAATTTTTCTTACAAATTCCAGCTTGTATTGCAGTATTTTGAAATTGCAAGTAAGATATATAAATGAAAGTACGCAGAACACATCCCCGATAGATATTGACCCATCAAGAAAGACTCCCATGAATACAGTGCAAAAATAAAGAAATTCATAATTAGGTGATTCGAGTGTGTTGGGAAACGGAAATTGAACGTGAACAGGAAACCTCCTCTCCTTCTCAAGCAAGGGCTCTAGAGTGAAACAGACGTTTAAGAATAGCCGCGCCGCTATGTATAAAACAGTAAACACCTGTGCCCTGCGTTTGTACTTCTGAAATATTTTCTTTTCAGCCTCGTCGTTATAGAAACGCGTGAAGTCGTTGAGCTTGACGATGACTTCAACAATAAAGTCGTTTTTGAACTTCCCAACTATAATCCGTAAAACGCCTTTTATTAAAAAGATGATCACTACAACGTCTTCAGAAAGTAAAATATAATCTCCCAGTTTCAGATTAATGTTGTAACATTCCACTAGGAAATGTAAAAAGCAAGCAAATAGCGTGAGATTCGGTAAAACTTTTGCTGCGAGAAAAAATATATTTCGTTCACCTTTCTTCAAGGGCCACAAACCAACCAGGAGAAATATTCTTACAGAGTTAGCCATGCACTCATAGTCGTAGTCGTTGAAAAACCCCCGCAGAAATTTCATGTTCAAACTTACTCGTTCTCTTTCGAACGTGTTCTTGGATCATTAGTACGTCCACCAGACTTTATTATCCAATAAGTCCGAGACGGATTTATAGTACCATGACTTTTATACAAGGACGCATTTGGACAAAATCAGCATCCCACGTAGTAACTAGGAAAACGCTCAAGTCCCACCGCGTTGTTGGATGAGCGTAATTGGTGCATTGCGCTGCCATGTGTTATGCGGATTTTCTGTTGTTCTGTGAAAAAATCATCACTAAGTTGAAGATTTTTTTTTAAATTAATTTAAATTAAATAAAAAATTAACTTTAATTTCTAATTTTTTTAATTAATCGTAATTTTAAAAAAGAAAAAATCGTAAAATTGCGATTTTCATAAGAAATATTATTCCGATTGCACGCTCAAATTTTCACACGAATATATTAATTAATAAAATTTAGGTTGTGTAAGAAAAAATTATTACAATCGTTAAAGCAGTATGATGTGTTAAAAGTCCAAGAATTTTTTTTTAAAAAAGAACAAACCCTAAAATTTCGATTTTCATGAGAAATATTTTTCATTGCGCTCCAAATTTTCACCACGAATATCTATTCATAAAATTAAATGGTTCTGTGAAAAAAATCCTTAAAATCGGATAAAGCATTAGGTGTTATAAGTCAGAGAAATTTTTAAAAAAATCGAAAAAAATCCGTAAAATTGCGATTTTCGTGAGAACTAATTTTTCGATTGCGCTCAAACGTGGCAGTTTCTAAGTTCAAGATTTCAAAGGCTCCATAAAATTTTCATTGCATTGTAGTATCGGTTTAGCCGAATCGTGCTGACAAACACACAATAATACAGAAAAAAAAAAGAAAAAAAAAAAAAAAAACATTCCGGATTTTTTTCTCCAGTGTCGTGAAATTGAATCTTCGCTTCGCTCGCTACGCTCGCTAACGCTCATCCAATAAAGTTAAAAAGAAATCGCTAAACTGCAGACGGTCACATACAGAAAATAGCTTCTAACAGGTGTTGTGGCTTAAATGTATAATTCGCGGTGGATGGGGTAGAACTCATTGAGATTTTCAGCAACCCTGTTTTTGCTTCGTTGATTTGGAAAAATGGGACTAAAGTATGTTTTGGAATAAATCCTTTATGGAGTCCACCAAACCTTACCGTCCGTACACACTTACTATCATTCCAGGAATGTCATTGCTTACTTAAGTTAAACATCCGTACACTTCACTACTTTTCTTGAAATATTATTGCGTCCACCTGACTTCCGTCCGTATACTCTTTCACAAATAATGTTGCAATATTTAGTACGATATAACTATAACATCCGTATACTATTTCACCAGCAATGTTACAATAATTGTACGGTATGTAGTCCAACAGGACTGTTATCGTCTGAAAACTCTTTCACAAGTAATGTTGCATATCAGTACGATATTGTCCACCATACTTAAACGTCCTGCAATTAGTACGATATTCATTTACTGACGTTAAAACGTCCGTAACTCTTTTCACAAGTAATGTTGCAATATTAGATACGATTACTTTTCACCATACCTTTTAAAAAGGAACGTTTCGAATATCTTTTCACTTGTATCCTTGCGGCTATGACGTCAGTCGTCCCCATCTTTACCGTTGTACTCTTTCACTATTATTTTTTGCAATTATATTGCGATTTTTATGTCCATGGAGTTTAACGTCTCGTGAAGAACCTGAAACTGTTACTTTAAATTGTCATTATATTATACTTTATGTTATTATACGTTTGGGGGGGGGGGGGGGGGTAATTTATTAGAATGAAAGTTGACTTTTCATTGCAGATTATAACTACTGTACCACTATTTAGTCCATCCTTTGAATACATATAGGAACAATCAAAAATGTTCATATCTGATAATGGAAAATCAATCCAGAAATGTAAAAAATCCGCCCCTCTCCGCCAAGTATCGAATCCTGGCCTATTCTATGTTTTAAATGGGAAGTTTGTACCTACTTAGTAGAAATTTTGATTGCATTTAAGGGGTAGTATACTTACGTAGTAGTATTAAATGGTTGTATTGTAGGGGAACTCCTACTGTAGTAGTTTGAATATTAATTTTGCTCCAATTCAGAATTAAAAAAGTCCGCCCCAACCGGGAATTGTTCTGTAGCGTATTATTGGTTGTATGTTAGGGGTAAGTATCTTACTGTGCCAGTATAGTTGATTGTATGTAGGTGTAGTAAATAACCTACGGTAGTAGTAATTTTGGGTGTGAAGTAGGGGAAGTATACCTTACTGTAGTAGTATTATCGGTTGTATGTATGTGTAGTATACCTACTGGTGTAGTTTTATTGTGTATGTAGAGAGTTACCCAGCAAACACATAAGTTACGGTAGAGTGTGGCTGCGTGCTGCACTTCTGACTGGCCACTGTGGGCCACTGGCTGGCCAGCAGTGAGAAGGTGTCAGCTGTCACTGGCATACCGTCTGAGGCTAGCCAGAACCAAATACCCCAGCCCGGTGTTGGTTGGTCGCTGTCGTTGTTAGTGGTCGTTTTTCCGCCCAGGCGTGTAGATGGCTGGCAACCCCTTTCCCCGACTATCGTTGGTCCAGCAGCGGATAAGGTTTGGACATCACTCGTAACCCTACGCATGGCTGGCCACAACATCCTAGTAAACCGTCCAGTGATGGTTGGCCCGCTGCCGTGTCGCTGTTGTTTTGGCCGCCACAGGCGTGTAGATGGCCTTGCCTCATTTGCGGCTGCCGGTTGGCCATCAGCGGATAAGTCATGTGACCATCAATTGTAACCCTACGTACGGCTGGCCACACATACTAGTACCGGCCCATTGAATGGTTGTCCGCTGCCGTGTCGCTGTTTGTTTTGCTGCCACAGGCGTAATATGGCTGGCCTCACTTTGCCGGCTGCCGGTTGGCCAGCAGCGGATAAGTCATTGACATCACTTGTAAACCTACGCACGGCTGCCACAAACATACTAGTACCTGACCCAGTGATGGGTTGAGCCGCTGCCGTGTCGCTGTTTGTTTTGGCCACCACAGGCCTGTGGGATGGCAGGCCATCACTTTGCCCGGCTGCCGGTTTTGCCAGCAGCAGATAAGTCATGGACCATCACTTGTACCTACTTACGGCTGGCCCACAACATACTAAGTAACCTGACAGTGATGGTTGGCCGCTGCCGTGTCGTGTTGTTTTGCCGCCGAGGCGTGAATATGGCTAGCCGTCACTTTGCCGGCTGCCGGTTGGCATCAGCGAATCCGTCATGGACCATCACTTGGTAACCCCTACGCACGGCTGGCCACAACATACTAGTAACCTGCCAGCTGATGGTTGGCCGCTGCCGTGTCGCTGTTGAATAGGCCCGCCACAGGCGTGAATATGGTCTGGCCATCACGTTGCCGGCTGCCGTTTGACACAGTGGTTAATGTGTTTGCTCATTTCTAGATAACGCTCCTTCCGTTAACATCTTTTACAATCACCCTCCAGTGAAAGGTCGATTTTGCTATTGTATGTATATGGGATTATTCCTCTCTAACACACAAGCTTTTTCTGTGGCGCAACACGGTTAGAGGCTAGGCTTACAAGATGGAGATCGCCCTGCTGGACCGAGTTTCGAGACCCTAACTTGAAACTTTATAATTACACTTGCAATTACTACATGATGTGTATCAACCTACCAGATATTCGACGGTTGTAGAATTAAGCAAAATACCTTTTGGGACAACGATTTAATAACAATATACTTATTATTTTTAATTTTTTTGTTACTATATTTAGATAGCCAGATCGCGCTGGTCCAATGATTTCCCATAAAACACGAATTTAGGGCCTTAGTGGCCCGCAAAGCGCTGCCATTGTTTCAGTTCTGGCCAGCCTCGTGCGGGCCGGCATCTTTTGACTATTTTGCCAGTTAAGGGCCGAAGCGAGCCACAAGGACGGCCCGGCTGATGGCCGGTGGGACAACAATCAGAGCGTAGCGTAACTGGCCAACATGCCGGCCCGCAAGCGGCTGGCCAGTTCAGTTCTGGCCAGCCGCTTGCGGGCCACTTAGGGTCCACCAATTCGTGTTTTCTGGGTAACTACTTTAGTAGTATTGTTGGTTATGTAGGATGCCTGCTGTAGTAGTAATTATTGGGTTGTATGTAGGGGTAGTATACCTACTGTGCCAGTAAAGTTGATTGTTATGTAAGGGTATAAACCCTGAACGTAGAGTAGTTTTGGTGGTAAGTAGGAGTAGTATACCTACTGTATATTATTATTGATGTATGTCGGGTATTATACCTACTGTACCAGTAAGTTTTTGATTGTATGTAGGGGTAGTAGACCTATGGTAGTATTATTTTGGGGTGTAGTAGGGGAAGTCTACCTACTGTAGTAGTATTATTGGTTGTATGTATGTGTATGTAGGTGTAGTTTTACCTACTGTAATTAGTTTTATTGTTGTATTTAGGAGAGTAAACCTACTTTAGTAGTATTGTTTGGTTATGTAGGATGTGCTCTGTAGTATATTATTGGTTGTATGTAGGGGTAGTATACCTACTGTGCCAGTAAAGTTGATTGTATTTAGGGGTCGTAAAACTAGCGGTAGTAAGTAGTTTTGGTGTAAGTAGGAAGTAGTATACCTACTTGTAAATTAGTATTAAAAAAAAATTTGGTTGTATGTAAAAAAGGAGTAGTATACCTACTGTACCAGTATAGTTTGATTGTATGGGAGGCGGTAGTATACCTACGGTAGTAGTATTTTTGGGTGTAAGTAGGGGAAGTATACCTACTGTAGTAGTATTCATTGGTTTGGACGTAGGGTAGTACCTCGGTAGTAGTATTTTTTGAGTGAGTAGGGGAAGTATAACCTACTGTAGTAGTATTATTGGTTGTATGTAGGAGTAGTATACCTCTGGTTTTTTTTTTTTAAAAAAAACCAGTATAGTTGATTGTATGCTAGGGGTGTAATCCCTACGGTAGTAGTATTTTGGGGTGGAAGTAGGGAAGTATACCTCTGTAGTAGTATTATTGGTTGGACGTAAGGGGTAGTATACCTACTACAAATGGCCTTACGCGCGGCTTTGAAGCAATCCTGCGCGGATGGCGTGGAAAACTCTTACTCCGAATACCTCAATAGTTGGAAAACCTCGGTGACGCGACAAACTCCGAATCGGTCCACCGTACTGCCGCGATAGTTGTAGTTTGCTGGTCACGGTTGAAGTTTCTCCGAAGACTTGAAACAATTCGTTTTTTCGGGACACTTTCGGTACGAAAGCCGCCGGAAGCTGCCCCGCTGCTCGAAGTAGCGTGTAAAGGATTTTCGAAATCAGATAATGTTTACGCCCTCCATTCCTTTTGTGCAAATGTGTGAGAAATGTTTTCCTAGGATAACTTGGAAATTCTGGTAGACTCCATCGCCCGTCCTCAGCGTGTTGAAAAAAAATCGACGCGATTTTTACAATTCTGTTTATATTTTTGGGGTCGCCAAATTTTCCGGGACGCTTTTCATGTATGAAATTTTTTTTTTAACCTTGTCCGTCTGGTTCCATAGAGCCCGAGATGGAGCCGTCAGACGAAAATGCCGAGCTATTAAAGAAACAATGTTTTTTTGGATTTCCCCAAAAATGACCAACCATTTCAAAAGAAAATATTTAGATAAAAAGGGCCCGTAATCTCTAATGCCCTAAAATTAATAGCCTAAAATATTGCTTAAAATGTCCTTAATTTCCTTCCATTTTCAAAATAACACAGCCCCCCCCCCCCCCCCCCCACCCCCCACACCAACCGTGTCATTGCGGCCACGCGGTTGGCAACTTTTGGGTTACGTCCAAAGTCTTAGCTCATCCGCGCGGTTTGTAGAGTCCGAGATTGGACCCAATCGACAATTATAGCAACCTTTTGTAAAAATCCGGGACAAAATTTTTTCCGGGAGACGCATTTTCCGGTACGTCTAAATCTTCGTCTCGTCCACGGAGGGTCCGCAGAGCTTAGATGGACCCGGTCGTAAAATTCTTCGATTTCGTCCAAATCCGGGACAAAGGTTATTCCGGGACAGCTTTTCGGTACGTGTTTGATGTAAAGGGTAGTATACTACTCTAGTAGTTTTAATGGTTGTAATGAAGGTGATATGCCTATCTGTAATAGTATCACCTCCACAAAATACACATTGTACAAAAAAAACGCGGCATCAGAGCTCTCTTCAAAAGTCTTCGGCTGTGAATGCTGTGAGATATTGTCACGCATATCTAACTAGGCCCTTTGGCGGAGGAATAGTGTCGCCAAATTGATTGGTTTAAATTGGGCGCATGTCAGTACTCTTTAGGCCTAAATACCTACACGGACAGGATCGTGGGTAGGTGGGTTCATGAAGGGGATAAGTAGACGACATAATTAGACGTGAATCCACTTAAGGCTATTCCACCGCGTTTTTTTCTATTTTCCAAACTTATGCTACTTAAGTTTCAATATAAGTGAACGGGCTTTGAAACATGGCTATTTTAGAAAATCTAAAATATTTTTTCCAAATTTTTCTGATCCGGTACACGGCCAATATAGCCACCTCAAAATAATTTCAAACTTCAATTCGCCAGGGCACCCATTCAAACTTACGGTGTTGTGCTTTTTGTGACATTAATTTTTAACTGTTTTTTCTATGGCTGACTGAGAGAAAACGATTTTTTTTAACAATTGTCTTTCCGCGATTTTTTCGTTTGGCGGTATTTTTTACCGTTTGTACCGCAAACGAAAAAATTTCGACCGGAAAGACAATTGTTAAAATAAATCTGTTTTCTCTCAGTCAGTCCAAAAGAAAACAAGAATTAGCAAACTTATGTCACAAACACATACACACAACACCCTAACGTTGATGGTGTGCCCTGGCAATTGAAGTATTGAAATTATTTTGAGGTGGCTATATTGGCCGTGTACCGGATCAGAAAAAACAATTTGGAAAAAATATTTTTTGATTTTTCTAAATGCCATGTTTCAAAGCCATTCACTATATTTTGACTAAGTAGCATTTTTTGGAAAATAGAAAAACGCGTGGAAATCGCCTTAAGAGAATCCAGCACTGTATTCAAGATAAACTAAGCCCCTCCTATTCTGGCCTAGGATCGGGGGACCTATGACTTCCGTTCTGGCAGCCGTGGTTCTACCTCTACGGACTCTATGCCTTTACTATGGGTGTGCATGGCTTACCGAATGCTTTGTGTTTCCTGGTATGTGCTTAGACTGGCTCTCCCCGGACAACCCTGATGTCGAACCCGGCGATGTCTTTCTCACTTCGCCTCTTCTTTACGGCTATCCTTGTTTCTTGGTTCTTCTCCGGTAATCCTCACTTGAACTCTTCACAGTGCACATTTGTGGTTCACGTTGCGATTGTTTGTTGGCACTGTCCTGTGACCATCCTCCGTCAACGGTTGTCACTCGTACCTCCCCCGTTCTCCACGAACGTCTCTACGTACCTCAGCACTCTTACGTTCAAGTGGCACTTATCAAAGTCCGATTTATTGCACGATTAGTTTGTGCATCTTTTAGTATTCAGCGTTTTGTTCGCTCGATTCCCTTCCTTTTTGCGACTAAAAGAGCCTCACCGGGAAAGTACTAGACGGTCTTGACCCGAGGAATGAACTCACGTCATGTTCTCTGATTGCATTCCGAAATGTATTGGACCTCAAGATACTTATTATAAGTCAACATGTACTCTACAGTCTACAGTACATGAAAATATAGATTTTGAGCCAAGCTTTTCATTCTTCCTCCCTATCCGCATTGAAAGAAGTAAAGATCATTTCGCCTGTTGGCGATCGCCAAGCCAACCATTTTCGTGTAAAAACGTAAAAAAATTTCAAACGCAAAATCATAAAAAAAATGCTTGGCTATTGAATTTTGTTTTGCTCCAAGCAGTTTTTTGTTGTATTGAGAATAGACAATATCAGATGCATCAGTCCAGTTCATTTACGAACTTTTTAATTTTTTAATACAAATATTAGTCTGTAACGTGATTTTGAAATGTATCCAATACTAAGAAAACATAGCCAGTTCGAAAAACAAGTAAGATTGCAAAGGATTTGCTCATCTCCGAGCGGAATTTGGGAACCTTGAAGTTGCAAGGTTCGATACACCTGGGGCACTGCATGCAATTTTCACCGCCTGACAAATATACAAATACAAATTAGTTTTCAAAGAACAAAACCATTGTCGTTAAATTTGATTCACACATTAAGACAGCTTATTTTTTCAATTAATTAGCAGAGTGAGCGCAGCGAAACGAAGTCCTATAACGCCGACTCGATCGAGCCTTGGTCCGTGATTAATTTCGGTATGTCTGTCCGGTTCCCCATACGGCCTGAGGACGAAATTTGTAAACATACATCTGTGACTCAGGTAAATGAGTAATGATAACAAAATGAGCACAATATATTTGGAATTTTAAAACCTTCGAGAAATAATGAATTAAAAACTAAGTCTGTACATGTGTAGGAATCTAGGGCGGACGGTCGTTCGCCCGCGGCCAAGCGCACGCGAATGCTAAGAGGCGACGGATTAACTCGCCCCTGTTTACAGCTACCCGAGTTGGGGGGTTTTCAGCTATCTGCCCGCCGTCCCTAAGTTTACAATAGGAACTCGGTATATGAACACTGATATGTGGTCCCATGACATGCAAAAAAAAATTTAGCCCGATCGTAACCCGTTCTGTGTCAAAAAAGTGCGTAAAAATCGGCGATAATCTTTTGGCTGGCTGGTTGGGGGGGGGGGGGGGGGGGAATTCTGTCTGCCAGATAAGAGGAAAAAAAAAAATTTAAAAAAAAAGACCTACATAGAAAACGTCATCTTAGAACACTTATGCAATTTGGATCACAATAAGATGTACCTCAGAACGCACACACTTCCCGCCGAAAGTCCAAGCGGATATTCCAGCCCAACACCCTAAATCTCCCCCTAAAATTTAAAATAATTCATATCTCTAACCCAATTTGAATTTTTTAGTCAAATAATTTTAAAATTATGTTCTTATGTGTTGTTAACCCAATCGGCCTATTCGCTTATACAAACCAATTTTGTCAACCCCCGATCCCTTAGTGTAAATTTTTTTACCTTGATTTCCAGCATTTCCACGAAGACCCTAATATTATTATCAATGAAAATTTGACATGATGGTACATTAATAATATGAAAATAATCCACCGACAGGCAATTACGATATTTCACCCCCAACACCCCCTAAACTGGAATGATTCATAGCTATAATTCTAAAATTGATGTTTTATTCAAATAGTTATTAAAATTAGGTTTGTGTTTTAATAAACCCAATCGGCATATACTCATTTCCTAAGCCACATTTTTTCAACCCCCATCCCTTATAGTTTATAATTATTTTAACCTTGCTTTTCCAGCATTCATCATGAAGGCACCCCTGAGTTATCAGCATTAAATTTGGCATGATGGTAACACATACTATTATGAAAAATCATTCGCCGAGAGGCAAAGCGATATTCCACCCCCAACACACCCTAAATAATCCCCTAAAATTGAAATAATTCATGAGCTCTAACCTAAATTGAATTTTATTTAAATTAGATTATTAAAATTATGTTTTTTAATGTGTTTTAAACCCAATCGGCATATTTGCATTACATAAACCACTTTTTGTCAAGCCCGCTACCTATAGTTTATATTATTTTTTATAGTTGATTTCAGCATTCACCACGAAGGCACCTATGAGTATAATCATGAATTTTGACATTATGGTAATAATAATGTGAAAAATAATCCGCCGAGGGCAAGCGATATTCCACACCCTCACACCCCTTCAAATGAATAATTCATAGTCTACCCTATAATTGATGTTTTTTATTCAAATAGGTGGTTATTAAGATTATGTTTTATGTGTTTTTAACAGCAATCGGCCTATTTCTCATTTCCTAAACATTTTTTTCAACCCCCATCCCTTATGAGTTTAAAATTAATTTTTTACCTTGATTTCCGCATTCACCATGAAGGCACCTAATGAGCTATCAGCAAATGAAATTTGGCATGATGTTACATACGATATGAAAAATAATTCGGTCAAGGGGGGGCGATGGCAAGCGAGATTCCAACCCCCCCCAATATCCCCTAAGTCTCCCCTAAAATTGGAATAATTAATAGCTCTAACCCAAAATTCGATTTTTATCAAATTAGTAATTATGTTTTAATGTGTTTTATAACCCAATAAGCCTATTCTCCTTTCCTAAGCAACACTTTTTCAACCCCTATCCCTAAAAGTTTATATTATTTTTACCCTTATTTCACAGCATTCACCATAAAGATTCCGAATGAGTTATCAGCATGAAATTTGGCTGATGGTACAAATAATATGAAATATAACTAGGGAAACGGCCAAAGGCGTTGTTAACGAGTGAGTGAGCCATGTGTTACTTACCGGCCATTACATTACTTTTCTTCCCCTACCTTGGGCCTCCTAGCCTATCATAGGCTAGAGAGGCGCATTATGGCCTTACAGTTGACTGCGCCCGTCCCCCGTATACCAACTAAAACTTTAAAACTATTATTTATACGAATATAATTCATCAACTTAAATGCAAATGTTTCCCGGGTACTCACCACATGACTCGCTCACTCGTCTCACTACGACTTTGGCGTTTCCATAGTACTATTGGCTAAGGCGCCCTTAGTAGCCGAAATGTGAAGAAGTGAGTTCATTCCCTGGTCGGGAAAGATTTTGTAATTTTCTAGATTGTAGTTCAAAAATATTGAACATGATTTGAAATGATAATATAACCGCATGTTTCCATCATCTGTGGCAATAAGGGCCTACTATGGTAAACAATAGCAGTAATCGAAATCGTGAAATATTGCACGTTTTACTCAATCTACGAGCTAATTTTTGTGGGTACCTTGACGTGCCACATATTCGACAGACCTTGCATTGGCACAGCATTTCACACGCCAGCGAATATAACGAAAAAGATATTTTCAAAATCTAAAACATTGTACCCGATTACAATTACTTTTCTCCCCTACCTTAGGCCTACCTAGACTATCATAGGCTAGAAGAGGCGCATTATGACCTTACAGTGGACGCGCCCGTCCCGTAGCCAACTAAACTTTAAAAACTATTATTTATACGAATATAATTAGAGCAAACTTAATGCATATGTTTCCCAGGGTAACTCCCACCACATGACTCTCTCACTCGTCTAACTACGACTTTGGCGTTTTCCCTGTCTGTTGGCTAAAGCGCCTTATAGCCCGAAATATGGGGGACGTGGGTTCAATCCCCTGTCGGGAAGATTTGTAAGTTCGATATGTATTTAAAAAATTATTAAACATGTTTTGAAATGCATATACGCGTGAAGGTCCATCATCTGTGGCATAGGGCCTACTCTGGTAAACATAGCCCGTACGAAATACGTTGAAAACATTGCAAAGTTTTACTCATCTATACGAGCAAGGAATTTGGGGGTACTTTGACTTAAAACATTCGACAGACCTTGATGGACACGGCATTGTCACTGCCAGGTAAATAAAAAACACAAAATATCTTTCAAAATCTAAAACATTGTCGTTAAAATAATTTCTATAACCTTGGAAGTCCCTATTTTCAGTTTATTATTTCTTGTATGTTTAAATCGCAATGAATCTTGCTGATTGTGTTATGGCAGTTCTCAATAAACTCGTACCGGATGTCCTTTAAAAAATTTCAGCGCATCTGTTTCAGCGATTCGGCGATTTTTAACGTACACACACACACACACAACACACACACACACACCACACAGCACGCACGTCAGAAAAAACAATAAGGGCCGTTTAAGTCGAATGGAAAGTCACTACGTTCGGCTACGCTCACTCGTTCAAATAATCCGCCAGGAGACAAGCGATTTTCACCCCCACTGTTCCCTTCCACTATTTACTTTTGGAAAAACGTTAGGTCGTTATTTTTCATTTTTTAATATTTTAATTGCTGATTTAAATATATGCGTCATGTGTAATAGCCGGTCAACAAATCATTCACACATAAACCAAAAGCACAACAGTATCCTACTTAAAATTTATAAAAACATTTGAATATTGCCAACTTCTTCAGATTGTAAACAAAAAAAATAGTAGCTTTTTGTTTCTAGACAATCTGTTTTAAAGCACTGTATCCACCGTTACACGTATTTCACTATTTTCAAGCGTGGTAATGAAACAACAAAAAAAAGATGTGATTATCCCCCAAACATAACAAATTTGTAAAAAAAAAAAAAAAAAAAAAAACGGCATCCAAGCTCTCCTTCCAAAGTCTTTCGGCTGCGAATGCTGTGATAGTATAGAGTTTAAGCCAAGCATTTCATTCTTTCTCCCTAGTTTTTCGCATTTGAAACGAAGTAAGATCATTTCGCCTGTTGACAGGCGCCAGCCAACAATTTTCGTGGTACAAAAAAGTTAAAATTTTAACTCAAAATCATAAAAATTACTGGCTATTGATTTTTTTGGTAACGAGACTCTCTAAAAAAGTCAACGGCCAGTAATTTTTTTTGATTTTGATGTATAAATTTTAACTTTTTTAACCACGAAATGGTTGCTTGCGCTACACACGGGGGGGGTCAACAGGCGAAATGATCTTACTTCTTTTCAATGCGAAACTAGGGGAGAAAGAATGAAATGCTGGCTCAACTTCTATATCTCACAGCTTCACAGCCGAAGACTTTGGAAGAAGCTTGTCTGCCGTTTTTCTTTTTTTTACAAATTTTTGTATTTTGGGGGTTCTTTTAGCGACACTGGTTTTTTTCTTTAGAAAACTCACTGCCTCCTAGATGCTACTTCGTTGGCAATGGAGGCCGTGAAAAAATATTTTGCAATGCATTATGCAGTGACCAAGGTGGCAAACATCCGCCTCGTAAGCATGGAACTTTTAAACTCCCCCGAACTGGAGGGCGAGCCTCTGGCAGTCGTTTCGGGACCTTTCCTCTTCCTTGACCACCACCCATCGACGATAGCCATACAACACGATCCCCTTTCACCCTAAACCCCGTGGTTGGTTCTGACCACATTGGGAACTTTCCTCCCACATCTCCTAGGCTAGAGTGGTCGCATTAGGACTAACTGTTAGCCATTTGATAGGGGAGGAAATGGAATGTTACCGGTACCTCTCAACCATGGCTCACCTCACTCGTCTAACAACGACTTGGCGTTTTCATATTTTATTTCTTGTAGGTTTAAATCGCACGGATTATTCTCATTTTTTGTTAGCAGTTCTCAGTTTAACTAGCACCGGAATGTCTGTTAAAATTTTAGCGCAATCTATTTATCCGATTCCGGTTGATTTTTATAGAGTTTAACCACACCCACACACAGAATGACCGAATGTTCCGTTTGAGTTGAATTGTAAGATTCAGTTGCTGCGTCTTCCCTCGTCTAAAAACACGTAACAAGAAAGTAATGGTTCTTTCAGTTACTTTGATTGAAAGTAAAGGGTTAAGATGAAGTATCTCAAGAGGGAAGTTTGGGGGAAACATTCAAACTGAGTTTTACAATACCCACATAATATAGCCTAACAACCATTTCCCCCTCACTTTGTTTAAGTCGTACACCTCTGATCTCGAAATAACCGGTGAAGTCGCGCCCCTAAGAATACTTGTTTTGTTTAATGTTTTGTAAGCGCCCAGAGAAGTGATGTATCTTAAGGATGACACCTCTGAAATCAAACTTCTATGTCTGTAATGCAATCTTCATCATACTTTGAGGAATAGGTGTAAAACACAAAACTTATTGAAACTGTCCTATACCAGTTTCAACATTTTTCAATATTTTAAATCTCCAAACCCTCTAAACTACCCCAAACGTCATGTTAGGGAAACATGTCTTCTATACCCTTCAACATAGAAGTCTCAAATTAATTTTAAAATATACTATAGACTCTGCATATACACTTGTGGTTATGGTTTTAAGTTCTTACTTTAATATTTTAATGGCACATCATCAAAATAAATTTATAATAATATGAGAAATAATTACCTTGCCATTTATTTTCCCATGGGAGTAAAATAATAATTAATCTGAAATTCTATCCCACAGTACTAGGTAATGTCTATGAGCCACCATAAAAAATCCGGTCATTCGACAAATGGTTCAGGAAATATTTGTTTCCGCTAATATGTTATGCGTGGTTTAAAAGCATCGGAGATAATGAACATGAACGAAATTAACAATAACATATTATAAGTAATTTTTATTTAATTAATCAATAAAAATAAAATATGTTTAAAAAAATATATAAATATAAAATATAAAACAAACCAAAAAACAAAAAAATTGTAAAACCAAAATATCTATTTATATACATATACATACATACAGAACAAAAAATGTATACCATAAAAACTTTTTTTTTACTAGAATTTAGCACAGATAAAACACATTTTTCATTTTTTGTTTACTTTTTTTTCGTTTTTTCCACCCTTTTTTCAGAGGTGTCCCCTCATGTTGTGCAAATTGTAAGCAAATATTTATCGTTAACTAATTATAGCTAAAAGAACCCCGTCCACGTACAACGGTTGCTCATGACGTCCGGCCCTCACCAAACTATTGTAAATTATATTAGATCCAGTTGGGCATGTGGTCGATTAACATATAAAATACATTTCTCGTTTGAAACTTTCCCGGAAAAAATCGTGTCATATCGTCATTATTTGTTAGCTAATATCTTTAGTATCCTGCTTGTTTACCTGAAGAAACTATTAGGCCTATATCCTCTAATCATGGTCCACCGCTTGTCTCTTGAGATACTCCTGCTGGTTGGAATTCTTATTAATTAAATTAAATTAACACCACCTTTTAACACAACCTCTGTATATCCCTCAAAGTTTATGGTTTTAATATCGGATCATATAAATACCTGCTTCTATGTGGAAATATGCTCTTGGTACATAACCATCATTACACTAGGATAACGCCTTAAGTCCCGCCGGCGTTGTTGGATGAGCGTAATTGGTGCACGTAAGTGCACGTGTTACGCGGAAAAAAAAACTTTTTTTTTTTTTACTGTTTTGCTGTGAAAAAATCATTAAATTAGTCGAAGATTTTTTGTAAATAAATGAAATTAAATAAAAAAATTAACTTTTATTTTTTTAATTAACTCGTAATTTTTAAAAAAGAAAAATCGTAAAAATGAAATTTTCATAAGAAATAGTTATTCGAATGCGCTCAAATTTTACACAAATATATTAATATCATACAATTAAGGTTCTGTGAAAAATCATTAGCATTCGGATAAGCATGTAGTGTTAAGTCAAAGAATTGTTTTAAAAATGAAAAAAAAAACCGTAAAATTATCGATTTTCATGAGAAATTAATTTTCGATTACGCTCAATTTTCACCGAAGATCTAATTATGAAATAAAGGTTCTGTGAAAAATCAGTACAATCGTATAAAGTAGGTAGATTATAAGGTCGAAGAAATGTTTAAAATTTTAAAAAAATCGTAAAATTAATTGCGTTCTTATGAGAAAAAATTTCCCGTTGCACTCAAAAAACGTGGCAGTTTTAGCGTTCAAGAGATTTCGAAGGCCTCCATAAAATTTCAATCATAATCTGTCAGTATCGGTTATCGGAATCGTGTTAACAGCCACACAAAATACAAAAAAAAAGAAAGAAGAAGGGGGAAAAAAAACTTCCGGATTTTTTAAATTCCAGTGTAGTGAAATGGAATCTTCGCATTCGCTCGCTATGCTCGCTAACCTCATGCCATAATTTATGTTGGATTATGACCTAGAAATGAAAAATAATACCCTTCCTTCAACGAAGCACTCCTTCATAGTCTAGTAAGAGAAGGAGATGGCCCATTAAACTTATGCTAAGGCGCAACTACACAACTTTACAGGTGAGTAGGGTTACTCACGAATATGCCGCAATGCGATCTCTTTGGCCGGTCAGAATACAGCGCAGTCCTCAAAATGTCTTGTCCAGTTCAAGAAACATTAAGCTAAATGTTTCAAACAATTTTTTGATAAGAACCATAATTACTATAACTCCTGAACTTCATATTATTTCTACTGATCTCATCGTCCTGTGGTAGAATACACGTACATAATGCATCCTTGGAGGAACTGATTTGTAGCCCCAATCTATGTATTACCTATCACTCCGCAAAAGAGACCCAAGTACGAAGAAAACGAACGGAGTCCTTATTTTTACGATTTATGTTTATGTATTTAGAGTAACTTAAGAACAAAGATAATATACAATCAAAAGCACGCATGTGTATATTCATAAATGTATACCCCATAAATTGTATTCCATGGTAGTACTATGTATATTGCATAACACAAATAGATCAGTATTTGAAAACATGTGGCATGTTTTTTGGCTAAGCTTTTTTGTTTTTGGCTAATCTTGTTCAGGGCAACCTGCCTCACGATGAATAGACGATCAGGTTTTCATTGAACCGGGTCAACCTAGGAGAACGCCCAAGTCGTTTGTTGGAACGAGGGAGCGATTCATTGTTGATTACCTGGAAATATTTCTTTCCTCCCCCTACCTAAGGCTGGATCCAGCAGCAGCTTTCCTCAGCACAGCTTTCTCCCTAGTCTAATCATATACTAGAGTGCGGTTTATAACCTAATATGGTGACGCGCCTTAATTCAAAAACAAACTCAAAAGGCAACCCTATAATTTATACTTAGATCAATCAACTTAAATGCAGTGTTTTCACGGGTACTCAACACATGACTCGCTCACGTCGTTTCTAACCAACCGAACTTTAAGGCATTTTCTAGTCTAGTTGGCTAAGGCGCCTTTATACCCGAATGTTGGAGACCCGGCGGTTGCAACAAAACCGGGAAAGTTTTTTTTTATTTCTGTATTTAATTTTATTCTGGACAGATTATAGAAATGTTTTTGAAAAGCATCTCACTCAATCTGAGAGCGGATTTTTAGGTAACCTTGAGCGTGTAAAATTCGATAACACCTTGTCAACTCATGAAAACATGATTTGAGATAAAAATTATTTGTTTCAAAAACAAAAACTTGTCCGTTTACATTATAATATGTGGCATTCTCAGCCAATTTTAATTTTAATTTGATGTGAGGTTTAATGGTACCGGAATTTGCTCAAAATGTTACCTTCACTCTAAATACTTGTACCGATGTCTATTTGAAATTTTCAGCCCAAAATGTTTAGCCGTTCAGCCGTTCTGCAGGCGGATTCACACACGTCCACGTACACTCACTCACTCGGCGAGCTTTACAAATTAAATTGTTTTCCATAATTCATTCAAATGTTTATGTTTTCAATTAATTATCTGTAAAAATTTTTATCACGCGCGAATTTTATTTTATGTTCTAATATCTTATTTTCATTATTATTAAGGATAGTAGCAGTAGTATAGTCATTTTTAAATTATCACAACATTCAAATGTAATGTAATCCTTAAGAGAGGGTATTAACCGCTAAACTCAAAAATATATTTCATTCAGGTAACTAGTAATTAATTTAGCATTAACAGAAAAATTATTTGGTCCACCATGACCTCAACCCAAAAATTGTCAAACAATGACATTTTTTTCGACTAGGTCCCCATCGCAAAAACTACTCCCATAAGAAATACCATGGGGACGAATTCTTTAGATGCCCGTGGACCTTGAGGATTTTGATCCAAAAGAATATTGGCCATTATTGACGTACGCGACAGCCTTTTCTGTAAATTCTCTATATTTTGTTTTGGATAATTTTGGGCCAGTAGTTCGGTCAAAATATGCTATACCGAGAGGGGGTGTGAATTTGGAATTCATAATTTTTGCGTGTTTTGAGGTATATTTGGGCACAGTTTTTCAGACACGATGTTATAAAGGGGCATTTTAGATTGGTACTATGCTCTAGTATCTATGAGGACCAAAAAAGAAACAGGTTCAAGCCGATTTAGTAAATTTTTCAAACACCAATTTTTGCCAATTTCTGGATCAAAAAAAATGAAAAATGCGTGTTAATCACAGTTACCAGATATATTATTTTAAAACGGTCATTTTAAGTGTAGTATTGTGCTATGATCACGTGGTAAAAAATAATTTTTGAGGTTTTTAGCCCCTTTAAGCTGGATGGAAGATAGGGTTTTCCTAGTCCTTAATCCCCCCTTGAAATAAAGACCTCAATCAATAATCAATCAATCATCATCCATCACAAAAACACAGATCTTGTGCCGTTTGAGTTTTTTTTTTTTTTTTAATTAATTATAATTTGCATTTATATTGTACATCATTTGAACACAATATTAAAATAAATGGCGGGGGCGGATTCAGTCCTGGCTGCGCTCCCTCGTGGTGACTAATTAGCCGTCCTAACCAAACCCTCAAACTCCCCACAGATAAACTGTCTTGTACGCTGCAAGGGGCAACATGTGAAAACAAAAACAAATAAAAAATATTATATTTGGGCGGGCACAACCTCAACTTGCCCATTAGAGTCGTTTTTTTTTTTTGACATAGTGTACCAGCACATCAAGTGGCGAAATCAAATTTTGAGTATGGATGGTTCTAGATAGTTTCTAAACACCTTTAGCTTCAGCTTCAGCTATAGGTGTACGAATGTTTTTGGTCACCCGTAGTACAATATCTGCGAACGTCACATCCAATACAACATTACCTGTTATACCATGAAAGAGCTGAAGGTTAGTTAGACGAGGGAACGGAGCGACTGAGGAACACTACACTCAACTAGCCTTCGTCTGATTAATTAAGGTCAGTATGTCCATCTTTTCTGTCTGTCCTGTCCCGTCCCCATTCGGCCGAAACGGCCAAATAGATTGGAGCTGAAATTTTTTAAACCAAACATCCGTGACCAGGTAATTGAGAACTGATCACAAAATGAGAAAAATCCGTTGCGATTTAAAACCTACAGAATGATAATTGAAAAACATTACTTGGATATTTGTAGGTTTTCTTTTAACGACACATGGTTTTGTTTTAAGAAGAAGTCATTTTTTATCGAATCATTGTGGGCTGTAATTGTTAATGCAGTGACACAAGGTGTATTGGAATGATTGCCGCTCACGGTACACCCGCAAATTTCCGCTCGGAGATTGAGTAAACCCTTGCCAATATTTACACGTATTTCGATACTTGGCTATGTTTTTACATAGTATTGTCACAGTTGATCGTTGATGTAGACTACACTTCGCGTTTATATGCTTTCAAAACATGTTTTAATAGTTATTTAAATACTATGAGAACGCCAAAGGTCGTTGTTAGACGACGTGAGCGAGTTTCCTGTTCGAGTACTCGGGACATTTGCATTTAAGTTTGTATAATTAAATATGTTTTGAGTTTAGTTTGTATAAGGGGCAAGTCAAACTGTAAGGCCCATAAGCACCCACTAGCCTAAGGAAGGCTGAGAGTCCTTTAGGTAGGGGCAATAAAGGGAAGATTTCCCGGTACTCAACACATGGCTCACTCACTCGTCTAACAACGGCTTTGGCGTTTTCCTAGTAGTAATTACCATGAAATTCAAAGTTTGTTTTACAAACATAACCAAGCCACCACTTCTCCTGCTTTTACGAAGTGTTGTAAACATTTGGTATCCATCAAGTTGAAGAGATATATTTCATCATCTTAAATTAATATTAACTTCACCCAGTATTATAATAACTTATATTTGAATTGAATTTTGAATATTGTTTATAAATTCATCATAGTTCTTTCTCATTGACCTATATTCAGAAATAAAGAGTTCTACAAACCTCTGCATTTACGCAACACACAATACCTGAAATTTACAGTCATCACCGAGTGCACGTCCGGTCCAACGCCACTATCAGTGTCCAATAATATAAATATACATTCGTCTTCTGCCATGTATGCAGTGGCGCACTCAAGGGGGAAGAGCTTTTGGGGCTAAAGCCCCCCCCCCCAAAACCTCACAAGCACCAACATGTAATATTATATTTAAAACTCTTCACTTTAAATATATCTTATGAATGATACATTTTGATGAGAATTGAAACAAATAAATGAAATAAATAAATAATACCCTGTTGCGTCTTGAGTTTAGCGGCGGTTTTTTTTTCGTTTTAGAACTGCGCTTTGTTTTTATGACCGCCACACGCTCTAGTGGCAACTTTTTAGACCCAACCTAAGTTTCACCCGGTACCCCTAATCAGCAGCGCTGCACTTTCAAATAGTGTATCGTTATCTCAATAGACCAGCGAGCGTACAACTATCCAATAAAAGCATTCGATTTCCTGTTTCAACATGTGTCAGCCCCCCCCCCCGGATGAAATCCTGGGTGCGCCACTGTATGTATGAAACACCACTGCTAGCGAAAAGTACAAGTTGTTAAGTATCCAAATCCTCCAACACAACAATTATTAACATCACCCAGCTATGTGGTGTACATGTCAGACCATTAACCTAAAAGCATGTTTCTGCTGAAATTCTGCGATGCACGTCATAATTTTACAAAATGGCATCACGTAATTGGAATCTCGTTACCTATTGGCCAAGCGCCCTAAAACTTTTCCGAAAGTTTCCAACATAGCGCATATTCTATTTTTGGAAGCATATTTTTCGCGTTTGGAAAATAATATGTTTTCAGTGTGTCATCAACTTGGAAACTTCTGTAAATGCAATGAAACAAGTTTTCAAGATGTGTTGTGGAAACATGTTGCCCGCGTGTCAAGTGTCGAGACCGAACATCGTCCTGGTGCAATGTAAAGGTAAAAATACATTTCGGGGTCAACAAATTAAATGCGCCAATCTTAATTATAGTTTTTAATTTAAATTGTTAATACATTGATTGATATGTTATAGTAATAAGATAAAGATTTGTTTCATACAACATGTTTTGTTCAGATACAAGAGCGTTTTACGTTGAGGGCTTGACTGTAGCCAAGTGGCAAAGTTGCTGACTACAAAGTAGTGACAAAGTGAAGAATGAACATATTTTTACGCTTAGCCCTTCATTTATATTTTAACAGTTTTGCTATTGTTAATAGCAAATATTATCACTAGTAAAAGTCTACAATAATACGTATTATTTAATTACACATAATATTATTATGTATTAACGATTGCAGTTTATAGACGTCTACTACTTAAGACATCGTGTATATAAAATCACACGTCCAGCAATAAGACGAGATGCAACAAGTGGCCCGATATAGCTTACTTGGTAAAGCATCACTAAATAAAGGCGGAGGACCCGGGTTCGATCCCCGGGCGGAGAGATCTTTTCGACTATTCCTCTTAATTTATCCCAATCCTTACAGCTGACTTACGCTAATAAAAGTTTGTAATTTCATAATAATATCTGTTCTAAATCCAAGGTATCCACACTGTCCAAAAAGATAATGTAAATTTACAGCACAATGTGCTGGCAGCACATTTCCAGCACATTGTGCCGTAGATTTACATCATTGTATATGATGTTAATATACATTGCGATGGAACATAGACATCCTATATAATTGGCTAGACCAGCAGTCGGTGGTCCACTTCCGGTACAATTAGAAGCCATCTTAAAATGACAGTTTACATGTTAATCAAAATGGGAGCGATTTGTGGCCAAATAGTTCTCAAGATTGTCGCCAGGTTGACAGGTAAGCATACTAGCCTTTAACACCAAATGATTACTAAATTCCCTTATGCAATCACTTCGTATTGTTTCTTTTGTTTAATACCATGCTGCACAAGCTAAAACCATATCAAAACAATCCAGTAAATACTTTATTGCATTAAAAAAGCATAAATTAAAACACCAAATCGCCATCTTGAAATGGGCCGGTTGAGTCTTCAATTTGCTACGCTCGCGCCTGTGCGGAGGTATAGGAGACTGCTAATCTAGCCTACTATAGGTGGTTAATATCAATGCGATGGAACGTTAAGTCACATTGAAAAAATGTAAATTTACAGCACTTGCTATAATGTTAATTTACAGTCAATCCTGTGAGCAGGCTGTACTAAAGGCAGTCAATTTACTCACTTCCTATTATGTTAATTAACAATAAAGTCCTGTGAGCAGGCTGTACTCTAAGCTGTGAATTTACATCACTTGCTTTGATGTAATTAAACGTTCCATTGCAATGTATATTTACATCATATACAATGGTGTAAATTTACGGCACAGTGTGTGGAAATGTGCTGCCAGCACTTTGTGCTGCAAATTTACATCATTGTATATGATGTAAATGTACAGCGCGAAAGAAAGTTTATTGACTTCAAAATTAGTGATGTAAAATCACTGTTTGTTACAGTTCACTCACAGGCCATTGCTATGAATTAACATCATAGCAAGTGCTGTAAATACACATCTTATTGTGCAGTTTGCGAATAGGACTTTACTGTTAATTAACATCATAAGAAGTGATGTAAATTTGCACTTTTAGTACAGTTTTCATACAGGACCATTCTGTAAATTAACATCATTTCAAGTGAAGTGAATTCACAGCTGGCAAATAAAATTGTTATTAATTATATTTGATTAATTAGATAGTGATGCAGAGTGAATCTGTAAGGAAGACATACACCATTAAACAGCCCAGAGGAAGGTTACATTGCATATTAGTTTCGTGAGTAGAAAAACCCGCGCCAACCGAGCTCGAACCTGGACCACCTGGAGAAAGAATTACAAAGCATGTCATTAAACCATATACACCAACAGGACCTGTGAGAATCAGAGCGAGTTTCGTCAGCCAAGTTTGGAGCGGTGCAACTGTTAGTTTCACTTCACTGAAATGTCAATATACAGTACATAATATAGTAATGCATCACACGGCATGCTGTTTATTTACAGCAAGGTCAAGTTTGGTGATGTTTTGAGGAGTATATTAACAGGATCAGTGGAACTGTTACTTCACTTCACTGGACATGTAAATATACTCTACGTTATGTAGTTATGCATCACACGGCATGCTGTTTATTTACAGCATGGTCAATGTTTTACGCTGTTTTTAGGAGTATATTTACATGACCAGTGCAGCTTTATTTAGGTGAACTAGAGATGTAAAATAAACAGTACTGCATGTAGATAAGGAGCACACTGCATGCTGTTAAATTTACAGGATGGCCATTGTTTTATGCGGTTAATTGATGTTTTTTCACGTCTTATTGAATGCTGTAAGATTAACAGCAAGTAGGAGTATATGTTCTTGAACGTGATTGGTTGATTTGAAAATTTACAGCATTTGTGCTGCGTTTCGCAAACTACTGCACGAGTGATGTATTTAAACAGCACTTAACTTAATGTTTTGTGCTGTAAATTTACATCCCGTTTTAACAGTACAGCCAAGTTTTTTCACTTCCGCAATAACTTGAAGAATTGACCTCTTTTGCAAATCAGTTTTTATAACTGTATTGAATAAGACGTTCAATATTACGTAAATAAATAAATCATCTTGATCCCACAAGTTGTTCTGTGTGTGCGTAATGTTCACGTATTTTACTTCAGTAGTATTGCAATCTGCTCAATCCAAACTTTAATACGCCAAGCAACCTGACTTCTCGGTTAGGCGTCTTTCTTTACCACTTCGTTTTGCATTTGTCGCACTATGTTGAAATACGAGTACGCAGAGTTCATGATCTGCAAACAAAACATACCATAGCATATTTAAACAAGAACTAGTAGGGAAGTTTCTAAAACTACTTTCTGATATTGTTTTACTAGTTTTATCTCTTGCGTTACGGATGCCGGCAACCTCACTATTCGGCATCATCCTTGATTAAAAAATCTCAACAAAGTACTATATTGTGTCAATCGGAGTCATGTTCGGTTTTTGTTATGAAACGTGACACTCGACACACGCACAGACGGAGGGACGGACCGACAGAAACCAGATCATTAAAAACACTTCGACCTCCAACACGTGAGTGGCACAAACATTGAAATTACGATAATTGTTCACGAATTGTACTTTGGCCTAAGTTGTTTGTAATTTGAAGAGTAAATGGAGGTTTTTTGATCATGTGGCCTGATGCCTGTGAGTGAGCTCTGGTAAAGATAGCATTCATGCATGCCTGAACTACGTTTACGGTTTACTGCGATGCCAGCGAAACGTAGCAGTTGTAGGCTGCCACTTGTTGCTTGTTCGACAAGAAAAACTGTTCTAATCGCCACGGCAAGTCTAGGCCAAGGCTCCAAAATACCATCGAAAATATGTTCTTATTTTTTGTATTATAGATTTCAGTCCGTTTGTAAAACTTTTAGGGACATTTGGGTATATATCTACCCTGCACCTCTACCAAGGGGAATGATTGCTAAAAATTGTTTGATATTTTATTGTTCTGCGACTTTTAATATTCATATTCATATTCATGTTCATATTTATTAGTTTCCATGTTACAAAGAAAGTACATTGGTTAAAACAAAAGATACATCAATGTTTATGGACAGTCAAAAAAACAAACAATTAGATTAGATTAAACAGTTAAACTACCTGTTTAAGGTACGCCAGTGCATGTGTTTGTTTTTATATTATTATAATTGCTGATTAAAAGAGTTTTAAAGGGGCTAAAAACCAAAAAATTATTTTTTACCACGTGATCTATAGCACAATTCTACACTTAAATGACCGTTTAAAAAATTGTATCTTGTGACTGTGATTTAACACGAATTTTTTATTTTTTTTGATCCAGAAATTGGCGAAAATTGGTGTTTTGGAAAATTTCCTAAATCGGCTTTAACCTGCTTCGTTTTTGGTCCACATAGATACTAGAGCATAGTACCAATCTAAAATGCCCCTTTATAACATTGTGTCTTGAAACTGTGCCCAAATATACCCTCAAACACGCAAAAATATGCATTCCAAAATCACACCCCATCTTGGTAATCAGCATATTTTGACCAAACTACTTGCCCAAAATTACAAAACAAAATAAAGAGAATTTACAGAAAAGGCTGTCGAGTACGTCAATAATGGCCAATATTTTTTTGGATCAAAATCCTCCAAGGTCACGGGGCATAAAGATCGTCCCCATGTTATTTCTTATGGGAGATTTTTGCCGATGGGACCTAGATCGAAAAATGTCATGTTTGACAATTTTTTGGGAGGTCATGGTGGCCCCAATAATTTTTCTGTTAATTGCTAAATTCATTACTAGTTAGCCTGAATGAAATATATTTTTTGAGTTTAGCGGTTAAATACCCCTTTAAAGAAACACTAAACATTTACTTTATCTAAATTTTAGGTCGTTTGTGGTTTTGGCAAGAAATATCATCCGAAAAACAGTGACCCTATAAAAATGACAAATCATAAATCAGGATAATTCGATATCAAATCCCAAACAGCCACTCACGTTGGTGAACACCTCCAGGTTGAAGGGAAGGAACGAGGCCGCAGTGACGACTACAGGGGTCACTGCCCGGGACATGATGATCCTCATCTTGACCTTGAAAGACTTGGACGCCTCGAGCCAGTTGCTCAAGTACATGGCGTTGCTCACAAGTTCGCTCTGCAAGTGATAAGCAAGGTGCAAGGTGATTGAAGAATTATTTCATTATTGTTAACATTTTTACTCAAAAGATGTGCATAAATTGTGCACAATGCGAAAGAAAATTTAAATGATTGTTGGTGGTCAGGTGTTATCTAGGGCAGGTCTCATCTGGTGGGAAAGGGTGATTATATTTCCATATACCCAGTACCTACACCTAAGCGAATTAATCCCTCATACAAAGATGTAAATAACTTGATGCTCTGGGCTGGTCCCTATCAGTGGCACTGCTGTACCGTGCGTGATACAACACAACGAGTGACCGTGGATACTAGCTGAACATCCCTACCTCGTGTGCGAGGTGACTCGCAGCCCAACAGTACGAGAAGATCTGCAGGACGTTCACCACGAGGTACAGCAGCCAGACGAAGAACTTCAGGGAGAACGGAGGAAGCTGAAAGGAAATATAATATTATGTTATTATGTTATGTTATATTATGTTATTATAATATTATTATAGACATTTTAAAATGAGATCATGGATGTCATCTATTGTACGTAGCATCGGCTACTGTAATAATAATGCAGAGTTCGTCTTTTGATAATCAATAATGTGGAATGGCAGATTTTTCAAATCCTTGCTAGCCAACCAATGTAAGATTTTACATCGTTCAGTTGCGTACTAGCTTGAAAATTGCTGCTGAAAAATAAAAACAAGCGTTCCGCTAATCCATAAGCAGAAAAAATAGATAATAAATAAACCAAACGTTCGCCATTTCAATTAATTCTGACAGCAGAGCATGCGTCTTCTCCAATCGAATTTCATAACATGTGAATTATTTAGAAAAGTTGCAAAATGTATAATCCTACCGTCACAATCTGAAACAGATCTACGCAAATCACTACAGATCCGACCAATATCTCGAAGAAAAGCATTTGGTTCAGCTCATCCAACACCCGATCAGCGAAACTGCAACATGAAATCATGTGTTGATATGTGCAAACTATGCACCTGAGTTTTTCATTTCATCCCTATCTTAAAACTGCATGAATTTTTTGTAAAAAAAACAAGCTGTGTTTTTCCTAATATATGTACTATCAACTCACCTCAAAAGGTCAATATGAAACTGAGCACATTCATCTAATTGCCGGTCCATCTCCATGTTGATGTCACTTGCCTCTGCAATTCTGCTCTGCAGGGCAAGGTTTCGGGCAGGCCGTGTAATATTTCCACCTCGAACTTTGATCGTTCTTCTAGCTGTGGTGCGAAGTGTCAAAATATGACGTTTAATTGACGAGGCAAGGATGTGCGCCACTGGGAGACATCTTGTCTTACTTTCAGGAGTATTGGACATTTGTTGGTGGCGGTGCGGCAACGTTTGAGTTGTGTTCGCTTGAACGGCCAATCTTCGCAAGTTTCGGTTCTTTGAGTGTTGAGATCCTCCAAGTTCTTGGTGAATATCAGGTTTGATCATAATTCTAGTTGAAACTTGATTGTTCAACTGAAATGCACTGGAATACGAAGGTGCAGGAGCTCTAGCCGGAAGCGGATTGTTTGCTAAATACGGTATATCTTTGCCACACACTAATCGTTTTGAAACTAGCGTCTTCGTTGCGCATTCTCTCAAAAATTCCAGCTTGTTTTGCAGTATTTTGAAATTGCAAGTAAGATATATAAAGGACAGAACACAGAACACATCCCCGACAGCTATTGTCCCATCAATAAAGAACCCCATGAATACAGTGCAGAAATAAAGAAATTCATATTGAGGCGATTCGAGTGTGTTGGGAAACGGAAATTGAACGTGAGCGGGAAACCTCCTCTCCTTCTCAAGCAAGGGCTCCAGAGTGAAGCAGAAGTCTAGTAATATCCGCACCGCTATATAGAAGACTGTATACACCTGTGCCCTGCGCTTGTACTTCTGAAATATTTTCTTCTCGGCCTCGTCGTTATAGAAACGTGTGAAGTCGTTGAGCTTGAGGATGACTTCAACAATAAAATCGTTTTTGAATATCGCAACTATAATCCGTAAAACGGTTTTCATTAAAAAGATGACTACCACAATGTCTTCAGTTAGTAAAATATAATCACCAAGTTTCAGATTAATGTTGTAACATTCTACTAAGAAATGTAAAAAGCAAGCAAACAGCGCGAGGTATGGTAGAACTTTTGCCGCGATAAAGAATATATTTCGTTCACCTTTCTTCAAAGGCCACACACCAACCAGGAGAAATACTCTTACAGTGTTAGCCATACACTCATAGTCGTAGTCGTTGAAAAACCCCCGCAGAAATTTCATGATTTAACTTACTTCTTCTCTTTTACTAGTGCCCTTGGAATATTATTGCATCAACTATACTACGTACGCCATATCACTAGTATTCTTGGAATATTAGTGAGTAAACCTAATAAACTTCCGTAATATTTTACCAAGTATTATTGGAGTTTTATTGCGTCCACCAGACTAAAACATCCTTACTCTTTCACTAGTATTCTTGGAATGTTTCTGCGTCCACCAGACTTTAAGGTCGTTACTCTTGCACTAATATTGTTGAATATCACCGCGTCCACCACACTAGTATTCTTTGAATAATAGTTGCGATGTTCAGTCCAATAGTTTAACGTCCTCATGAAGAACCTGAAACATGTACACTAGCGATAAGAAAGTAAATCAAGATATCAACCGTTATCGACCTCGTTCGTGAAAACTACGTGCGTTCTGACGTCGTTATATTCACAGAGCCATCACTCGATGACGTCATCTAACAGGCCACGAGGAAAACTGGCGGCCCTATTTTACTTTTAGCATTTAGTCTATTGGGACTTTGAAACACTGGACCCTGGGCGTAGTTAGTATTGAACAAGGTTTGTAATTGTATATATTAATGAAATCACCAAACACTGCATAACCTTAGCGCAGGCTTATTCCTAGTATAGAAATCAATTAGTGCCAGTTTTTCTAGTGACATAAAATAAGGTGATCCTTCCTCTTCTTGCCCATCCGTTGGGTGCTAGCTTAGTGTGACTTTAAAGGTGCCTTTTAGAACAAATCCGAGATATGCCGAGTGAGTTTTGGTGGTGTCGGTAAAACATTACCGTTGACTTAGTCCTGACGCCGGGGGAACCTTATCATTATGATGTTCTGGTGTTGTATAAAACTTAAACGGACAGGAAAGTTGACTTGAAATGCCCAGATACATGATAATACCATTGTAAACTATATTATTACAAAGGTGAAACAATTTTAGAGTAGGTCTGGTTTAAGATCATGATGTTTTTTGGACTATACACTACTCAAAATAAAACAAAGATTACGATATTTCAAAGGTTAATCAACCTCCTTCATCAGGTTTTTAATGACAGTTGAAACAATTCAACAGAATGGGCTTTAAAACAAATAAACAGTTTTAGTTAGTTTTTTTTTATTTTATAAGTTCTTTTATGTTACAACAAAAACTACAACCACATTTATTATTATGATTCTTTGGTGGATTGGTGTAATTTGATTTGTTAGTTGGCATTGTTTGTTTGTTTTAAAGCCCATTCTGTTGTCTTGTTTTAACTGTCATTATAAACCTGATGAAGGAGGTTGATTAACCTTTGAAATATCGTAATCTTTATTTTATTTTGAGTAGTGTATAGTCCTAAAAACTTCATGATCTGTAAACTATATTGTTTTCCCTTTGCACTACATATAGTCACATTAATATTGTTATCTGATATGGAAATCAATAAAGAAATTCAAAATCCACCTCAGCCGAGTATCAAACCTGGGTATTGTGCATGATTATGGTTTACGTGATTTTATTCGTCGTTTAAATAATACTATGACAATATTCTAACAAAGAATCCAACTACACATTCACGAAATAAATGTTACTTTACTTTGGAGTTTAGAATTCCCTAGTAGCACACGGAAATTTAGTTTATCCATGGCCCATGACCGTTCGCGCCATGCCATGGCAAAATTGCAAGGGCCATACAAGAACCATGCACGATCATGACTAGTTAAGCATGGTTATTGCTAGGCCCATTGACGATTTGCCACGGAATGGATTTAGGTATATGGTTGACACATGGCCCATGCATGATGCACCACACGGCAGGGACAGTGGCCATGGCAACCACCTGGCACATAAACGAAGCGCCACAGCCCGGCTAGTAGAGCATGGCAATCACATGGCACTTACACGACGTGCCACAGCCTGGCTAGTGGAGCAAGGCAATCGCATGGCACATACACGACGCGCCCAGACCGGCCAATAGTGCATGGCAATCACATGGCACTTACACGACGCGCCTCAGTCTGGTTAGTGGTGCATGGCAATCGCATGGCACATATACGACGCGCCTCAGTCTGGTTAGTGGTGCATGGCAATCGCATGGCACATATACGACGCGCCACAGCCTGGCCAGTAGTGCATGGTAATTACATGGCACATATACGACACGCCACAGCCTGGCCAGTTGTGAATGGCAGCCACATGGCACATACACTATGCGCCACAGCCTGGCCAGTAGTTCATGGCAATCGCAAGGCACATTCACAATGTGCCACAGCTTGCGCAGGCACCTTGGCCAGTAGGGCATGGCAATTGCAGGGCAAATACCAAACGCGCCACAGCTTAATCGATCGATAGTGGCGCTATCTCTACCGCATTAGAGAAAATATTCATTAAATAATTACAATAATGTATTTATTGCCTCCATTAATTATTATTGTTAGCTAAGCTTGTATACACACGGTGCGTAATTTTCGGGTTAATATTTTTCTGTTGCAATATAAAGCATAGAATTCATACTACAATCTCTGTAAGTATGAAACCAAGTTAGCACGTACGTGCACCTTCTACACTTGATTTTGTTGGTCTTGATACTTAGAAAAAATTTTGGTACTCTGGTATCTCTTCCCTGAGGAGAATCAATAAGAGTCTTTTCTTACCTCAGTACATTTGCTCCATACATGACAAGGGTGTCAGGGGTATTATCGTACATTTGCGCCACGCATGGCAAGCTCCATGGGCAGTACCACGCTAACCATGCAAGTGCCATGTTTAAAAGTCATCCAAGAAAATTGATTGTACTCGCGGCCAAAACGTTGCATGGCCCATCGACGAATGTTGGGCATGGCCCATGCGCGATCAACGTGCATGGCCCGTGCGCGATTACCACGCATGAAAAGTAGGCATGGGTATTTTACGCTTACCATGCATGTGCCATGTTTAAAAGTCGTCCATGGGTTTTGGTTGTACTCGCGGCCAAAACGTTGCATGGCCCATCCACGAGTGTTGGGCATGGCCCAAGCGCGATCAACGTGCATGGGCCTGTGCGCGCTAAACGTGCAGGGTGGGCGTTTGCGCGATTAGCACGCATGGTGCAGAAAAGTAGGCATGGGTAATTTAAGCTAACCATGCATGTGCCATGTTTAAAAATCGTCCATGGGTTTTGGTTGTACTCGCGGCCAAAACGTTGCATGGCCCATGGACGAGAGTAGGACATGGCCCATGCGCGACTTTCACGCATGGTACTGACAAGTATGAGTACCTTGTGGGCCTGCATGGCTAATTGGCGCTAACCATGCAAGTGCCATGTTTAAAAACCATCGATGGGTTTTGGTTGGACTCGCGGCCAAAACGTTGCATGGCCCATCTACGAGTGTTGGGCATGGCCCATGCGCGGACGTTAAGATAATCGTCCATGGCCCATGCATGGCACTTAACGGTGTGCTACTAGGGTTGCCATTTCTTCACGATCAACTATAACGCGCATGCAGTACTATTCGCACCCTTAGGCTGTTGGGTTGCAGACTTTCTCGACAATGAAATTGCCCTAGCTTTTAATTGAAATAAATATTTTGTTTCAAGTTTATCCACTTAGTTACAGGAAAGACTAACAGGTAGGGAGATAAATTCGGGGTCCTTTTCGAATATGGATATATGGATGAAGTCTGCCACGGTTTTGCAGCATACTTAAGTGCAAAACTCTTAACCCTCTGTTATATGAAAATACTTTCAAACACATCAAATTTCATCCATAGCAAACATAGCCTGGATATAATGGAAAAATGAAATATAATCATACAAATGTCCCCCACTAAAAATCAATTTTTGTTTCTGCGTAGTTTGACTAGAAATAACAGGACCAAAATTTACAGTTTGGACACCCATATACGTTGCATTAACATGGCAAACAAGTGGATCTCTACTCCAAAATAACAACGCTATCGTAATTATAAGTTTTAACCAAAACAGACAATTTGGGGTCATTTTGAGTTCTTTTTTTCTAAAAGTTAAAAAGTTAATTTTCGGAACATACAAGAAAATAAAAATATGGATAAAATTTTATTTGTCATTCCGTAACACGAATCAATTGTCTAAAATAGATTTCGTTCAATGATTTGGGATTGAAAAGATTTAAACGGTTAAAAAATTTAGTACCATTGACCCTCCAGGTACCCCTGTACCTCAGGGCATAAGACATTTATGTTTTTTTTTAAACAACCGACAGTGCTGGCTGGAGCGTTGAGCGCTTGACTGATTCTGGTGGTCTCGGGTTCATATCCCGTCGAGACCCTGAGGTTTTCCTCTGTCGTTAATGCGAATACAAGGGATTGAGTTCTCTTAAGCCTTCGGGCATCCCTTCCCTTTACAGTTGTCCTATCCGCAACACATACCTAGGTAGGTGGCATGAATTGCACCCTGGGCAGGCTTCCCACGAAGAAAAATGAAAGTTAACAGCTGTTTATATTCTGATAAGAATTGGTGGATAAAGTATACCAAGATGCTAGTACTTACGTTTGGAAGGAGGAAGCCCAAGTATGTAAAACAAGTATTAAGTAGTTATTGTATACTCTGTTGTTACGGAGCAAGTGTTTGCTTCAGTGGTGGGTGAATATAACCAATCAGCGGCTCGGATTTATTAAAGTGGTGATCGCTGAATGGCAAGGATTCACCTCTCGATAAACTTGCTTTGGAGCATGGTAAAGATAGGACTTGCGTGTAGCTGTAGCAGAAGGAGAAGAGCCAGAAAACATTTGTCAAACGAATGATTGTGATTTCCACCTGCTATTAGATTTCATCACGTGACACTCGAATTGTCTCTAACCCTGTAATTTGTTTAGTGGTATCTGTAACCCATAATGCCGTATTATGGATTCCCTTTTATGACACGTGAAACGACTAATATCACTATTTAAAAAGTCTCAATGTAATGACAAAATTCGTTTGAACGTTTCCACAGTCAGACAATGACAGATGTGATAGGGAAGCCGACCTTTTTCTATTCAACATTTATACGTACGTACGTATTTATACGTAGTATCACGTGATTTTACTAATTGGCATACCTGCTTCACGACCACACTATATATATATATATATATAATATATATATATAGATAGTTTAGAAACAACATCATACAGTTCTAGTTCTAGTCTAGTTCGTAAGTCTTGTAGATAGAGGATCAGCATCCAACACAGTATGTCCACTTTTCGATTCCCGCAAGGCAAAAGTGAGTAAACGGTGACTTTGGAGCTGTCTTAACAACGAGGCGCCTAATAAATAAATAAATTAATTAATTAAAAATTAAAAAAAATTAAAATAAATAAATAAATAAATAAATAAATAAATAAATAAATAAATAAATAAATAAATAACTCACTCAGTCACATAACTGATTTTCAGTGGGGGACAGTAAAACAAAGCGACCAAGCCAACTCTGTAGGCCCCGACGCAATCGACGAGAAGCGATAATCAACCAAAGATAGAAATTTTTTAATAGGAAATATAGCAATCAGTGGTATGGACAGTGCGAACATCCGCGAAAAAACGCCAGAATCAACAAGGCCGATTCAGAAAAACTTTGAATTTATTATGTTCCTCGTTGCTAGGACGGCTCAACAGTCACCGTTTACAAATTCCTAAGACAAGAACTGATGGACTTAGCTCCAAATAGAAGTTAAAAAACTTCTGACTTTAACGGGAATCGAGCCCTGAACCTTCTGGATTGGAATCAGGTAGGCTAACCACAAGACCAACGAGCCACACAAATTATATTGTATTTTATAATAATAATAAATATTTAATGAATTCTAAGGTTGTTCCGAATCAGCCTTGTTGATTCTGGCGCTGTCCGCGGGTGGAATCGTGTCCAGCTTGATTGACCGATCTCTAGTTGGTCATTGTTTTCTGTCCGATGGTGTGGGCGCCTACAGGGCTGGCTTAGTCTGCTTTAAATTTAATGTCCCCCACTGTGAATTAGTTCTGTGACTGAGTAGGTAACTTCTATACACGAATTTATTTTTGTTTAAAAGTGCGGCTTGAAGCCGCTCCGAGGATTGTGTACCAAGGTTTGCTGTCCACAGTTGGTCTCGATAATAACGTTCACCTAGCGATTACCCTCTGTCTATACAAATATAATTTCGCATGCCCATAAGATGACGAAGTTATTTTCTACACGTACGCCATCCATGCAAGTATTGACATAATGGCCGTATCTAAATTAGGATCGACGAGCGATTGTCCTCGTTGCACGTGGTGATTCGAAGTAATAATAAGCATCATTTATTCAACTGTATTCCGACAAGTTTGTGGCTTCTAGTTCCCGTGTGAATTCTCGCGACGTACTGTCTTGAAGCGCGTCGCATCTGTAGGTTGGAGCGGAATCGCGACTTATTTAAACTAGGAAGCTTCGCAAACGCTTTTCAGGCGCGTTGTTGGATGAGCGTAATTTTTAAACGAAAAAAAGCGTAAAATAGAGATTTACATGAGAAATAATTTTTCGATTACGCTCAAATTTCACACGAATATATTAATTCATAAAATGTAAGGTTCTGTGGAAAATCATCACAATCGGATAAAGCATGCAGGTGTTATAAGCCAAAGTAATTTAAAAAATCGAAAAAAAAATCGGAAAATTGCTATTATCACGAGAAATAATTTTTCGATTGCGCTCAAATTTCACACGAATATAAAAATTTATGAAATTAAGGTCTGTGAAAAAATCATTACAATCGGACAAGGCATGTAGGTGTTATAAGTTAAAGAAATGTTTTAAAAATCGTAAAATTGCGATTTTCATGAGAAATAATTTTTCGATTGCGCTCAAAAACGTGGCAGTTCTAAGTTCAGAGATTTCTAAGGCCTTCACAAAATTTAATCGCAATCGGAGTATCGGTTTAGCCGGAATCGTGTTAACAGACAGACAAAAATACCAAAAAAAAAAACATTCCGGATTTTTTTCTCCGGTGTAGTGAAATGGAATCTTCGCTTCGCTCGCTACGCTCATCCAAATTGTGATTCAGAATTATTGATGTCATATATTTGAGCATTGATCACGGATGTATTTTCAAAATCCAAACATTTGATCGCCGACAGCCAAAGCACCCCATTATCACCTAAATTGTTCCCTTAACCTCATTCTTACCTGCGTAAGTTCGTAATTCAAAATATCAGTCACATGAATACCTTCTTCTGCGTGGGTGACGTACATTATCATCACCTTGTGATTTGCAAATTAATAAATGCAAATTGACAACCCTTTCTTCTTCGAAGCACTCCTCGCGAGGCGCATTACATCTATATTGAGCAGACGGAGAGGAAAATATGTGAGCTGCAAGTAAGTTCGAATAACTTTTAAATCTATACCTAATGAAACGCGACTACACAACCATTTAGTTGCGTAGGCTAGGCACGACTGATACTTTATCTTGACGGTTAGAGTAGTGATACGTTAACAGCGCATGTCACGAATATGTACGACCATTTCAAACAGTTCAACTTAAGCTTATTTTATATAGTTTCGAACGAATGTTTCAATCACAACGATAAAAAAATAACTCCTGAAATATTTATATTGATTCCGCCTATCTCATCGCCATGTGGTGGAATACACGGACGTAATGAATCGTTGTAAGAGCTGATTGCAGACCATATCCTATATTTATACTATTATACACGCTATCGAGTCCACAAAGTACATAATACTGAACGAGGAACAGTTGTATATTATACGATTGCTGGTATCGCCTTTAGAGTTGAACGTACCATACAATATTCTGAATAAGTATTTGATTGCATTGTTTACTATTTACCATGAAAAACATGAAGACATAGAACATAGCATGTTATAGCATGTTGAAATCAGTTTGTTCGAACAATATCCCACACATAATTTTATTTAAGAAAAACAAAAACAGACAAACCGACACACTCAAGAGCATTGAGACCTAAATAATCGCCAATCGCTGTTACATTTTCGCACTCTTTAAGAGACAAATTCCCTTTGCTCCGTGACGGAATCCTTGTCAAAATGTTATTTGTAACCATTATTTTCGTGCACATTTATTAACGTTTTATTTACTTTTACGTCTTGTGTTTATAATGTAGAATCTCTATACTTTTTCAGTAACATTGCAAAATGTATTGTTATACAATAGAATACCCATCATGCGTGTTGATAGCTATGGCATTAATTAACCAATACAAACCAGGAAGAGTAGTAACATCTGTAATCTCTTACCTTTCCTTACTCCGGTGATGAGTTTGGTTGGGCAAGGATTCGAGCAATAGCCACGGTTTGGCCTCGGTGTTGATGCAGTTGTCGGTGGTCAGGATAAATAACGTACGAGTTACAACACATGATAGTTCAAAATAGAAATATATTAAACAAGTAAATCAACACGATAACTTACATACAGCTAACGTGAATACGATTGGAGTAAAGATTAAATTAGTAAAGTACAACGGTTAGTACCAGCCATGTTGGCATCTTCGAGTCGTCCTCCTTGTTGTCGAAGTGTTGCCCATGACAACACTCCAGTGCCTGAGATAGGTGTGTCTATCAGGGAACGATAACACTCGGCCATCCTGTAAATTAATCGTCCTCGATTTCATTGTCCGAATCATCGTCAGAGGTTTCGGAGTGACCCTTCCATTGCTTTAGCTGTGAGACATGGGCAGTTGTCGCGTAGAATCTTGTTCCACTCTCCTTCAGCTGACTGACGCGATAAGTGTCACCTGGTAGCACATCAGAGACGACAAGTGGTCCGTGGAATTTCGCCTGCACCTTCGTAGGTTTACCGGTATGTGTAGGTGGACTTCTCATAACAACAATGTCTCGCTGCGTCCGTGGTGTGTATCTGGGAAGCAGCTCACATGAGGTTTTGTACGTCGATTCGTTGATACACAAATTTGTATTGTTGCAGAGATTGGTGTTTCCTCGTTGAAGCAGGACTTGCACATGATCATCGATATTTGGAAGTGGAAAATGATCGCGTACCGTTTGTTGATTAAGTTTACGATAATCGACGACCATTCGTTCTTCGCCGGTTTTCTTCTTTACTAGAAGAACAGGACTGGCGTAAGGAGATCTTGTTTCTGTGACGATGCCGTTATCCTTTAATTCCTTAACAATTTCTCCGATTTTCTTTTGCTTTTAATTCCTTAACAATTTCTGTGTTTGTTTGTACGGCCGACTTGTTACAGGTTTGCTTGCATCTTTTCTTGTATTTTCATCTCAATGAGATCAGTGCACCCAAGTTCTGATATTGTTAGGGCTAAACAATGACGGTCTTCATTGATGAGATCGAGAAGTTGACGTTTCTGATTTATGGTGACGTTTTCATCAGTTTTTACGTCATCAATGGTTATTGCTTGCGGTTTTATATCATGTTTTAGTTGCGATAGTTCAACCGAGACTCCTCGTGCGATGCGATCTCCACTCTTGAGGTGCTGATCCTTTGGTGAATCATTTATTACAGGGAAGACTGTCATTCTATCAACGAATTTGAAAAGTTGATCCTTTTCCCCATTGTTTTCAGCAACCATGAACAATTCATCGTTAACAGAACTGGCTTGAAGTTGTACAAAATTTACTGGATTCTTAGTTAAATTCACGTTTTCGTTGACCGTTACTTCGATGAACCTCTCTTCAACTTTGGGTTGGTAATTTGTAAGCTTACTAATCAGGCCGGATGCGCTGTTTGTAATTACAAAGCGATCATTACATTTGCGAAGTTGACTTGAGGAAGTTCAGTCCACGTTCGTCCTATAAGTATTTCCACCGATTGAGCTTGGTCCGGGACGATTAGAACACAAACTTCTCTAGCAATTACGCTGTCAATTTCGATTTTATCCAACGTCTCACCGATTGCATTAGTGTTAATGTTGCCAAATCCGGTTAAAACACAGTTAAGGCTCATTCATAACCAACTTAGGCCTCTAACTTAGCAGCTACCTTAGCCTCTAACTTTAGGTGGCTGTGCATGATAGATGTTTTTTTAAACCAATCACAACACAGATTTGCAGTGTTTACTTTTATCGCGCCAATGCTTGACATACAATAACATTCAGCATTCAGTAAGTAGGCCTAGCCTAGCTCTACTTAGGTAGCATTATAGAATTGATTGACTATAGACTGTACAGTTTATTAAACAATAATTGATGGTCAAAATAATAAACGTATTTATTTAAGACAACGTGACGTAAGCCTTACATAACCTCACATGGCCTAGCCCTAGCTGGGGGCTAGGCCTAGTACCGCAATAAACGTTAATAATACTGACGGTCAGTTGACATTTCTGCCCCAATCGATAGCCAAATGTTTTCTTTTGTATTCTTATCTTTGTATAAAAACGAAGATTTTACATACAGCAGTGGCCTTTTCATGAATTCGTTCAATAGCTTTTCATCGAACAATAGCTGATGTTCCTTGGGATCCATTTTTGCTGTTTGTTTACGTTTTCAATCGGATATGACCGGAAATTGTCGGCTCGAGTCTCTCTCTGATTGGTTAAAAGCTTAATGTTAAGTTAGCTGCTAAGTAAAACCTTGGAGTTTGCAAACATTCGGTTGCTGATAAGTGTAAGTTAGAGGCTAAGTTTGGTCATGAACAGACGTGTTGTTTTCCATAAGACAAACCTTTAAGTTAGAGGCTAAGTTAGCTACTAAGTTGGTTGTGAATGGCCCTTTAGACTTGGACGGTGTCAAGCCACACTTCACAGCTGCGCTAGCTTGCATGATGCAACTCGAACTACCTGGATCGATCATTGCACGCACAACAACATCATTCACAAGTGCAGTTCGTAGGTATTTTAACGGACTTACACCCTGGCAGTTCTTTACTAAAGATATTGTATTGTTGCTCGATGGGTTGCTTGTAGGACAATACCTTTGTGTGTGGCCTTCGTTCTTGCACAGTACACAGTAGCGTGGACGTTGTGGATCTGGACAGTCTCGAGATAAGTGTCCCTGCCGGTAACAATTGTAACATTGAGTGTCGGTAATAGTTTTATCAATAGCTTGTCGGTGATCTTCGTTTCTAACACTTGTTGGTACAAATGCTGGAAAATTCTGCTTCATGCCGGTCGCATTTGCAGGTCGATTATGTCGTGGAAACGACGTGACGATATGACGATGTGTCTTGGAAGTTTGTACCAAATGACTTCCGGTAATCATATCCTTCTTCTTGGTTGCAGCTCGGGTAGCCCTTTCCTTATCAACTTCTTCAAAGTCAGCGATGTCTCTTAAAATCTCTTCTTCAGTTTCATGATGGCGAATTTGAAGAGCGTTGCTTAATGATCGTGACAGCATACCGATAATCATCTGTTTCTTCATATCACTAAAATCGAGATTTAATTCCTTGCATAGACGAACCTTTTGGTGGAAGTAAACATAAACACTTTCCCCAGGTTGTTGTTCTCTGCTTGTCATTCTCTGCCAGCGTCAGGAAGGCTCACTTTGCGATAAATGCAGCTCTGAAAGATTCTCTGAACAATTCCAGTTCGTAATCGATTCATATCTGTTAAGAAACCATTCTCGGGCAGCCCTGTCAAGTGTGATCGAGCAGTTTCCAACTTAACACTGTCTGGCCAGTGATACAAGGCACTTGTAGCCTCTAGCGATCGCAACCACTCCCTGCTGGTGACTGGGATTCTCCATCAAACATCGTTATAGCGGTAGAAAGATCTGGCATTCTACAAACATTGTTCGCTCCTACATTCATACTTGCCACCATGCTCGCGAATGTAGCATCACGACGACGATTTTCCTCCATAAGGATGTCCATCATAACGTGAAGATCCGAAGGTCTGTCACTGTCACTGTTAGCACTCGATGTTCCTGGACAAGGCGGATCTGGTTGTCGTCTGTCAACGTTTACATTTCTGCCTTCTCCACTGTTTCCGCGACGTTTAGTGGTACCGGTAGGCATTTCGATTTAGGCGTCAGTTTACGCACAATACTTTGTCCAAAAACTACACAATGTTCAATCACAACTTCGATAGTAGGCCTAAGTAGCACAAAAGCGATATATACGTACAATAAAGTCGCAACAAATGTTTGATGGCACTTAAAATCGCCGAGAAATGTCAAATGTCAAATCGTTAAAACAAAAACACAAGATTCATAACAATGTGACGGTTGCTTTAGCGCTCGGTAAATCGATCAGAGCAGATCGATAAAAGTCGAGTTCAAAAATCAAGTGTGACAAACAAAACAAACATAAGAACATGCCGGTTCCAGCAGATTGCAAAAATTTGGTTTTACAAGTCCACAAAACTCTTATTTTTTCTTAGGAAAACGAATTCTTTCAAAACACTTCATACGATACGATAATGCCGAATAAATCAATCATCCGTCCAATCCCACTTCTGATATGTAAATCTCTTACCTTTCTTACTCCGGTGATGAGTTTGGTTGGGCAAGGATTCGAGCAATAGCCACGGTTTGGCCTCGGTGTGATGCAGTTGTCGGTGGTCAGGATAAATAACGTACGAGTTACAACACATGATAGTTCAAAATAGAAATATATTAAACAAGTAAATCAACACGATAACTTACATACAGCTAACGTGAATACGATTGGAGTAAAGATTAAATTAGTAGAGTACAACGGTTAGTACCAGCCATGTTGGCATCTTCGAGTCGTCCTTCGTTGTCGAAGTGTTGCCCATGACAACACTCCAGTGCCTGAGATAGGTGTGTCTATCAGGGAACGATAACACATCTGCAAAGTGATTTTGAGCTTGTTTTAAAACATTTTTTCACACACGAAGGAATGTTCGAAACTGAACTGAATGATGTGCATGTATTGTCAGGTATCTAAATCCCGAGATTATGACTGTTTTCTCAATCAAAACGTTTAATGACTGTAGGGTGACACATCGAAAACGTCACATGCAAAGTTGATTCACATATCACACTACAACATGGCAATGATCAAACTAATCTCCCACCAGAGCGCAGAACAATCGGGGTTTGGTCACAGTTGTCTGGACGTTGATAAAATAGAACTTTTCCAACATTTTGAGTGCAGTGCATTATTGTTGTGGTAGGTGACAGACGTTTAGTCACCGCCATGTGTTAGTTCCGCTGGAACCACAATGTAAATAATTCTGTGACCAAACCCCGATCATGCGACCCTGGCGGAGAATCAGGGCGAACCAGCTTGGCATTGCCCTATTGTCACAGCCACTGCCTCTAGATGCTGCCACTTTTGATTATTAAAATCCTCATTATTTTCCAATAAACAATGCTGATCCATTTCCATTTAGATCCACTACTAAATTTTTCATCCTTAAATCTACCCACACATTTTACGGTACAAGCTCGACTCATTTATGTAGGACCTAGCTTAGTACAATATTTAATAAGTTACCAGCATCAATTGAACACTCTAAATTTACTTGCACTCTTCGGATTGAAATTGAATTCCTTTCCCCTAAATAAAGCTCGGAGAGTTTCGTCATGATCCTTTTACAATTTAATTTATCTTCACACCTCTTTCAAATTGTCCTAATTTTTCCTTCACTTGATTCACAAACTGTCTAAACATACTCATCAGTATTAACTAAAACAATTATTGTAATTTATGATCTGTTCAATTATTTAATATATTAATCATTTTATGCCATTATGTATACGTTATGTCCTTTGGCTTAATAATAAATACATAAATACATAGGCCGTACATAAATAACAACTCGGCCTGTGTGTTAGCGCTCCGCTGCTTTCAGTATATTTATTGTACCTGAATGATAGCGCTCCTTGGCTTCCGCTAAACGGGCACTTACATAATGTATAGATAAGGTGGCCGAAAGACGAATTCAGTAGGTCATGGCTTTAATTACCAGATTTACATGTAATGTAGAGATATAACTGAAGGAAAATTTTATAGTTAAACATTTATTCTTTTTTTAAATAAATAATTTATGAGAACACATAATTATATGATATAAAACTAAGGCTCAAAGTTCACACGCAGTTAAATGTTGTTTTCTCACTTTATTCATAAAATCACTTATTATACAATGTCATCGTAAAATTATTATTGATTAAAATTTGTTATCATGAACTATTGCACAAATATAGTGCAAGGAAGTAGATATATTTAGATATTAAAAACAAAACATGCACCCAGTAATCGGCTTGTTATAATGGTATTAGACTTTGTAATGAATTGGAACTAAAGTTTATGATTTAACTGATGTACATAGATTTTTAAGCAAATGAGTAAAATTAGTAAAGCAAGAATTTGAAAAGTAGATAAGTGCATTTGAATCTGTGTTTGGACTGACAATAATTGAGTTAAGTACCTACATGTAAGCAATATTTATACGAAAAGCGATAATTATACGACCTACGTCACAGTGTCACAAATTGTTACAAAATCTTATGAACAAATGGAAAATGACAAGCATAATTTTGAACAGTTTTCTGTATTATTGAGTATAGCTGAACAAGATCCATTACACACGTCAGCTCCAAATATCACTCACACTCACATCACAATAGCTCGCGTCTTAAAACACTCGTAGTAGTAATATGTGTATAATAATGAAAATCAGCTCTGTTAGACTGATAGAATGCTCGTTTTTTCTATATCTGCCTAGTACTTTTACTAGTCATTGGACGAAATCGACGAAATCGAATACAAATTAATTTATGTTTCTTTTACAAGTTACCAACTTTCAAACTGGCTAAACGTTCATTTTGCATATGCCATATTACGTTGAAATAAGAGTATGCAGAATTCATTATCTGTGAACAAAAACACAAAGAGTTAGTTTTTTTGTTTTAAACACGCCTTTCATTAAAATGTTTTGTTTACATTACACATTACAGATGTGACTTAATTTTCTATCTTTTAACATTACATCACAATATGTCACCGTCATTTTTACAACGATGCTCATCGTATTTCTTTGTTATTTTGTTGTGAAACTATAATATTTTGTTAGTTTAAAATATTGTGATATGTATTTATAGATATGCTTGAGTCTGGAATGCGTAAACCAAAGATAAATAATGTTTTAATTCGATTTATCACATATGTGGTCAAGTATTCTACTACGATTCGTGTTAATTTGTAATTTTCAATGCAAAATTTGAACATTTTAAACAATTCATAGATTGTTTTAGCAAATAGTGTGTGATCACGTTTTCACTACCTACATAAAAAACCAACGCCAACAAATAGCTAACGAAGCACATGACAAGTTTTCTGTTCATTAGCAGTTGACATTACACTCACGTTGGCAAACACCTCCAGGTTGAAGGGTAGGAACGTGGCCGCAGTGACGACTACAGGGGTCACTGCCCGGGACATGATGATCCTCATCTTGACCTTGAAAGACTTGGACGCCTCGAGCCAGTTGCTCAAGTACATGGCGTTGCTCACCAGCGTGCTCTGCAAGGGGAAAATATGTCACATGTGGAAATAATTTGATAATCTAATTCTTCATATTATGTAGGTGTATAGGATATAAATACATGCATAATAATTCATATACGTTCAAAAACTAATCTACTTTATGTACCAGCCAGTGTTGAATTCAGACTTTTCCTCCCGGGGGGGGGGGGGGGGGGGGGGGGGGGCTATATAATATCCCGGGGATATCATATAGGTACCAAGTACGGGGATTTGGGGGGCAAAGCCCTCCAAGAATAGCGACGCAGGTGAAAATTTTGAAAATCAGGTTTTTTAGTGCGTTTGGTGCGTTTTAGAAAAGAGCAGTGGGATGAATGTAATACCAAAATAATGTATATTTTGTGTGTTGTTGTGTTGTGGACGCTATACGTAACTTAATATCCGCTAGATTTCACCTTCAAACCCCTAGATTCACAAAACGGTCATTTTAGCAACTAAAACAAAATACAACATTTTCCTAACAGGGTGAAATACTGTTGTTTTTTTTTGCTGCGGGTGCCTAGTTCCGCCACTGAATATTTATATATTCTGTAGGCACAACCCCTCACCTTCCCCCTCATGCACGAATCATTGTCAATGTTGAAACTTGTGCATTGCCTCATTGGTTACCTGATAATGGTGTTTTTGCATCGAAAAGTTCACTGACCATTTACCCCACATACTGCATCTATCAGCCCTGCAAGCGCATATCCTCTCAAGGCGCGACTGCGAGCCACCATATTAAAGAATACTTAATTGGGAATTTGCTAAACAAAAGTCGGAACCCTTCGAATGACCATACATTCACAAATCGAATTCCTGACCTCGTGAGTTGCCCACACGTTTTTCGTAGGGTCTGCCTATTTAATTACAGTTACAAACATATACCTTAACAAAAACCTTAAAAGCAATATGTTCGTGCCCTTTCAAAAACGGCAAAGTGACATTTCAAAATGAATGAATTTAAAGTGCAAGTAATCAATTTATTTCCGGGGGGGGGGGGGGGGGTTGTAAATTAGACAACCTATTCTATTCTGCACACAATTTATGATCTTTTAGTCTTCTGAACTTCCATTTGTAACAAACATTAATTACTCAAAATATTAAATGAGTGTTGAATGCATGGTTGTATAAAATCTAAATCTCCTAACCTCGTGCGATAAGTTGCTCGCAGCCCAGCAGTACGAGAAGATCTGCAAGATGTTTATCAATAGATAGCTAAACCAGACAAAGAACTTCAGAGAGAAGATGGGAACCTGAAACATCAGAATGATGTGGGTCATAGTGTAATTTAATTTATTTAAATAACATTACTCGCACTCGCATTAGTACGCATACATGCACGCACACTCACCCACACCCACACCCACACTCACACTCACACTCACACTCACACTCACACTCACACCCACACCCACACCCACACCACACCCACACCCACACCCACACCCACACCCACACCCACACCCACACCCACACCCACACCCACACCCACACCCACACCCACACCCACACCCACACCCACACCCACACCACACCCACACCCAGTATTATAGAAAATAACTTTTAATCCCAACGTTTCAGAAAAACTATGTTTCCATTTTCAAGGGAAGGGTAAATCAAAAATTCAATAAAACAACAACAGCATTATAAAAATAAACAAATAGAAACACTAATCACACTACCTTGCAAGCATAGAAAATTACAAAGATCCAATTGCAGTGAACCTAAAATCAAATCACTTGGTTGCATTGTGAGTGTGACTTCTTGTGACCATTCTAGCAGGCCTATCGCTGTCTTCATGTCTTGGTACCACAGGCGGCTCAGTCTCATACTTTTCAAGAGCTGCAGTATGACTTCTAGTCATTCTGCTGGATTCCAAATTTCTAGACAAGATGGTTGGGTCCGTCCGGACCGTCCCACGTTCGTCTAGAACTGCAGGCACTCTATCAGCCGCTATACCGCTTTCTTTGACTAACCTCTCAATCAAAGCAGGCTTCCACGATTGAGCCAAACGTTTGCCATCGTCTCGTTTGTTAAGATTCATATATATATATGTTGTAATTGTCTTCCGGGACATTCCGCCGTTTGTTTGAGTTTGCTGCTACAGACCTTTGTCTGTCGCCTGGCACTCGACGTTTCGCCAGAATCACATCTGGCATGATCACGAGTCACTCACTGTACGTCTTCCTTCTTCAAGAACACGCACTCGACTGAGAGTCTCCAACTTCGCGCATCCTCGAGCGAGTCCGCATGCCTCCTATTGTGGTGGAAATAGGTGCGGGGCGGCGAGGTTGTATTGGAAATGCAGAGATTTGTACTGTGTTGCTCGAGGAAGGCTCTTGTGTAGTAGCGTTTGTTGTGTCTGAAGGTGGTATGTGTTTGTTTACCACTTGGTATTGGACCAAGATTGGTTTCCATGCTGTTGCCAGTCTCTGGGCATCATCTCGCTTGTTAATGTTGCAGGGACGTTTTTCTATCTCGATGGCTTCGCGTATGATACGAGGGTAATATACAGGGGCTACTGCTAGAGTTCTAGTGTTGGCAAAGTGTCCCGGAAGGAAATGTCGGAAATGTCCCGGAAGACAATTACAACATACAATACGTCCGCGAAAACTTAAGAACAAACATATATAATATATATATAATATTATATATATATATATATATATTATATATATATTATATATATATATATGTTAAGTATACTTTACGGAAATAATCACGCTTTATTGGATGTTTAAAACAAATATTTAATTAAAACTTCAACGTTTCAGAAGACTAGGCTTCCATTTTCAAGAAGAGTTGGTATAAAACAATAAAAACAAAACATCAGCAACACAATAAAAATATAAACAAACTTAACCGCCTTACAAAGGCAGTCAAATAGTAAGTACAAAAGCAAATCAGGTGCAGTGAAAACTTTTTAACCACATCACTGTGCTAAGCGCTTTGCTTGACTTCTAGTCACCCTTCTCACAGGCTGATTCTGTTCTTCAACTGATGTTGTAGAATTGCTCCTACAAGAATCTTGACAAGAAGTCAACATTTAAGTCCTACAATTTCCAGCAATTCTACAACATCAGTTGAAGAACAGAATCAGCCTGTGAGAAGGGTGACTAGAAGTCAAGCAAAGCGCTTAGCACAGTGATTTGGTTTAAAGTTTTCACTGCACCTGATTTGCTTTTGTACTTACTATTTGGTTTGCCTTTGTAAGGCGGTTAAGTTTGTTTATATTTTTATTGTGTTGCTGATGTTTTGTTTTTATTGTTTTATACCAACTCTTCTTGAAAATGGAAGCCTAGTCTTCTGAAACGTTGAAGTTTTAATTAAATATTTGTTTTAAACATCCAATAAAGCGTGATTATTTCCGTAAAGTATAACTTAACATAAACCATGAATCACGAAAGCCTACAACAGAACATATATATATATATTTATATTTTATACAATGCAACATTGAATTTTTAACTGTTCATGCTTTCAAATCATTTTCATAATCGTTTGTTGCATATCGTATTACTCCGTTGTGATATTGCCGTGTTGTACTGACTCATAATCACATCTTTAAATGTGTTGAGGACAAGCAAGAACTACCAGTGTTGCGGTCGAGTCTAAGTAACTTATTCAGTTAGTTGTTACTCACCGTAGCGACCCGAAAGAGATCAATGCAAATCACCACAGCTCCCACCACTATCTCGAAGAAAAGCATTCGGTCAACATTATCTAGTACATGCTGAGTGAAACTGAAATGGAAAGTATATTTCAATTCATGGTTATCTGCGCAACTGTGGATTTGTGTTTCAAAGATTCTCTTCAATTGAGAAACAGGAAACATTTGTAAATGCCTTGCATTATTTTTAATGAGAATTTCATCGGCTCACCTCAAAAGATCTATATGGAACTGAGCACATTCATCTAAATGCCGGTCCATCTCCGTGTTGATGTCACTTGCCACTGCACACCTGCTCTTCTGGCCAGGATCTCGTTGAGACCACATCATTGGCGCATTTCGACCACAAACCCCGATCACTCTTCTGGCTGTGGTACGAAGTCTGAGATGTGATTTGATTGCCGCTCTTGTGGTAACTCGACGGCGCCTTGTCGTTCTGCATGGTGCTACAATTAGTTGTTGTTGTGTTGACATTGAAGTTGTACTCGCTTCATCATACTTTAATGTAGAAGTGTTCGGTTGGTCAGCCCTTGAGGATCTGGTTGAACTTCAGGCTGCAATTGTTTGTTACTCATAAGCCTAGTGTTCGAACTAGAAGCTCCAAGATCAGTGACAATAAGATTCTGGATTTTAGTTATTCTATCGTCTTTGCCAACTATTTGCTCAACAACGACTTTCTTGGTTGCATATTCTCTTATAGATTTCAACCTGTTTTGGATTATTCGAAAGTTGCAAGTTAAATATATCCATGTTATCACACATGAAACGTCACCGATACCAATCGAACAATCAATGATAAAACCCATACATACTGAGGCAAAATACAGCACTTCGAATTGAGGTGATTCTAGTGAATTGGGAATTGGGAATTGTGTATTGAGTGGAAACCGTCGGTCACTTTCAAGCAAGGGTTCTAGCATAAAGCATAAGTTAACAACAATACGTCCCACTATATAGAGAACGGTATACATCTGTGATCTCTTCTTATATTTCTGAAATATCTTCTGCTCCGCGTCATCATTATAGGACTTCGTGAAACTGTTTAGCTTATCAACCACGCTAACCATAAAATCGATTTTTAACATACCAACGGCCAATCGCAAAACACCTTTCATCAGAAAAATATCCGCTACTACATCTTCAGATAGCAAGATATAATCGCCCAGTTTGCTATTAATGTTGTAACATGCCACGAAAAAGTGAAGAATGTATGAGAATAAAGCCAAGTAAGGTACACACTGCACTGCACGAAAATAAAGATTTCTTTCTCCTGGTTTCAAAGGCCATAATCCAACGATGAGAAAGACGCGTACGTTGTAGTCCATACACTCGTAGGAATAGTCATCAAAGATCCCTTGTTGCACCTTCATCTTAAACGTTAATTATTTCGATAAAATATTGCGAGTTGATCAAGAAACAAATGCTAATTGTAAGATCTACTCATGTGGAGATTACAAGGGTAACTTTAGGTTATGTATATGTTTGGATTATGTTGGTAGGCCTATATGTTAGTTTAATGTTTAAGTATGGTGAAATGTGTTGTGATTTTGAACACAATAATTATTTTTGTTTACCCTTTTTTTGCACGAGCTCAACGGGCACAAGCGCAAGTCACCTGTAGCGAAGTGGGCGATAGATAGTTGAGTTCGCTACTCGTATAACGGTTAATTATGTTTTTATTTCTAACAAGCGGCAGAGTAAAACGATACTTTTAAATCTGTTCTGTGTAACTCACGTTTCCGCCCCGGATAAGGACACCCAGGTGTCACAAACGTTCTCTCCAGGGAAGAAGAGCCGACACTAATGTTTACTACTAGAAAGAAGACCTGTCGTTATCGATTCATCCTGCGTATGTAGGTTGAAACTTGAACCGTTTATGATTAACGTGTATGTTGAGAATGCAACATGTAATTTCAACATTATTCAAAGCGAGATATTCTCAGGAAAGCATTAACATTTCATATTCAGTTTGTTTAACAACACCACTGTCATAAAGTGGGAACACAGAAAATGGTTCAATACGTGATGAATATCCAAGTAGACAGGATATAACCACAGTTATGAAAAGAATTGTAAACGTTTGCTTCAAACATAAGCCCTTGAGAGCAAGTGTGGTCTAAGTTATTTGTTATTTAAGTCAAAACTCAATAGCACATTCGGGTACATCCCAAACTTCAGTTATCATTAGTGGTATAAATCTTATTTAAAGTAACATCCGCTAGAGAGCAGTAACTATCTGGATACAAAAAATGATTGTGGCGTGAGTGAATTCTTCTGACAGGAAGGTTATAATTTGATTGTTTTGCATTGCTTTTGCATGCTGCACATTGTAACGTGCACTCTGACATTAACTAATTCCATTTTTTTTGTATTTTCTTTTTTTAAATAGGCCAAACATAGTCTGATTATTATTATTATTATTATTATTATTATTATTATTATTATTATTATTATTATTTTATTGGATGTATTTCATACAAACTCGGTTAAAACCGGAGCTAACATGTTGTACGGACTTACGTCAAGTACTTCCATGTGTACCTATTACATACATTATTACTTTTGTCTTAACTCTAACTAAAATAAGTCATTTATAAATTCTAATATTGTTTGTAGATGATGTTTTCTTTCTGCTGTGTACGGTCGTGGCCGATTTCTCGTCGCCATCCTAGCATTTGCTCTTCGGACTATGGGAAACCACGAAAACCATGTCAGGATGGAAGCTGTCTCGAAATCTCGAAGTATCATTCTTAGTTTAGAAATTTACGAACTATTCTACACGTGTTGAGTATTACTGCCTTTTGAGTCTCGATGTATACATTGGGTTGAAGATCTAGTTGTTTAATGCTTTCATGTAGCTTCTTCGGTATGATGCCGTTGGCTGATATAATGAATGGGATTGTATTTACCTTTTTCTGTTTCCACATCTTCTTGATCTCAATTGCAAGTTCACTATACTTGTCAATTTTTTTCTTCCACGTGGTCTCGACGTTATGGCACATTGGGATAGCAACGTCGATAAGGGTAGTTTCTTGTTTCTTCTTGTCAATTATTATTAAATCCGGTCTGTTGTGATGTATCGTTTGGTCTGTTATAACTGTGCGGTCGTAATATGATTTGTAATCTTTACTATCTAGTACTTTCTCTGGTTTGTATTTGTAGTAAGGTGTGTGTGTGTCAATGAGGTTGTACTTGATTGCTAGTTTTTGATGAATAATGTTAGCTACTTGGTTATGTCTGTAGAGGTAATCTGTTTGACATAGTGACTTGCACCCGGATATGATGTGTTCGATTGTTTCACCCTTTGCACTACATTTTCTACATTGATCGTTTATTATTATTATTATTATTATTATTATTATTATTATTATTATTATTATTATTATTATTATTATTATTATTATTATTATTATTATTATTGAAGGATTGAAGACTTTCGCGGACCGTTATATTAATATTAGACGGTTTTCACACACACAACAGGCAATGTGGCCAATATCATCTTCCACCGCAGGCACACATGGATGAAAACGAGGGCTCAAACCAGGAGCAAAGCAGGAATCTCTTCAGTCTTTGGACAATGCGGCTCACAGTAGGCTGCGAAACGTCAAGCGCGCAATAACACAGGTATGTGTTATTACACTCTTAATAACGCGGTACAATGTCCCGAAAACCGTCTAATATTATTATTATTATTATTATTATTATTATTATTATTATTATTATTATTATTATTATTATTATTATTATTATTATTATTATTATTATCATTATTATTATTAATTTTTTTATTATTTGGATGAGCGTAGCGAGCGAAGCGAAGATTACATTCTACCTCACTGGAGAAAAAAATCCGATATTTTTTTTTTTGTATTTTTGTGTGTTCATTAACACGATTCCGGCTAAACCGATACTCCAATTGCGATGAATTTTCTGGAGGCCTTCAAAATCTTTGAACTTAGAACTGCCACGTTTTTGAGCGCAATCGAAAAATTATTTCTCATGAAAATCGCAATTTTACGATTATTTTCGATTTTTAAAAACTTTCTTCGACTTATAACACCTACATGCTTTATCCGAATGTAATGATTTTTTCACAGACCCTTAATTTTATGAATTAATATATTCGTGTGAAATTTGAGCGCAATCGAAAAATTATTTCTCATAAAAATTGCAATTTTATGATTTTTTTCGTTTAAAAAAATTACGCTCATCCAACAATGCGCCTGAAAAAGCGTTTGCGAAGCTTCCTAGTATTACTAAAAATGGTTTACCGATAGGGCTTACTGCACTTTATAGTTAGTTTTTTTCCGTGCTATTAAATAATTTTGTATAATAATAATAATGTCTTTATTGTCAACAGAATAAAATTCTACAAAGTGCCAATGCAATTAATGCCTGGAAACAATAAGTTAATTATTACACAAGTGACATAAAGATACATTAATACAATCATAAAAAAACTCAAAATTACAAAAATTATTATTGGTAGTTTACTGGTTTTGCAATGTCATTGTTGTAATAACTAGGAAATGCAATACCTGCTACGTCCATGTTATAATGTAATTATAAACAATCCATGAATACCATTATTCCTTTTTAACAAATTATGCATCACAACAACCCATTGACTGCTACAAACAAAGGCAAAATTCTGTACAACTTTGTTTCATCTAAGTATGACTTATACCACTCTTGCTTTCAAGGGCTCATATTTCATATTCAAGGTAGACACAATTGACATCAGGCATATAAATAAGTTAGCATTCATGATCGTTCTCGCATGCCTTAATCCAGTTATTATTTGTTTCTGGTTCAAATGAAATATATGATTCTGTTCTAAGAAATCAACTTACTAGGATAATATATTGGACATGCGTTTTTAAGCAAATTTCCGTTCGCTTGGCCAACGGACACCACGGGTGGTGTTTAAGGGACTATATACACCTTGATTTTTTAAAATTCTATTATATTGCAAATTTTGTTAGGTTGAATAGCTTCAAAAATTATTCAATTATCTCTTATAGAAATGAAAATACATTCAAATGAATCAGTATTGATGTTAAACTACATTTATTTTCGAAAACTCTGTTTATGAGTATTCTCTTGATTTTACCAAAAAAATCCAAACTTTGGCGCGCAATTGCCGAAAACTTACTTTTTCAAACCGTTTCCCAGATAAATTCTATACCTTTCAACCGATTTGTACCAAATTTTGAACACAACTTCATACGGTAAATATAAACAAAATGACCTACAATTGTAGATTTATGTGAAATAGTTAAGAAAATTTTGATCAAACACTTCACAAAAAAATAAGATTGTGAAATACATTTATTTTTTAACTGTCAAACTCAAACGGTGAAATTGAAAATAATAATCCTAGGTCACATTGCTAGTTGACTTGTTCTGAACACACACCAAAAAATCAGCTCTTTTGATACATATTTACAGATTTTATGAGGAAACGCCAGTCCATGTTTTGACAAAATTTGCGCGTAATAAGGTTCCGACATACTTGTAAGCGCACTGTTTATTTATTTGTTTGCTTTTTTTATTTTTCTGTTTGTCATGAATAAGAATACACTTAAATAAATAGTGGGTTAATTAAGCGAGCGAAGCGAGCGTTTCCATTTGACTCTGCCGGAAAAAATAGTCACTGTTTTTTTTTCCGTTCAAAAAGTTACAAAGTTACAGTTAATTGAAAGCTTTTTTTTAAACTAAACGGCGACAAAATCTGAAGCGGCCAAATCATTTAGAATGTCCGTCCGGTCACGAATATGTTAATTTTATTTTGATCCGATAAGTAGTGTAGATGGAAATTACATTTTATCAAAAGTAAAGTTACCTTGGCAACGAAAAGTCGCACGAGGTTTCTGGCCACTATGCACTGCCTCCTAGAAGTAATCAAAATACTATCGAGGAAGCAGTGTATTGTTTGTTACCAAAGAGTTAAAATAGTTTTCCCAAGGTAATATGATGTCAAGGTCCACTAGATGGCGGTGGATTTTAACCACAAAGTAAAGGTTTACCCACGGGTTTACCCAAATACCTTGGCAATAATAAATAATATTGGAAACATGGCCCCGTGGACAGCGAACGTCGCAAATTTTAAAATTTAAAAAAATGTGCAATGAGGGTCTAGCTATAGCACGTGCTCGCTTATCAACGCGTCCAACTGAGCGTTTCCTAGTAAAATGTAATTTGGCTGATATTCAATGAATTTGGTGCCATACAAGTTACCACTTTGCAAGGTGTCTATACCCCCTTAAGGTTGTGGGTAGTTCTGGGTAGACGCGGAAATGTGGACTCTATACACTCTACAGTAGAGTAGGAATCACACAACTTTGAATGACCTTTTGACACTGTTCGGCGGCCATTTTTCATGTAAACCACTAGAACAAAATTGGAGGTCTAATTGAAAATGTACTTTTAAAAAAATTAATGAATTATACACAGTGCATTATTAAATAAAAATACTAAATTATTGTTTACAAGATCAATTTAATGTAATCTGGACGATCAAATTCATTGAAAGTAATAAATAACAAACAAATGTCAAGTCATTATTCGTTTTCACAGTTGACAACAATGGTTTTATTTTATTGACCAATGAGCGATCTTCCCAATACCACTTTCATACAATCAGCTAAAATATTACTTAAGGCCTGTCGTCTGCACAGCACAGATAGGCCCTAGCCTACGTCGTATGCTTTAATCTTGTTTCTGACTAATTTCGTTACTTGGTTGCTCTTCTGAGTTCTGGGCTTGACTAATTATTAATTATTAATATTTTAATGATATGTAGGCCTAGCCTAAGTATTGATTAAATGAGTAGGTCTATCAATTGTCTTATGTTGAAGTAAAGTATGTCTTTGCCACTAAGTCATGCACTAATAGGGCCCGCGGGGAAAAAAACAGTCTAGTAAGCCAACCAATTAGGTAGGGCCTAGGTACCTAAACAGTAAATACGTACAAGACAACGGTTATAGACCTAAGGCTTTTAGAAAAAAACTACTTATAATGTTCCTTTTGGGGGTAGGGCTATAAATACTAGGCCTAGGTCTAGGCTACATTTCCTGGGTTGGGCCGATGCTAGGCTACGCGTGACCCTAGGCTAGGCCTAGTTTCCCCAAATTGAACACATATCACAAGAATTTCCCTGTTTCATCAATGTAGGACTAGATCTAGCTAGCCTAGGCTGCATCATAGATAGGCTGCATATTGAAGCTAGGCCTAGGCTTTTGCCCCCCCCCCCCCCCCCCCCCCCACCGCCAAAGAGAAATTGCATAGACTAGTCCTAGGCCTGGCCCTAGGCTAGGCTAGAACGAAGTGTATAATAGTATCCTTACCCTAGGGCCTAGTTCAATTTTTATGCAAATAGAATTGTGTTGATTAAAATAAAATAACAATAATATAAGACAAAGAATTTTAATATCCAAAATAACTCAGTGACAAAACATAACACGCAATGACAGTATCCTAATGAAACATAACCTCCAACGTTTGGAATGGTCTGTTGACATACACCTAGTTCGTCACCTCGCCACACGCACGCACCGCATGGAGAACAAAAATGATGCTAGCAATTTTATTTTTCCTGTGTTGGTTATGCCGACTTAAACAAATGCAACTTTGAAGGTCGTTCAATCTAAGCTGAATCCTACTCTAACACTTGACTGAATCTGTTCAGCAAGTTCACAATGATTTAATAGTACTAGGAAAACGCTAAAGTCCCGCCGCGTTGATGGATGAGCTTTTAAAAGTTTTTAGTTTGCGTGGGATATCTTTACTTTTGCAAGTGCTTTGTTTTGCTACCTAACATTGTAAGTGATTGTTGTCAAATTTCTTTTGTTACCTGTCAATTGGTATTATTTACCGTAAAAACTTATATTAAAAGCTTTATTTCTATGGATTTTGGGTAACTTTTCAACTTTTTCTTTTAAAAGGTACTACATTACCATAACCTTAATGTCCATGTATAATATGAACGTTGAAGGCCCACCCGTTTGGTCAGAATTGGCCCAAATGGCACGAAAATATCGCACTATAAGTCAAAAAACTTAGGCCTATATTAAAAGCCTTATTTCTATAGATTCTGACTAACTTTTCCAACTTTTTCTTTCAGAAAGCAATACATCACCATTACCTTAATGTCCATGTGAAATATGAACGTTGTAGCCTCACCCGTTTGGTCAGAATTGACCCAAATGGCACGAAAATATCGCACAAAAAGTCAAAAAACTTATATTAAAAGCTTTATTTCTATAGATTCTGGCTAACTTTGTCAACTTTTTCTTTCAGAAAGCAGTACATAACCATTACCTTAATGTCCATGTGAAATATGAACGTTGTAGCCCTACCCGTTTGGTCAGAATCGGCCCAAATGTCTCGAAAATATCGCACTAAAAATCGAAAAAAATCGTAAAAGTGCGATATTCATGAGAAATATTTCTTCGATTGTACCCAAAAACGTGGCACGTCTAAGTTCAGAGATTTCAAAGGTCCCCTTCAATTTTCATCAAGATCGCATATGCCGTTTGCCCGGAATCGTGCGAACAAACAGACAAAAAAACAAAAAAAACAAACAAAAAAAAAAAAAAACAACCGAGCTAAATTTTTTTGGGGGTCAGTGAAATTGAAGTCTTCGCTTCGCTCATCCAATTATTTAATGATTTATAATAATATGCGTAACGCAACTGTAATGTTTCTCTCTTTTTTTATCTAAGTTGTACAACCTTCCTGTATGTTTGTGATTTTGGAATAATGGTATGCATGTTTTTTATTATACGCTTCTGGTGGGGCTCTGCCCTGTTAACGATATTTTGCCAAATATATAAATAAATAAATAATCACACTTTTCACAAAATTTACTTTTAAACAATAATTCAAAAATAAATTCGTTTTCCGGATTTAGGATTTTGTTAAAAAGTCTAAAATTTACCATATTCGTGGATTGATCCTGGATGATTATTATAGCATATTGATAATCTACGACCGTATAGTAGGGTTATCCATACATGTATGCTTTATTGACAAGTATGTAAAGTTTCATATTATACGTCATTTTCTTCCCGGCCGAGCGAATAGCTAAAAATTCGCCAACTGTCAACATATGTCCTATTCCCTCTGAAAATAAATTTATGTAATGAATACAATAGTGAAAGGACAACTGCTTATTTTAACTAGAATTCGTAGATTTGCCGGTAATTTTGGGCCGTGCTGTTGTCATACTGCGTGTGTTTTGCCTTTTATATATTTATGTATCTTTGTATTATTGGTTAATTGTACGCTACACACATCTAGTAAAATAACTTTTTAAATGTAACGTGGGACACCTGCGAGTGCTGGTGCCTGGTGGTCCACCCGAAACAGTCTCACGCGTTACATATTATGTGGGGTCAATAATTTACAGAATAAGACAGATAATCTCTTTCTCCTACCTTCGACATTTTTGGTTCATGCACCACAGTGATATTGAGACATTCTTATGAAAACAAGTAAATCAAGTGGGACGTTGACAAGAATTGTAATTTTATTAAACTATATAAGCTTACTAATGATTAAATATCCTTGATATACTATCTGTTCATATCCTATCACATTCACAAATAATATATTTCACATTTTTGTATTTGCAATGTGTTACCATTTTCTTTTGTAATTTTATATATAATTATATCAGCCTGAGTATTAAAGTAGCCTATAGAATAATATAAGTTGTATGTAAATAATGTTTTATCCCCGAATCATTAGTTATTTGTAACCCATTTGTTTCATTATAGCATATTATGTTTCTATCATAAAAACACACAAAAATGCGATGCAATATCGTTTCCTTTAGCTTTGTTCGTCTGTCCAACACTTTACACTAGTGTAAGTCAGTGTAGACGAATGGCTGTTTTTTTGTGTTAGTGTAAGTCAGTGTAGTTAGAATGTGGTCGTTTTTCTGTACCTTCAGTGTAGCACTAGTGCTGCCAGTGCTACACTAGATTACACTGGCTATTTTGGTCGTGTAGGAGGAAACTACACTAAAAGTGCTGAGTGTGTTTTTTTGTGGGCAACACTCGTGCTACACTGACATACTGTTTCCTTTAAAAAGAAGTACTTCCGCCGTACACTGCTCAGTGCACGTGTATAACAGTGTAGCACTAGTGGTGGACAGGCGAACAAAGCTAATATGTTACTCATTTTAACATTGTGGAACGTTAGACATTAAGTTTTCAAAATAGAAATCAATATTAGTGTTTAGTATGGAAAACATTTTATTTCTTAGCATTTCATTTTTTCTTTTAAGTATTCCAAACATTTTTATTTTTGAATCGTGAATTAGTACAACGAAAACGTCAAAACCAAAACTTCACTTACCGTTTGTATATAAGAAACTTTAGTCTGGTGATGTAAGTTGGTCTTCGATACTCCAATCAATGTTTTATTGGTATAATAATATTGAATTTGTCGCAGACAAATGTGGCATTTCGAGTAATTTGAGTGCAGTTTCGTTCCAACTGTTCCTTATATTCGAAACTAAATTGGTCGTTTTTATAAACGATTTTTCTTTGTTTAATTTTGTCTTCCTGACATTTCTGTCAACACGTGTGAATTGCTTTGCTTAATGCTTGGGCTATTGTAGATATCACTCCGCGCCCGCCTTCTCAAGTTCATTAGACACGATAAACATTACGTTATTTCCTCACCTGAAGGTAATACGAGCTGAAAACCTTAACTTCTTTTCTAGTTCAAGACATTTAGGTCAAAGAAATTCCCTCACGCAAACAAGAATGAAGAACAGAATATCCGGGTGCTTCTGTGAGCATTGAATAGACGTCTTCTTAGAGTTGAGAACATTAAGTTTGAATTTTGAAAATACAGAAAAATGAATTTTAAATATATTTCAAAAGTCAAAACTAAGCACATAAAATAAGCTAGAAGAACAGGTATTAAATGATTAAAATCGCATTTTGGACTTTTCACTGTTTTTGTTCGCTGTTGTTGAATATATTTCAGTAATTTTCGGCATTTTGAAGTCTTTAGCAAACTGAAGGTTTAAACTGAGGGTTCAAGGTTTTCTTTGACAAACCCTGGCGTCAGGGGTGGATCCAGGGCCATTGTAAGAGGGGGGCGACCGAGGCTGTGAAACGCAACGGAGGGGGGTCTGGGGGCGCGGCCCCCCAGCTCAGCCCGCAAGGAATTTATTTTAGGAAGTTTTGTCAAAAACGTGCTTAAATTGCTAAAGAAAGGGTATTATGTTTTATTAGATTTACCATACAGTTTGGTATGTTATCATCTCGTAGCAGGATTGTTGTATTCATTATAGAATAAAATGTAATTCTTTAAGAGTCAAGGACTGAGCGACGGGGACCTTTTGGGAGTGTTCACTAGTTAGTCCCTTACTCACAATATCAGGCATGAGAAGGTTTACAGGCTGAACTTTGATGACTGATTACAAAGAATTACCCAGGCAATCACTTATAGTGTGACTTTGGAGCAAAGCATACAATAATTTTTTTACAGTGGTGTTGATTCTGTTGACTCCCCACCCCTGAATCGTGCCAACCCCTTCAGGCAATCAGGGCGAACCAGCTTGGCATTGCCCTATTGTCACAGCCACTGCCTCTAGATGCTGCCACTTTTGATTATTAAAATCCTCATTATTTTCCAATAAACAATGCTCATCCATTCCAATTTAGATCTAATACTAAATTTTTCATCCTTAAATCTAACCACACATTTTACGGTACAAGCTCGACTCATTTATGTTGGACCTAGCTTAGTACAATATTTAATAAGTTACCAGCATCAATTGAACACTCTAATTCACTTGCACTCTTCAAATTGAAATTGAATTCCTTTCCCCTAAATAAAGCTCGGAGAGTTTCGTCATGATCCTTTTACAATTTAATTTATCTTCACACCTCTTTCAAATTGTCCTAATTTTTCCTTCACTTGATTCACAAACTGTCTAAACATACTCATCAGTATTAACTAAAACAATTATTGTAATTTATGATCTGTTCAATTATTTAATATATTAATCATTGTATGCCATTATGTATACGTTATGTCCTTTGGCTTAATAATAAATACATAAATACATAGGCCGTACATAAATAACAACTCGGCCTGAATGATAGCGCTCCTTGGCTTCCGCTAAACGGGCACTTACATAATGTATAGATAAGGTGGCCGAAAGACGAATTCAGTAGGTCATGGCTTTAATTACCAGAATTACATTTAATGTAGAGATATGACTGAATGAAAATTTTATAGTTAAACATTTATTCTTTTTTTAAATAAATAATTTATGAGAACACATAATTATATAATATAAAACTAAGGCATATAAGTTCACACGCAGTTAAATGTTATGTTTTCTCACTTTATTCATAAAATCACTTATTATACAATGTCATCGTAAAATTATTATTGATTAAAATTTGTTATCATGAACTATTGCACAAATATAGTGCAAGGAAGTAGATATATTTAGATATTAAAAACAAAACATGCACCCAGTAATCGGCTTGTTATAATGGTTTAGACTTTGTAATAAATTGGAAGTAAAAGTTTATGATTTAATTGATGTACATAGATTTTTAAGCAAATGAGTAAAATTAGTAAAGCAAGAATTTGAAAAGTAGATAAGTGCATTTGAATCTGTGTTTGGACTGACAATAATTGAGTTAAGTACCTACATGTAAGCAATATTTATACGAAAAGCGATAATTATACGACCTACGTCACAGTGTCACAAATTGTTAAAAAAATCTTATGAACAAATGGAAAATGACAAGCTTAATTTTGAACAGTTTTCTGTAACATTGAGTATAGCTGAACAAGATCCATTACACACGTCAGCTCCAGATATCACTCACACTCACATCACAATAGCTCGCGTCTTAAAACACTCGTAGTAGTAATATGTGTATAAATAATGAAAATCAGCTCTGTTAGACTGATAGAATGCTCGTTTTTTCGATATCTGCCTAGTACTTTTACTAGTCATTGGACGAAATCGACGAAATCGAATACAAATTAATTTATGTTTCTTTTACAAGTTACCAACTTTCAAACTGGCTAAACGTTCATTTTGCATATGCCATATTACGTTGAAATAAGAGTATGCAGAATTCATTATCTGTGAACAAAACACAAAGAGTTAGTTTTTTTGTTTTAAACACGCCTTTCATTAAAATGTTTTGCTTACATTACACATTACAGATGTGACTTAATTTTCTATCTTTTAACATTACATCATAATATGTCACCGTCATTTTTACAACGATGCTCATCGTATTTCTTTGTTATTTTGTTGTGAAATTAAAATATTTCGTAAGTTTAAAATATTGTGATACGTATTTATTGATATGCTTGAGTCTGTGTTCAATCATAATACATTTAAACACGATACTATTTCCAGAATGCGAAATCCAAAGATAAATAATGTTTTAATTCGATTTATCACATATGTGGTCAAGTATACTACTACGATTCGTGTAAATTTGTAATTTTCAATGCAAAATTTGAAAAATTAGTAAAGCAAGAATTTGAAAAGTAGATAAGTGCACTACCGCCGCTACGAAACAACCCGATAAATATACAATTCATAGATTGTTTTAGCAAATAGTGTGTTATCACGTTTTTACTACCTACATAAAAACCAACGCCAACAAATAGCTAACAAAGCACATAACAAGTTTTCTGTTCATTAGTAGTTGACATTACACTCACGTTGGCAAACACCTCCAGGTTGAAGGGAAGGAACGAGGCCGCAGTGACGACTACAGGGGTCACTGCCCGGGACATGATGATCCTCATCTTGACCTTGAAAGACTTGGACGCCTCGAGCCAGTTGCTCAAGTACATGGCGTTGCTCACCAGCGTGCTCTGCAAGGGGAAAATATGTCACATGTGGAAATAATTTAATTATTTAACTTCATTGAGCCCATGAGAGCATGAGCGGTCTAAGTCACTTTTTATTTATTTTTTGGCTAAGTCTTTGACACTATTCATGACATCAGACTCTAACAATTTCAATAGTGGTCCAAGTCATTTTTTAAGAATCTACCGCCAGAGAGCAGCACATGCCTGGTTACCAATTCTGATATCTCCATTTCAGTATTTGCAAAAGTGCTAAGTCAATTCTTCTGACAGGAAGGTTATAATTTGATTGTTTTGCATTGCTTTTGCGTGCTGCACATTGTAACGTGCACTCTGACATTTTACTGACTCAAAATGTATTTATTTTTAAAAACAGTCTGGTTATTATTATTATAAACATTATAAACATTGTGTTACCGGTAGGACTGCACTTTATAGTTTTGCATTTGTGGTATGTCACTGATTTCAGCAAGAGTGGTCTAACCTCGTGCGATAAGTTGCTCGCAGCCCAGCAGTACGAGAAGATCTGCAGAATGTTTATCAATAGATAGCTGAACCAGACAAAGAACTTCAGAGAGAAGATTGGAACCTGAAACATTAGAATGATGTAGGTCCTAGTGTAATTTAATTTATTTAAATAACATTACTCGCCTTTGCATTCGTACGCATACTTGCACGCACACTCACCCACACCCGCACTCGCACTCGCACTCGCACTCCTACTCGCACTCACACTCACACTCACACTCACACTCACACTCACACTCACACTCACACTCACACTCACACTCACACTCACACTCACACTCACACTCACACTCACACTCACACTCACACTCACACTCACACTCACACTCACACTCACACTCACACTCACACTCACACTAACACTCACACTCACACTACACACTGGCAAGACGAGTGCGTCATCCCTCCTGTTCATCGAGTGGGGGCGTTTGTGTATCTCTATTGCTTCTCTAATCACACGTGTGCGAAAGTGCTCTTCTCTTATCAGAGCCCGTGTGTTGTCGAAGTCGATAGAGTGACCCGTTGTTGCGACGTGTTGGGCAAGAGAAGACGTCTTTTCACCTTTCCGTACAGCTAGCTTGTGTTCTTGAACACGAGCCAAGATTCTTCGATTTGTCTGCCCAATATAAGTTTTTTCGCAAGACACGCATGGGATCTCGTACACTCCATGATTATGCAGTGGATCCACATCTTTAACGTTCTTCAAAAAAGATGATATTTGGCGGTCCGTCCGGTAAACTGGCCTGATGTTGTGTTGGTGTAACAGCTTGCCGATACGTTACGTACATTGAGTTGGAGAGTATATAAACCAGCAGAGTTGTTACGCGAGGTCATTCCCACGTCTGCAGTCGAGGCAGCAGCAGTAGTTTTTTCTGAGCTGTTAGGGTTTCGTCCTGATGATGGCTGATGTGATTCAGCCGAAACGTCGACCAGCTGACAATGGTCCTTGTGTAGGCCAGCTAGAGAGAAGAGAAAATACACGAACAAAAACCCTAAAACCAAATTTGGATGTATATATATTTATATATGGATTGTTGTAGGTTTTCGCGGCCCGTCATAGGATAAAAACAAGGATCTTGGGTAAAACCGCGTCGAAAATAAGATGAACCAGGGCAGAACCTGGGCGTCCACCGACGTTTCGTCTGTACTACGTCAGACATTTTCAAGGTTGACTGTGACTCTACGGAGGTTGGAGTCACAGTGGTTGGCAAGCACGCAGCGCCCGCCTTATATAGCCTCGGCTGAAGGTGCGGGGCGGCGAGGTTATATAGAAAATAGGTGCGGGGCGGCGATGTCATATCGAAAAAATATATACGGATGGTGGCAATTGAGAAACAAAAATGCACAGCTTAGCTGATGTCGTCCACATATTGTATCCAAGAAGATGGTTTGTTAGGAGCTGCAGCTAGGGCCTTATTCTCAAAATCTATCATGAATAAGTTGGCAATAGCTGGTGATAGCGGCGAGCCCATTGGAGCTCCCTCAACTTGCTTATAAAACTTGTTTTCATAAATAAAGTATGTAGAAGACATGCAATGCCTTGCTAACTTCATGATGTCCTTCGGTATGCCATAGCTTTCTTCAATAGTAACAAGGGCCTCCTTCACAGGTATGTTGGTAAATAGGGAAACCACATCAAAACTAACCAATATGTCCCCAGGACGAACCTTCCATTCTTTGATCAGCTGGATCAGGTGAGAGGAGTTTTTCACATAGGACGCAGCATCCTCCGAGTAAGGTTGGAACCTCTTAGCGACATATCTGGCCAGAGCTTGTGTGGGTGACCCTACTGCGCTCACTATGGGTCGCAAGGGGGCTCCGGGTTTGTGGATTTTGGGCAACCCATACAGTTTTGGAATACGAGAGGACTTCTCCCTAGGAATAAGAAATTTCTGTGCTTCAGGGTCAATATTAGAGGAAAGTATAAGGCTCCTAGTTGTCTTTTCTAGGTAAGTAGTCGGATCTCTGGGGGTAGCCTTATATGCCTTATCTTCAAGAAGGGCTAACATCTTGTCCTTTTAATCAGAGCTGTTGAGTGTCAGACCCTATGACAAGAAGCCGGACTAAAAAGGTTTCACTACAGTAAGCTGTGCTATTTTGTTCTCAATTGCCACCATCCGTATATATTTTTTCGATATGACATCGCCGCCCCGCCCTATTTTCTATATACCTCGTGCGATAAGTTGCTCGCAGCCCAGCAGTACGAGAAGATCTGCAGAATGTTTATCAATAGATAGCTGAACCAGACAAAGAACTTCAGAGAGAAGATTGGAACCTGAAACATTAGAATGATGTAGGTCCTAGTGTAATTTAATTTATTTAAATAACATTACTCGCCTTTGCATTCGTACGCATACTTGCACGCACACTCACCCACACTCACACTCACACTCACACTCACACTCACACTCACACTCACACTCACACTCACACTCACACTCACACTCACACTCACACTCACACTCACACTCACACTCACACTCACACTCACACTCACACTCACACTACACACCCACACCCACACTAACACTCACACCCACACCCACACTGGCAAGACGAGTGCGTCATCCCTCCTGTTCATCGAGGGGGGCGTTTGTGTATCTCTATTGCTTCTCTAATCCACGTGTGCGAAAGTGCTCTTCTCTTATCAGAGCCCGTGTGTTGTCGAAGTCGATAGAGTGACCCGTTGTTGCGACGTGTTGGGCAAGAGAAGACGTCTTTTCACCTTTCCGTACAGCTAGCTTGTGTTCTTGAACACGAGCCAAGATTCTTCGATTTGTCTGCCCAATATAAGTTTTTTCGCAAGACACGCATGGGATCTCGTACACTCCATGATTATGCAGTGGATCCACATCTTTAACGTTCTTCAAAAAAGATGATATTTGGCGGTCCGTCCGGTAAACTGGCCTGATGTTGTGTTGGTGTACAGCTTGCCAATACGTTACGTACATTGAGTTGGAGAGTATATAAACCAGCAGAGTTGTTACGCGAGGTCATTCCCACGTCTGCAGTCGAGGCAGCAGCAGTAGTTTTTTCTGAGCTGTTAGGGTTTCGTCCTGATGATGGCTGATGTGATTCAGCCGAAACGTCGACCAGCTGACAATGGTCCTTGTGTAGGCCAGCTAGAGAGAAGAGAAAATACACGAACAAAAACCCTAAAACCAAATTTGGATGTATATATATATATATATATGGATTGTTGTAGGTTTTCGCGGCCCGTCATAGGATAAAAACAAGGATCTTGGGTAAAACCGCGTCGAAAATAAGATGAACCAGGGCAGAACCTGGGCGTCCACCGACGTTTCGTCTGTACTACGTCAGACATTTTCAAGGTTGACTGTGACTCTACGGAGGTTGGAGTCACAGTGGTTGGCAAGCACGCAGCGCCCGCCTTATATAGCCTCGGCTGAAGGTGCGGGGCGGCGAGGTTATTTAGAAAATAGGTGGGGCGGCGATGTCATATCGAAAAAATATATACGGATGGTGGCAATTGAGAAACAAAAAAGCACAGCTTAGCTGATGTCGTCCACATATCGTATCCAAGAAGATGGTTTGTTAGGAGCTGCAGCTAGGGCCTTATTCTCAAAATCTATCATGAATAAGTTGGCAATAGCTGGTGATATCGGCGAGCCCATTGGAGCTCCCTCAACTTGCTTATAAAACTTGGTTTTCATAAATAAAGTATGTAGAAGACATGCAATGCCTTGCTAACTTCATGATGTCCTTCGGTATGCCATAGCTTTCTTCAATAGTAACAAGGGCCTCCTTCACAGGTATGTGGTAAATAGGGAAACCACATCAAAACTAACCAATATGTCCCCAGGACGAACCTTCCATTCTTTGATCAGCTGGATCAGGTGAGAGGAGTTTTTCACATAGGACGCAGCATCCTCCGAGTAAGGTTGGAACCTCTTAGCGACATATCTGGCCAGAGCTTGTGTGGGTGACCCTACTGCGCTCACTATGGGTCGCAAGGGGGCTCCGGGTTTGTGGATTTTGGGCAACCCATACAGTTTTGGAATACGAGAGGACTTCTCCCTAGGAATAAGAAATTTCTGTGCTTCAGGGTCAATATTAGAGGAAAGTATAAGGCTCCTAGTTGTCTTTTCTAGGTAAGTAGTCGGATCTCTGGGGGTAGCCTTATATGCCTTATCTTCAAGAAGGGCTAACATCTTGTCCTTTTAATCAGAGCTGTTGAGTGTCAGACCCTATGACAAGAAGCCGGACTAAAAAGGTTTCACTACAGTAAGCTGTGCTATTTTGTTTCTCAATTGCCACCATCCGTTTATATTTTTTCGATATGACATCGCCGCCCCGCACCTATTTTCTATATAACCTCGCCGCGCCCGCACCTTCAGCCGAGGCTTTTTAAGGCGGGCGCTGCGTGCTTGCCAACCACTGTGACTCCAACCTCCGTATAGTCACTGTCAACCTTGAAAATGTCTGACGTAGTACAGACGAAACGTCGGTGGACGCCCAGGTTCTGCCTGGTTCATCTTATTTTCGACGCGGTTTTACCCAAGATCCTTGTTTTTATCCTATATATAAATGCAGACATTGTATTTTCGGGTAGTCCTTGTGGTTTTATTATTTGTTCCAACGTTTCGGGCAGTTCTCCCTGCCCATCTTCAAGGAAATTTAAAACATAAAACAATATCAAAGACAAACAAAACCTTACTTCATAACATACACTGCAACTGGATACATAGACAAAACTAAATAGCTTAGAAAACATAGATACTAATGACAACATAAATATAAACATCCAGATATTTTTAAACTGTGAAGACATCACCACACCCTATTACTTTTTAGATGACCTCAGCGTACGAGTAGATGGCTCGAGAGGTTCTTGTTGAGTTTTCTTCCTTTTGTCAACTCTTGTTGTCGGAGGTGGACGGCCTAAAAACATGTCCACAGGGAGAGCTTTTGGTTGAATATGACAGCCTTGCAAAACATGTTTCCATGTGGCTGGAAGTCTTTTAGCATCGTCCCGTGTATTCATGTTGTGTTTCCGTTTCTCCATCTCCACCGCCTCTCTTACGATTGGGGCACTTCATTTCCACTTTGGCTAATGTTTTAGCTTCATCAAAGTTAATCCAGTGCTCCTTGTCGAAAGCATGTTGGAAAAGAGCTGAGGTGGTTTCCATACGTCTAACTGCAACTCTATGTTCGTCGATGCGGACAGATATTTTGCGGTTAGTTCTTCCTACATAAGTCTTTTCGCAACTGTTTTCTAAGCTATTTAGTTTTGTCTATGTATCCAGTTACAGTGTATGCTATGAAGTAAGGTTTTGTTTGTTTTTGATATTGTTTTATGTTTTAAATTTCCTTGAAGATGGGCAGGGAGAACTGCCCGAAACGTTGGAACTAATAATAAAACACCACGAACTACCCGGAAATACAATGTCTGCATATTCAATCCGTGAAAGTCTGCGATATAATATATATATATATATATTGTTATAGGTTTTCGCGGCCCGTCATAGAATAAATACAAGGATCTTGATTAAAACCGCGTCGAAGATAAGATGAACCAGGGCGGACCTGGGCGTCCACCGACGTTTCGTCTGTACTACGTCAGACATTTTCAAGGTTGACTGTGACTCTACGGAGGTTGGAGTCACAGTGGTTGGCAAGCACGCAGCGCCCGCCTTATATAGCCTCGGCTGAAGGTGCGGGGCGGCGAAGTTATATAGAAAATAGGTGCGGGGCGGCGAGGTCATATCGTGAAAAGGTGCGGGGCAGCGATGTCATATCGAAAAAATATACGGATGGTGGCAATTGAGAAACAAAATAGCACAGCTTACTGTAGTGAAACCTTTTTAGTCCGGCTTCTTGTCATAGCCCCCCCGCACCTATTTTCTATATAACCTCGCCACCCCGCACCGTCAGCCGAGGCTATATAAGGCGGGCGCTGCGTGCTTGCCAACCACTGTGACTCCAACCGCCGTAGAGTCACAGTCAACCTTGAAAATGTCTGACGTAGTACAGACGAAACGTCGGTGGACGCCCAGGTTCTGCCCTGGTTCATCTTATTTTCGACGCGGTTTTACCCAAGATCCTTGTTTTTATCATATATATAAATAAACATATTTATATGTTATACAATGCAACATTGAATTTTTAACTGCTATGCTTTTCAAATAATTTTCATAATCGTTTGTTGCATATCGTATTGCTCCTTTATGATATTGCCGTGTTGTACAGAAACATAATCACATCTTAAAACGTGTCGAGGACAAGCAAGAACCACCAGTGTAACGGTCGAGTCTAAGTATTCAGTTAGTTGTTACTCACCGTAGCCACCCGAAAGAGATCAATGCAAATCACCACAGCTCCCACCACTATCTCGAAGAAAAGCATTCGGTCAATATTATCTAGTACATGCTGAGTGAAACTGCAATGGAAAATTTATAAGTTATTTTAATTCATGGCAATCTGAGCAACTGTGGATTTGTGTTTTAAAGATTCTCTTCAATTGAGAAACAGAAAACATTTGTAAATGCTTTGCATTATTGTTAATGAGAATTTCATCGGCTCACCTCAAAAGATCTATATGGAACTGAGCACATTCATCTAAATGCCGGTCCATCTCCGTGTTGATGTCACTTGCCACTGCACACCTGCTCTTCTGGCCAGGTTCTCGTTGAGACCACATCATTGGCGCATTTCGACCACAAACCCCGATCACTCTTCTGGCTGTGGTACGAAGTCTGAGATGTGATTTAATTACCGCTCTTGTGGTAACTCGACGGCGCCTTGTCGTTCCGCATGGTGCTACAACTAGCTGCTGTTGTGTTGTTATTGAAGTTGTACTCGCTTCATCATACTTTAATGAAGTAGTGTTCGGTTGGTCAGCCCTTGCAGGATCTGGTTGAACTTCAGGCTGCAATTGTTTGTTACTCATAAGCCTAGTGTTCGAACTAGAAGCTCCAAGATCAGTGACTATAAGATTCTGGATTGTAGTTATTCTATCGTCTTTGCCAACTATTCGCTCAACAAAGACTTTCTTGGTTGCATATCCTCTTATAGATTCCAATCTGTATTGGATTATTCGAAAGTTGCAAGTTAAATATATCCATGTAATCACACATGACACGTCACCGATACCAATCGAACAATCAATGTTAAAACCCATACATACTGTGGCAAAATACAGCACTTCGAATTGAGGTGATTCTAGTGAATTGGGAATTGGGAATTGTGTATTGAGTGGAAAACGTCGGTTACTTTCAAGCAAGGGTTCTAGCATAAAGCATAAGTTAACAACAATACGTCCCACTATATAGAGAACGGTATACATCTGTGCTTTCTTCTTATATTTCTGAAATATCTTCTGCTCCGCGTCATCATTATAGGACTTCGTGAAACTGTTTAGCTTATCAATCACGCTAACCATAAAATCGATTTTGAAAATACCAACGGCCAATCGCAAAACACCTTTCATCAGAAAAATATCCGCTACTACATCTTCAGATAGCAAGATATAATCGCCCAGTTTGCTATTAATGTTGTAACATGCCACGAAAAAGTGAAGAAAGTATGAGAATAAAGCCAAGTAAGGTAAAAACCGCACTGCACGAAAATAAAGATTTCTTTCTCCTGGTTTCAAAGGCCATATTCCAACGATGAGAAAGACGCGTACGTTGTAGTCCATACACTCGTAGGAATAGTCATCAAAGATCCCTTGTTGCACCTTCATCTTAAACGCATACAGTCTTAATTATTTCGATAAAATATTGCGAGTTGATCAAGAAACAAAATGCTCATTGTAAGATCTACTCATGTGGAGATTACAATCGTAACTTTATGTTATGCACATGTTTTGATTAACTTTAGTTATGTTGGTTTAATGTAAGTATGGTGAAATGTATTGTGATTTTGAACACAATTATATTTGTTTACCCTTCTTTTGCATGAGCTCAACGGGCACAAGCGCAAGTCACCTGTAGCGAAGTGGGCGATAGATAGTTGAGTTCGCTACTCGTATAACGGTTAATTATGTTTTAATTTCTAACAAGCGGCAGAGTAAAACGATACTTTTAAATCTGTTCTGTGTAACTCACGTTTCCGCCCCGGATAAGGACACCTGGGTGTTACAAACGTTCTCTCCAGGGAAGAAGAGCCGACACTTACGTTTACTACGAGAAAAAAAGAGCTGTCGTTATCGATTCAAATGTAAATTGACAACCCTTACTTTTCGAAGCACTCTTCAAATAATAATGGTCTGTACTAAGAGGCGCATATCTATCTTGAGCAGAGGGAGAGAAAAAATATGTGAGCAGCGAGGAAATTCGAATTACTTTTAAATCTATACGCGACTACACAACCATGCAGTTGCGTAGGCTAAGGTCGACTCGACTAATACTTTTTCTTGACGGTTAGAGTAGTAATACGTTAACAGCGCATGTCACAAATATGTACGACCATTTCAAACAGTCTAATTAAAGCTTATTTTATATTGTTTCGAACGAATGTTTCAATCGCAACGACAAAAAATAACTACTGAAATATGCATATTGATTCCGCTACGGCTAATCTCATCGCCATGTGGTGGAATACACGACATAATGCATCGTTGTAAGAGCTGATTGCAGACCATATATTTATACTATTACATACGCTATATAGTCCAGAAAATATATAATACTGAATGAGGGACTGTTGTATATTATACGATTGCTAGTTAAGCCTTTAGAGTTGAACGTAACATACAAAATTGCGAATATTCGATTGCATTGTTTACTATTACATGAAGACATAGAATATAGCATGTTATAGCATGTTGAAATCAGTTTGTTCTAACAATATCCCACACAAAATTTTATTTAAGAAAAACAAAAACAGACAAACCGAGCACTCAAAAGCATTGAGACCTAAATAATCGCCAATCGCCGTTACATTTTCGCGCTCTAAAGGCTATTTAACCGCCTCTGGCCGTTAATTTGAAAGTCGAAGAAACATGTCTGAAAAGTTTGCTGAATGAAAGAAGGCCTTTAAAATAACAGAAAAAAAATGTGAATTTTTTGGGTGGGACATAACCTCACTTTTGGAAATTATATTTAGATTTTTCGACAAAAGTGTGATATACAAGACTCGTTCAAAATTAAATTTTAAGAATCGGTTTTCTGGACATAGTTTCTAAACACCTTTAGCTACAACTTGACTATAGCTAAAATAGTTTTCTGAAAATAATAGTTGGTGTACGAATTTTTGTCAAACGGTACAAAACTCGTATTTGTACCGTTTGACAAAAAAATGGCGCTATGGCGCTAAATGGCTTCTAATGGCGACTATCTTGAATTTTTTAACAGAACCGTTAGCTTGTTATAACAAGCTACGCATTATAAATGACAAAATTATCAACAACTTAAAGTCTTCTCAACTTCAATTGATGAAAGACTACTGATCAGATTTCAACAGGAATTCTCTCTAAATATGCATCCAACTAATAAGACGAATTAAGTTAACTTTCTCGATAGAAAAAGCACTGAACGAAATTTTACAGCATAGCGTGCAGTTTTTCACGGCTCATTAGCACGTCAAAAGCGCGTATTTTAGATGAAAACACATACCATGCATATTACCCTATGCTATAAATTTTCGTTCTGTGCACTTTCTATCTAGAAAGTTTATTTATTTCTTGTCTAAACAGTCCGATGAATTTTTTGAAAGAGGTGTTGTCAAAATCCGATCACTAGGTTTTTGTCAATTGAAGTTGTTTTATTTAATTTCATAAAAAACAAGTAAAAGTCTTAAATGTTATTTCAATACGTACATCATATATGATGTACGTTATATAACACGTTAACGTCTGTCTAAAAATTTAAAATAATCGCTATTAGAAGGAATGATATATTTGCTAAATATTGTTCCTCTAAGTTTTTTCCCGAAAATGAATAGGGTAAAAGTTAGAACGTGATAAGTTGTGCGACGTTCAGCACGCGTCCACTTGCGAAACGATGGTTGCTTGTCCATCATTTGGGCTCAAAGCGGAGAATACCCCTCATTCCCCTCGACTTGTGACGTAGTTGCAAGTAGCCTTTTGCTCCGTGACTGCATCCTTGTCAAAATGTTATTCGTAACCATTATTCGCCATTATTTTCGTTCACATTTATTAACGTTTTATTTACTCTTACGTCTTGTCTCTTGTGTTTTTATTATGTGGAATCTCTATAATTTTTTAAGTAACATTGCAAAATGTATTGTTATACAATAGAATACCCATCATGAGTGTTGATAGCTATGGCATTAATTGACAATACAAACCAGGAGAAGGAGTAATATATTTTCTGCAAAGTGATTTTGAGCTTGTTTTAAAACATTTTTTCACACATGAAGGAATGTTCGTACCTGAACTAAATGATGTGCATGTATTGTCAGGTAGGCCTACCTAATCCCGCGATTATGACGGTTTTCAAAATCAAAACGTTTAATGACTGTAGGGCGACACATAAACGTCCCATGCAAAGTAGATTTCACAGATTTACGTACCGTCACACTACATCATGGCAATGGTCAAACTAATCTCACACCAGAGCGCAGAACGATCGGGATTTGGTCACAGTTGTCTAGACGGTAGCTTCCCTCAAGGCCCGTTCCCGTAAGGCCCGATACCTTTTTTTAGCCCACTATTCTACCTGTTGATAAAGACCATGTTACACAAGGGTGTATTCCCTTAAGGCCCGTTCCCTTAAAGCCCGTTCCCGTTCCCGTTATTTAATGCATCCAAGTTATTTAAAAGTAAATTGGAAAAAAATATTTTCGTTTTTTTTTATTGACACTAAGCATAAATAGTATTGTTTATTAATCATATTAAAAATGCAAATTTAAGCGATTTCCCGACATGTTTTAGAGGTAGATACTGTATTTGGGTAATAAGCATGCCACAAACATCAGTGCACAAAAAATTACACCACTAAAATATACTTACCCCATATGTCGTTGATTTATGAATAATTAAAAATTAATCACTAATTTTCATAAATAATTGGAACCAAGTTAGCAATACGAATACGTTTAAGATACAGACACACCACATAAATATAGACATGTAAATTGTGGTAAACCATTGCGCCGTTGATAGTGCATTACCTACGTTTATGATATATTTATTAATGCAATAAATTTAAGCCAAAATTAAATTGATAATATTGTAATTGTTAATGGTAGACTTTTCATGATAGTAAAATAAGTTGTTACCTGGTACATCGGCAATAGTTGTTCATTTACTAGATTCCTGTAACTTTATTTGTAACCTACAACTGCAGTTTGATTTCACCTATGTAAATCTAATTAAAATGCGATTAAAATGCAATTAAATAATAATTGGGAGGCTAATCACTAATCCTTAGGGAGAGAAACCGTTGCGGGCCTTGCGGGAACGGGCCTTGTGGGAACGGGCCTTGTGGGAACGGGCCTTAAGGGAACGGGTCTTAAGGGAACGGGCCTTAAAGGAAAGGGCCTTAAGTGAATACACCCTTGTGAAACATGATCTTTATCAACTGGTAGAAAAATGGGCTTTAAGGAAAAAAATATATCGGGCCGTACGGGAACGGGCCTAGAGGGAGGTATCCGTCTGGACATTGATAAAATAGAAATTTTCCAACATTTTGACTGCAGTGCATTATTGTTGTGGTAGGTGACAGACGTTTGGTCACCGCCATGTGTAAGTTCCACTGGAACCACAATGTAAAAAGTCCTGTTACCAAACCCTGTTCATGCGACCCTGGCGGAGAATCAGGGCTAACCAGCTTGGCATTGCCGGCATTGCCCTATTGCATTGATATTTAAACTACTGTAGGCTAGATTAGCAGTCGGTGGTCCACTTCCGTGACAATTAGAAGCCATCTTGAAATCCCAGTTTGCATGTTAATTAAATGGGAGCGATTTGTAGACCGAATATTTTTAAAGATGGCCGCCAGTCTGACAGCTGAGCATACTAGCCATTAACATCAAAGGATTACGAAATCCCCTTATGCAATAACTTCTTATTGTTTCTATTTGTTCAATTCCATGCTGCAAAAGCTAAAACCATATCAATAAATCCAGTAAAATACTTTATTGCTTTGAACAAGCATAAATTAAAACGCCAAATCGCCATCTTGAACTAGATTTTCGACGCTTCAATTTGCTACGCTCGTGCCTGTGCGGAAGTATTGGACACTGCTAATCTAGTCTACAATAGGGGTTTAATAGGCTACTAGGGAAACGCCAAAGTCGTTGTTAAACGAGTGAGTGAGCCATGTGTTGAGTACCCGGTTACATTACTTTTCTTCCCCCTACCTTAGGCCTACCTAGCCTATCATAGGCTAGAGAGGCGCATTATGACCTTACAGTTGACGCGCCCGTCCCCGTATACCAACTAAACTTTAAAAAACTATTAGTTATACGAATATAATTATCAAACTTAAATGCAAATGTTCCCGGGTACTCACCACATGACTCGCTCACTCGTCTAACTACGACTTTGGCGTTTCCCTAGTCTAGTTGGCTAAGGCGCCCTTGTAGCCGAAATGTGAAAGAAGTGGGTTCAATCCCCTGGTCGGGAAAGATTTTGTAATTTCTAGATTGTATTTCAAAAATAATTAAACATGTTTTGAAATGCATATAACGCAGTGTAGTCCATCATCTGTGGCAATAGGGCCTACTATGGTAAACATAGCCAGTACGAAATACTTGAAAATATTGCAAGGTTTACTCAATCTACGAGCGGAATTTGGGGGTACCTTGACGTGCAACATTCGACAGACCTTGCATGGGCACGGCATTTCACGGCCAGGCGAATAACAAACAAAAAATATATTTTCAAAATCTAAATCATTGTCGTTTAAATAATTTCTAAACATTGGAAGTCTATTTTTCAGTTTTGTATTTCTTGTAGGTTTAAATCGCAATAAATTTTGCTCATTTTGTTAGCAGTTCTCAATAAACTCGTACCGGATGTCTGTTTAAAATTTCAGCGCAATCTGTTCAGAGATTCGGCTGATTTTCAACGTACACACACACACTCACATACACACGAACGCAGAATAACAATTGACCACCATTTAAGTCGAATGGAGATCACTCCGTTCGCTACGCTCACTCGTTTAACTAGGGAAACGCCAAAGTCGTTGTTAGACGAGTGAGTGAGCCATGTGTTGAGTACCCGGTAACATTTCTTTTCTTCCCCTTACCTTAGGCCTCCCTAGCCTATCATAGGCTACAGTGGCGCATTTTGGCCTAAAAAATGCAAAATGTTCCCGGGTACTCACCACATGACTCGCTCACTCGTCTAACTACGACTTTGGCGTTTCCCTAGTCTAGTTGGCTAAAGCGCCCTTGTAGCCTAAATGTGGGAGACGTGGGTTCAATCCCCTGGTCGGGAAAGATTTTGTAATTTCTAGATTGTATTTCAAAAATAATTAAACATGTTTTGAAATGCATATAACGCAGTGTAGTCCATCATCTGTGGCAATAGGGCCTACTATGGTAAACAAAGCCAGTACGAAATACGTGAAAATATTGCAAGGTTTACTCAATCTACGAGCGGAATTTGGGGGTACCTTGACGTCCAACATTCGACTGACCTTGCATGGGCACGGCATTTCACGGCCAGGCGAAAAACAAACAAAAAATATATTTTCAAAATCTAAAACATTGTCGTTAAAATAATTTCTAAACATTGGAAGTCTATTTTTCAGTTTATCATTTCTTGTAGGTTTAAATCGCAATGAATCTTGCTGATTTTGTTAGCAGTTCTCAATAAACTCGTACCGGATGTCTGTTTAAAATTTCAGCGCAATCTGTTCAGCGATTCGGCTGATTTTCAACGTACACACACACACACACACACACACACACACACACACACACACACACACACACACACACACACACACGCACGCACGCACGCAGAAAAACAATAAGGGCCGTTTAAGTCGAATGGAGATCACTCCGTTCGCTACGCTCACTCGTTTAATCAATGCCCTATTGGCACAGCCACTGCCTCCTGGATGTTGCCACTTTTGTTTATTCAAATCCTCATCATTTTCCAATAAACATTGCTCAACCATTCAAATTTTACAAGATCTAATACTAAAATTTTCATCCCTAAATCTAACCACGCATCTTACGAAACAAGCTCGACTCATTTATGTAGAATCAAGCTTAATTAGTGCAATATTTAATGAATAACCAGCATCAATTAAACACTCTAATTCACTTGCACTCTTCAAATTGAAATTGAATTCCTTTCTCCTAAATAAAGCTTAATACTCGGAGAGTTTCGTCATGATCATTTTTTTACAATTTAATTTATCTTCACACTTCTTTCAAATTGTCATAATTTTTTCTTCACTTGATTCACAAACTGTCTAAGCATATACTCATCCTTCAGTATTAACATGAAATAATTGTAATTTATGATTTGTTCAATTAATCTTTGTATGCCATTATGTACACGTTGTATGTCCTTTGGCTTAATAATAAATACATAGGCCCTTCATAAATAGCAACTCGGCCTGTGTGTTAGCGCACCGCTGCTTGCAGTACATTGTATACCTGAATGATAGCGCAATTGGCTTCTGTTAAACGGGCACCTATACAGTATGTAAAGATAAGGTGGCCGAAAGACGAATTCAGGAGTTCATGGCATAAATTACCAAATTTACATGTTTAAATGTAGAGATATTTACTGATGAAACTTTTCTAGTTAAACATTAATTATTCTAAAAAAAAATCATGAGAACACAGTCATAATATACAACAAAGGCAAATAAGTTCACACGCAGTTAAATGTTATGTTTTCTCACTTTATTCATAAAATCACTTATTATACAATGTCACGTAAAATATTATTGATTAAAATTTGTTATCATGAACGTTTGCACAAATATAGTGCAAGGAAGTAGATATATTTTGATATTAATAACAAAACATGCACCCAGTAATCGACTTGTTATAATGGTGTTAGACTTTGTAATAAATTGGAAGTAAAAGTTTATGATTTAATTGATGTACATAGATTTTGAAGCGAATGTGTAAAAATAGTGAAGCAATAATTTAAAAAGTAGATTTGTGCATTTGAATGTAAGCAATATTAATACGAAAAGCGATATGACTTACGTCACAGTGTCACAAATTGTTACAACATCTTATAAACAAATGGAAAATAACAAGCTTAATTTTGTACAGTTTTCTGTAACATAGAGTATAGTTGAATGAGATCCATAACACACGTCAGCACCAGATATCACTCACATCACAATAACTCGCGTCTTAAAACACTCGTAGTAGTAATATGTGTATAACTAATGAAAATCAGCTCTGTTAGACTGATAGAATGCTCGTTTTTTCGGCATCTGTCTAGTACTTTTCTAGACATTGGATGAAATCGACGAAATTAAATGCAAATTAATTTGTGTTTCTTTTACAAGTTACCTACTTTCAAACTGGCTAAACGTTCATTTTGCATTTGCCATATTACGTTGAAATAAGAGTATGCAGAATTCATTATCTGTGAACAAAACACAAAGAGTTAGTTTTGTTTTAAACACGCCTTTGATTAAAATTGTTTGCTTTCATTACACATTACAGATGACGTATTTTTTTTATTTTTAAACATTAGCCTACATCATAATATTATGTCACCGTCATTTTTACAATGATGCTCATCGCATTTCTTTGTTATTTTGTTGTACAACTATAATATTTTTCAAGTTTAAAATATTGTGATATGTATATATAGATATGCTTGAGTCTGGAATGCGTAAACCAAATATAAATAATGTTTTAATTCGATTGATCACATATGTGGTCAAGTATTCTACTACGATTCGTGTAAATTTGTAATTTTCAATGCAAAATTTTAACATTTTAAACAATACATACATTGTTTTAGCAAATCACGTTTTTACTACCTACATAAAAAACCAACGCCAACAAATAGCTAACAAAGCACATGACAAGTTTTCTGTTCATTAGTAGTTCACATTACACTCACGTTGGCGAACACCTCCAGGTTGAAGGGTAGGAACGAGGCCGCAGTGACGACTACAGGGGTCACTGCCCGGGACATGATGATCCTCATCTTGACCTTGAAAGACTTGGACGCCTCGAGCCAGTTGCTCAAGTACATGGCGTTGCTCACTAGCTCGCTCTGCAAGGGGAAGGGAATAATAATACTATCCCCTATGTTACATGTAAAATAATTTGCTAGTCTAATTATTCTTCATATTATGTAGGTACATAGGACATACATGCATATTAATTCATATACGTTCACACACTTCTATGTCCCAGCCCAGCTACATAAACATGTACATAAGTAACCAAAAGCTAGTTTTTATTACACTAAATGTGTACATTAGGCAACCTATTCTATTCTTGACACAAATTATGATCTTTTAGTCTTCTGAACTTACATTTGTGACAAACATTAATTACACAAAATATTAAATGTGTGTTAAAATGCATGGTTGTATAAAAGCTCAATCTCCCAACCTCGTGCGATAAGTTGCTCGCAGCCCAGCAGTACGAGAAGATCTGCAGAATGTTTATCAATAGATAGCTGAACCAGACAAAGAACTTCAGAGAGAAGATGGGAACCTGAAACATCAGCCCTAGTGTAATTTAATTTATTTTAATATACATAACTTGCATTTTCACTCACACTCGCACTCACATTCTCACTCGCACTCTCCCTCGCACTCGCATTTGCAATCGCACTCACACTCACACTCACACTCACACTCACACTCACACTCACACTCACACTCACACTCACACTCACACTCACACTCACACTCACACTCATTCTCACACTCACACTACATGCACTAACATACATGCATATTAATTCATATACGTTCACACACTTCTATGTCCCAGCCCAGCTACATAAACATGTACATAAGTAACTCAAAAGCTTAGTTTTTATTACACTAAATGTGTACATTAGGCAACCTATTCTATTCTTGACACAAATTATGATCTTTTTGTCTTCTGAACTTAAATTTGTGACAAACATTAATTACACAAAATATTAAATGTGTGTTAAAAAGCATGGTTGTATAAAAGCTCAATCTCCCAACCTCGTGCGATAAGTTGCTCGCAGCCCAGCAGTACGAGAAGATCTGCAGAATGTTTATCAATAGATAGCTGAACCAGACAAAGAACTTCAGAGAGAAGATGGGAACCTGAAACATCAGAATGATGAAGGCCCTAGTGTAATTTAATTTATTTTAATTACATAACTTGCATTTTCACTCACACTCACACTCACACTCACACTCACACTCACACTCACACTCACACTCACACTCACACTCACACTCACACTCACACTCACACTCACACTCACACTCACACTCACACTCACACTCACACTCACACTCACACTCACACTCACACTCACACTCACACTCACACTCACATATATACATATATATAAACATATTTATATTTTATTCAATGCAACATCATTATAAATAATTTTCTTAATAGTTTGCATATCGTATTGCTCCTTTATGATATTGCCGTGTTGTACTGAAAGATAATCACATCTTAAAATGTGTCAAGGTCAAGCAAGAACCACCAGTGTAACGGTCTAGTCTAAGTATTCAGTTAGTAGTTACTCACCGTAGCGACCCGAAAGAGATCAATGCAAATCACCACAGCTCCCACCACTATCTCGAAGAAAAGCATTCGGTCAACATTACTAGTACATGCTGAGTGAAACTGAAATGGAAAGTATATTTCAATTCATGGTAATCTTAGCAACTGTGGATTTGTGTTTTAAAGATTCTCTTCAATTGAGAAACAGAAACATTTGTAAATGCTTTGCATTATTGTTAATGAGAATTTCATCGGCTCACCTCAAAAGATCTATATGGAACTGAGCACATTCATCTAAATGCCGGTCCATCTCCGTGTTGATGTCACTTGCCACTGCACACCTGCTCTTCTGGCCAGGATCTCGTTGAGACCACATCATTGGCGCATTTCGACCACAAACCCCGATCACTCTTCTGGCTGTGGTACGAAGTCTGAGATGTGATTTAATTGCCGCTCTTGTGGTAACTCGACGGCGCCTTGTCGTTCCGCATGGTGCTACAACTAGCTGCTGTTGTGTTGACATTGAAGTTGTACTTGCTTCATCATACTTTAATGTAGAAGTGTTCGGTTGGTCAGCCCTTGCAGGATCTGGTTGAACTTTAGGCTGCAATTGTTTGTTACTCATAAGCCTAGAGTTCGAACTAGAAGCTCCAACATCAGTGACTATAAGATTCTGGATTGTAGTTATTATATCGTCTTTGCCAACTATTCGCTCAACAAAGACTTTCTTGGTTGCATATCCTCTTATAGATTCCAATCTGTATTGGATTATTCGAAAGTTGCAAGTTAAATATATCCATGTAATCACACATGCCACGTCACCGATACCAATCGAACAATCAATGTTAAAACCCATACATACTGAGGCAAAATACAGCACTTCGAATTGAGGTGATTCTAGTGAATTGGGAATTGGGAATTGTGTATTGAGTGGAAATCGTCGGTCACTTTCAAGCAAGGGTTCTAGCATAAAGCATAAGTTAACAACAATACGTCCCACTATATAGAGAACGGTATACATCTGTGCTTTCTTCTTATATTTCTGAAATATCTTCTGCTCCGCGTCATCATTATAGGACTTCGTGAAACTGTTTAGCTTATCAACCACGTTAACCATAAAATCGATTTTGAAAATACCAACGGCCAATCGCAAAACACCTTTCATCAGAAAAATATCCGCTACTACATCTTCAGATAGCAAGATATAATCGCCCAGTTTGCTATTAATGTTGTAACATGCCACGAAAAAGTGAAGAAAGTATGAGAATAAAGCCAAGTAAGGTAAAAACCGCACTGCACGAAAATAAAGATTTCTTTCTCCTGGTTTCAAAGGCCATATTCCAACGATGAGAAAGACGCGTACGTTGTAGTCCATACACTCGTAGGAATAGTCATCAAAGATCCCTTGTTGCACCTTCATCTTAAACGCATACAGTCTTAATTATTTCGATAAAATATTGCGAGTTGATCAAGAAACAAAATGCTAATTATAAGATCTACTCATGTGGAGATTACAAGGGTAACTTAAGGTGATGTATATGTTTTGATTAACTGTAGTTATGTTGGTTTAATGTTAGTATGGTGAAATGTATTGAGATTTTGAATACAATTATATTTGTTAACCCTTCTTTTGCACGAGTTCAACGGGCACAAGCGCATGTCACCAGTAGCGAAGTGGGCGATAGATAGTTGAGTTCGCTACTCGTATAACGGTTAATTATGTTTTAATTTCTAAAAAGCGGCAGAGTAAAACGATACTTTCTAAATTTGTTCTGTGTAACTCACGTTTCCGCCCCGGATAAGGACACCTGGGTGTCACAAACGTTCTCTCCAGGGAAGAAGAGCCGACACTAACGTTGACTACTAGAAAGAAGAGCTGTCGTTATCGATTAAGCCTGCGTATGTAGGTTGAAACTTGAAATATAGCTGAACCACTTATACAAAGTATATGTTGAGAATACAACATGTAATTTCAACATTATTCAAAGCGAGAAATTCACAGGAAACTTTAACACTTCTTATTAAGTTTGTTCAACAACACGACTTTCATGAAGTGGAAAACAGAAAATTGTTCAATACGTGCTGTATATCCAAGTAGACAGGATAACCACAGTAATAAAAAGAATTGTAAACGTTTGCTTCAAATACAAGCCCTTGAGAGCAAGAGTGGTCTAAGTAATGTTTTATTTTTTATCACCTAAGCCTAAGTCAATAGTACATTCGGGTACATCTCAAACTTCAGTTATCATTAGTGGTATAAATCTTATTTCAAGTAACATCCGCTAGAGAACAGTAACTATCTGGATACAAATACGGGTTGTGGCGTGAATGAATTCTTATGACAGGAAGGTTCTAATTTGATTGTTTTGCTTTGCTTTTGCATCTTGCACATTGTAACGTGCACTCTGACATTAAACTAATTTCAATGTTGTTTTTAATTTTAAATAACATAGTCAGATTATTATTATTATTATTATTTGGATGAGCGTAGCGAGCGTAGCGAGCAAAGCAAAGATTCCATTTCTACTACACTGGAGAAAAAAAATCCGGAATGTTTTTTTTTTTTTCTTTTTTTTTTCTGTTTGTATTATTGTGTGTTTGTTAACACGATTCCGGCTAAACCGATACTCCGATTGCGATGAAATTTTACGGAGGCCTTCGAAATCTCTGAACTTAGAACTGCCACGTTTTTTGAGCGCAATCGGGAAATTTTTTCTCATAAAAACGCAATTTTACGATTTTTTTCGATTTTTAAAACATTTCTTCAACTTATAACACCTACATGCTTTTTCCGATTCTAATGATTTTTTGACAGAACCTTAATTTTATGAAATAAGATATTCGTGTGAAATTTGAGCGAAATCGAAAAATTATTTCTCATGAAAATCGTAATTTTACGGGTTTTTTCTTTTTAAAACAATTCTTTGACTTATAACACCTACATGCTTTATCCTATTGTAATGATTTTTTTACAGAAACTTAATTTTATGAATTGATATGTTCGTGTTAAATTTTAGCGCAATCTAATAATTATTTCTTATGAAAATTGCAATTTTACGATTTTTTTTTTTTTTTTAAAATTACGATTAAAAAAAATTAGGTTATTTTTTTTATTTATTTTTTAATTTAATTAATAAAATTAAGTTAATTGTTTATTTGATTTTGATTTGATTTAAAAAAATCTTCAACTAAGTAATGATTTTTTCACAGAACAACAGAAAATCCGCGTAACACATGGCAGCTCAATGCACCATATACGCTCATCCAACAACGCGGCGGGACTTAAGCGTTTTCCTAGTTATTATTCATTATTATTTGGATGAGCGTAGCGAGCAAAGCAAAGATTCCATTCTACTACACTGGAGAAAAAAATCGGAATTTTTTTTTAGTATTTTTGTGTGTTTGTTAACACGATTCCGACTAAACCAGATCTCCAATTCCGATAAAATTTCCTGGAGGCCTTCAAAATCTATGAACTTAGAACTGCCACGTTTTTGAGCGCAATCGAAAAATTATTTTTCGTGAAAATCGCAATTTTACGATTTTTTCCGATTTCTATTGAGTTTCTTTGACTTATTTCACCTAGGTGGGTAAGGGTAAAGATGAGACACCAACATAAGTGGGGCAAATATAAGACAGATTAAGATATATATGTCAATTGTTACACTAAGCATCTCACATTGCACTTAAAACATAGCTTAATGTTTAATCTAAAGGTAAATAAATCAAGGAAATATTCAGTTGCATACTTTTGGTTATAAAAAATTAAAACCATAGAGATGCAATTTTCCCCCGAAAATATTTCGTTTTGAGGTTCAGAACTTTCGCTAAAATATCCACATTTGAAGTCCGATTATACTGATCTTTACATTTCTAGAAAGGTGAAATTCTATATTTTGTAATGCAACAAAAAAAATGCATCCCAAGCTGATAGATAGGCCTAATGCATAATTTCTGCTCAAAGTCAGGGGGAAATAATGAGACACCATTTGGGGCAAATGTGAGACAGTTACAATGACAGTAGGTAGGCACGGCTTTTCTTATTCTTTGCATTTTTAATACTGACTAAACACTACACGTTAGTGATCCACCAGAAAAAAGCTTAGTTGAATCCTCTGTGGATGAGTCGGGGCCAAGTACGTCAAGGGCTGCGCCTATTTCAGGACGGCGAAAATCATTTGAAGAATTGCTTCTTTAAAAAATTAAGCAAAACTGAGGCAAAACAAATATAGTAGATTGACTGAGGGCTAAAGTAATTAACAAAAAGTGGGTCGACCAAAAAAGCAAGGCCTACCATCAAAGGAGGGACCTGGAACGATAAAAAACATTGCTCAAGGCTTAGGCCTATTGAATCAGATGATTCAGATTCCGATGAGGAATGGGTGCAGGCCAGTGGCGACACGGATGATGAATTTGATAATGAAATGGAAGATATTGAAGATACAAATCATGATGAACCCAAGCAAAATTTGCCTGCACACAAGAAAACAATGATCAATGAAGGAGACTATGTGCTTGTGGCTTTTCCAGGCAAAAGACCCAAGTATTTTTTCAGTTTTCCTGCATTGTACAGTCAATTGAAGATGATGACGATTTATTTACTGTTCCATACAAAGTACAAACTATACAATAATGTATTCATTTAATTATCTGTGTAAAAACCTATTTACAACTATTGAGGATGACATTAGCCCAATTAACTTTAGTCAAGTGGTTCAAGCAGAGATTGTAACTTCTGGCGATCGTTTCAAGTACAAGTTTCCAGGTCCTGTTGACATTGGAGTAAAGTACCCTTCTTAGACTTATGTGCGCGATTACATTCGGAAAATCGTAAAAAAATAGTCCTATTGATCATATATTTTTTCCCCCTTCTGTTCCTATTAAAATACATTTTCAACAAATTTTTGCAAGTATTCTGATATTTTTATGAAGATGTTTCATGACTTTACCTACTCTATGAAAAGTACCTTTTTTCTCGTCGTCGTTAAAATATATCGAACTTGTCATGTTTGTATATTCTAAACTAATCAAGCGATTCAAATAATTTTTTTTGCATTGTGTAGAAAATGCCCCTCACTGTCTTAATTTTACCCCGCCACAATCCTCTTCCACATCCTCTAAGAGCTAGCCACCTGTCTCAGTTTTGCCCCAGGGGTGTCTCATATTTGCCCCCAAGGTGTGGGTAAAAATGAGACACAGTTTTTATTTTTTAAATATACTAATCTATAAGCTTGATATATTATAGCATATTGCACTTTGATCACCTTGAAACACACTTTCAGCACATATTTATTGTTTTTGAATATCTCTTCAACTTTTTGTTTTAGGTGGCAAAGTTTGAAAAAGTGTCTCATTTTTACCCTTACTCACCCGCTTTATCCGATTGTGATGATTTTTTCACAGATCCTTGATTATATGAATTAATATATTCGTGTGAAATTTGAGCGTAATCGAAAAACTATTTCTTATGAAAATCGCAATTTTACGCTTTTTTCGTTTAAAAAAATTACGCTCATCCAACAACGCGCCTGAAAAAGCGTTTGCGAAGCTTTCTAGTATTATTAAAAATCTGTTACCGATAGTGCTTACTGCACTATATAGTTTTTTGTTTGTTTTTTCCGCGCTATTAAACAATTCTCTATAATAATTGGATGAGCGTAGCGAGCGAAGCGAACGAAGCGAAGATTCCATTTCACTACACTGGAGAAAAAAATCCGGAATGTTTTTTTTTTTTTCTTTCTTTCTGTTTGTATTATTGTGTGTCTGTGAGCACGATTCCGGCTAAACCGATACTCCAATTGCGATGAAATTTTATGGAGGCCTTCGAAATCTCTGAACGAAGAGCTGCCACGTTTTTGAGCGCAATCGAAAAATTATTTCTCATGAAAATCGCAATTTTACGATTTTTTTCGATTTAAAAAAAATTCTTCGACTTATTACACTTGTATGCTTTATCCGAATGTAATGATTTTTTCACAGAACCTTTATTTTATGAATTTATATATTCGTGTGAAATTCGAGCGCAATAAAAAAATTATTTCTTATGAAAATTGCAATTTTACGATTTTTTAAATTTTTTTTAAAACTTTCTTTGACTTTAACACCTACATGCTTTATCCGATTGTAACGTTTTTTCACAGAACCTTAATTTTATGAATAAATATATTCGTGTAAAATTTGTGCGCAATCGAATAATTATTTCTTATGAAAATTTCAATATAACGATTTTTTCCTTTTTTAAAAATTACATTTAAAAAAAAATTTAATTTAATTTAATTTTAAAATTTTTTCACAGAACAACAGAAAATCCGCATAACACATGGCAGCTCAATGCAAAAATTACGCTCATCCAACAACGCGGCGGGACTTAAGCGTTTTCCTAGTAATAATATATTTTTTGTCAACAGAATATAATTCCACAAGTGCCAATACAATAATGCCTGGAAACAAGAAGTTAATTATTACACAAGTGACATAAAGGTTCATTAATACAATCATACAAAACACAAAATTACAAATATTATAAATAGTTTAGTAGTGTTAAAATGTCATTGTTGTAATAACTAGTAAATACAATACCTGCTACGTCCATGGTATAATGTAATTATAAACAATCCATGATTACCATATTCCTTTTTAACAAATCATGCACCACTACAACCCATTGACTGCTACAAACAATAGCAAAATTCTGTACAACTTTGTTTCATCAAAGTATGACTTATACCACTCTTGCTTTCAAGGGCTCATATTACATATTCACGGTAGACATACTTGACGTCAGGCATATAAATAAGTTAGCATTCATGAACGTTCTCGCATGCCTCATCCAGTTATTTTGTTTCTGGTTTAAATGAAATATATGTTTCTGTTCTAAGAAATCTACTCAGTAGGATTATTGGATGAGCGAAGCGAAGACTTCAATTTTACTGACCCCCAAAAAATTTAGCTCGTGTTTTTTTTTTTTCTGTCTGTTTGTTAACTCTCTACCAGGCAAACGGCATATCCGATCTTGATGAAAATTGAGGGGACCTTCGAAATTTCTGAACTTATAGACCGAGAGCTCGCAACATAAAGTCTCCCCTCATAAGGTACATATGGTTTGACCATTGGAATAGAAGCGGAAATTCAAGTCATTTTCGAAAATGCCCGTCCTACAAGTCAACGTTATTATTATTATTATTATTTCTTTATTCATAATCAAAATCAAAATATACATTTCCATTCCAATTATAAAAAGGTTGAAGAAAGCGAACCTTAGGCTCATTCACACTGTTGTGCGTTCTGCAACCAATAATAACACTAAGAACTATAACTAAGACATAAGATTCATAACACTAACTCAACTTATATGAACTTGATACAGACAATATTAAGAGCATGAAAATTCGATAAAAAGAAAAGAGAAGAGAGCATGCAGTAGCATGCATGTAGCATGGAGCAGCAAGTATGGCAGTGTTACAATTAGTTATGATGACTTATATCTAACAAGGCGTAGTACAGATTATAATCCATAATCAAGTCCATTTGATGCAGGGTCGTCGTAAAAGGGCATGCAATCACTGGGACTTGATGTTATCGGAATGTGCTGTTAATTTTGTGCTTGAACTTCTTGTAAGGCAGAGACCTCACTTCACAACTTAGCGAATTCCAGACCGATGCACATCTGAAGTACAGGGGCGTTGACCCGTCAGACGCCCCCAAAGTGGGCCCCAAAAAATGTTAACTCTGCCTTCTTAAGGTATACATGATTCAAACATTCGTCATTTTATAGAAAAAGTTACCAGGAAAACGAATATCACTCGTCAGACGAGCTGCGTTGGGGCTTTGACCCGTTAGGTTACCTCCAAAGTTGGCCCCCAAAGATGTCGAATCTGCCCTTAAGACTGTTTGCCAAGCTCGGGCCATCTTTTTTTACAATGATAAATGCCCTTTTAACAACACGCTTGATCGTCAAATCCATTTAATTTCACAGACACAACGTACCGTTTTTTACCTTAAATTTTCATTCAAAAATCTGCATTTTTGGGAGGCTGTTCAGAAAGGATGAGCGTGTGTCGCTATCTAAGCACATTTTGAGATTTCAAATAATTGTCTCCTACACAAAATTGGTAAACTTTTACAAATTAACAGTTTGGTGTCATATTTACGGTCAGTTAATAAGAAAAGTGAGCAATATTTGGAAAATGTGCCTAGATACCCCTTATCACGCATTCTTTCTCAACATTTTAGTGCAAAGCACAACCCGATAGGACCAACGATAGAGCTTCCAAGTGATCCAGACTTAACCTCTGCGCTCTGCGTCAAAGCCTGGTTTTCTCAAGCTTAGCCACCTTGGTTTTATTGGTATCTGGTGGTTTATTGGTATAATTAATGGTATCTACTAAATACATGTTTCAAAACATCATTCTACATTCGGTATCAATGCTAATAACATAGGCTATTATGGCTATTTTGGCCGAAAACGCTCATCCACCAACGCAACTGTTAAGGGAAATTGCGACGCAACTTAGTAATAATATGTGTGTGTATAGCTGTTTAAAGTGTTTGCATTAAATTCATCAGAATAATACGAAATGATGTTCATTATTATAATGCTACCCACATCTGCCACACAAACTCACATCTCACAAGCCTAGGAGTGGAATATTTAAGTCGTACTAGGTGTTTAGTTGAGTATTCATGTCAAAATGTGCAAAATATGTTTTTAATTCAACCATGATTTAACCATAATTCTTATCTACTAAAGTCCCACCGCCTTCTTGAACAATATCAACCTTCTAAAACAACATGGCAAAATCGATTTAACAGCATAAAATCGCAGAATCAAAATCAAAATCATTCCTGAACCTCTGTTATTTACCATGTTTTAAAAGATACAAAAACCGCAAACCACTTAATTAATTCGTTTTTCAATTTAAAACATTACACTTGCAAATGATTAATTCGCAAAAAAAATCCTATGACGGTACAGGTCGTACTTTGTAAAATAAACACATGGTATCTGAAATTAGTAGTGTGTAAATAATGTTTTATCCTTATCATCAATTATTTGTAACCAATCTGTTCCATTATAGCATAATTGTTTCTATCACAAAAACACACAAAACTGCGATGTAATATCATTTTCACAAAACAATATTAGTGTTTTGTATGTAAAGCATTTTTTTCTTAGCATTTCTTTTTTCTGTTAGTATTCCGAACATTTTTATTTTTTAAAATAATCGTAAAGTAGTTCACCGAAATCATCAAAACTAAAACTTTACTAAACGTTTGTATCATAAGGAACTTTAGTCGGGTGTTGTAAGTTGGTTTTCGATACTCAAATCAATGTTTTATGTATAAACATTGAATTTGTTGCAGACAAAATGTTGCATTTCGAGTAATTTGTGAGCATTTTCGATTTAACTCTTCCTTACATTCGAAACTAGATTGGTCGTCTATATCTTCTTTCAAGATTTTACTTTGTTTCATTTTGTCTTCCTGACATTTCTCTCAACACGTCGTGTGAATTGCTTTGCTCATGGTCGATATCACTCCGCGCTTTCTCACCTGAAAGTAATACGAGCGGAAAACCAAAACTTATTTCCCTCACGCCAACAAGACCGAAGAACAGAATATCTGGGTGCAGCTGTGAGCATTGAATAGACGTCTTCTTAGAGTTGAGAACATTGAGTTTGAATTTAAAATTACAGAAGAAGGAAATTTAAATATATTTCAAAAGTCAAAACTAAGTACATAAAAGAAGCTAGAAGAACAGGTACGAAATGATTAAAATCGCATTTTAAAACCTTTCCCCGTTTTTTTCCTTGTTGTTGAATATTTTCCTTAATTTTCGCTTTTTGAAGTCGTTAGCAAACTAAAGGGTTTTAAAAATGAGAGTTCAAGGTTTTCTTTGAAAAAAACCGGCGTCGGGGTTTGGACCCCAGGACCTTTGAAAGGGGGGCGCCCGAGGCTGTGAAACGCAACGGAGGGGGGTCTGGGGGCGCGCAGGGGCCCGAAAGGAACTTTTTTTTTTAGTGGGGGGGCCCACACTCAATTTGGGACAAAGGGGTTTGGGGGGGAAAAAAACCTGGGGCCCGGGGGCAAAACCCCCAGCCCCCCCGTAGGTTTTTTTTCCCCGTAGGCGAGTTTTTTTAAAAAAAGGTTTCCCCTTTGTTTAGGGGGCCCTAAAAGACTTTTTCAGGCAAATTTTTAAAAAATTAGGAAAAAGGGGTTACTTTTAAAGCTAATTATGCATAAAGTTGATTACCTACTAAAAATGGCCCGACAGTCTGCTGGGGTAAAAAACATTGCACACAAAATATAATGAATATTAGTCTAAAAATCAGAGGGTTTTTAGTTGTCTCGCAAATCACGTCTCTTACTGTCTTTCTAAAAAAAATGTTACAAAAACCCCCCCTTTTTTTTTTGGGCAACCCCGATTAATAAAAATCCAAAAAATCCCCCCAAAAAGCTATGATTGGGAAAATGAAAACCCCATACCTGGCTTGACCCCCCCCCCGTGGGGGGTCAACCCAAAACAAGGGGGGGGGGGATTTTCCCTTTCCCCCCATCCCCCCCCGGGTTCCTACCCCCCGGGGGGCGCGGCCCCCCAGCTCAGCCCGCAAGGAATTTATTTTAGGAAGTTTTGCCAAAAACGTGCTTAAATTGCTAAAGAAAGGGTATTATGTTTTTTAGATTTACCAAAACATTTTTGGAAATTTTAAATCACCCTCGTAGCGGGGGATTGTTGTATTCATTTTTAGAAAAAAATGTTTTTCCCTTTAAAGAGTCAAGGACTGGGGCGAAGGGGGAAACCTTTTGGGAGTGTTCCCCTGGGTTGTTCCCTTACTCACAATAGCACATGAAAGGGTTTTACGGGGAATTTTTGAGGGACTGTTTTCCAAAAAAATTACCCAGGCCCAATCACTTATGGTGTGACTTTGGAGAAAAAGCAACAATAAATTTTATGCTTTGGTGTTGATTCTTTTGGGACCCCCCCACCCCGGGAAATCGTGCCAACCCCTTGGTCACTATTTCCTGTTTGAAACACCGATCTCTGAATGGCCTTTGCTCGCGCGTCGGTGGGTTGGCTTCATCCACAGAAAACCAGTTTTGTGTCTGACTGAGTACACTGTAAATATTTATACAAACGAATCTATTTCACTTATTTATATATCGCTCGTCCAACATTGATAACATTTGTTTTCAAAATTTAAAATTTTTGACTGCGATTTTAACTTTCGTTTTAAGTAAGGGGTTTTACAAAATTTTTTCCCCACCGTGACGGGGAAAAGTGTTTCAGGGGGTGGGTCCATGGGGTTTTCCCGGGGGGGTGCAAGTGGGTGCAGTTGCACCCCCTGGTAAAAATCTTGCGGACGCCCATGGGTGCGTGCCACGAGGCAAACGATGAAAGATTTGTTGGTTCACGATGATCGTGGCAACTGATACTTGGTATAATAATGTTCCTTAAAGTTTATACTTACATGGGACAAAACATGCACTTGCGTTGACTTGACATTTTTCTTTCAAAACAGACTATTGGTGGGCTTACTTTTAGTTATGTGAATTATATTCAGGTTACCCTTTCGCACATTTATATGAAAATGAATTTTGAGAAACCTTCAAAACTTTATTAATGTCTTCTACCTCTTACAAATAAATGCGTTAATATTTTTTTTAAATCCAACCCAAAAATTTAAAAAAAACCCATTTTGGTTTGTATTAAATATTAACCCCTTTCACCTAGGGGAAGTTTTTCCCCGACTACCCAAAATCGAAAAATTTAATGGTTTGAGGTTTTTAAATTTGGGATGACGAGCGAAGAATTAAATTTGACTAGGCTATAAAAAATTGTCGGGTTTTTTTGGGGTTTGTTTTGTTTTGTTTGTATTGCTGTATTTTCCGTTTTCTACCGGGGAAAAAACAGCTTACCGTTGTTGATAAAATTTTTTGGGGGAACCCTTAGAAATCCCCTAAAATTAAACCGGGCCACTTTCTCGGGTACTATGTAGAAATTTTTTATTTAAAATTTCCATTTTATTTTTTCTTCTTTTTTAATACAAATTTTACTTTGATTTTTGGGCCCCTCGCCCGGGGGGAAAAGGGTTTACCCGATCTTTATAAAAAACTTTAGGGAACTGTTCGAAATCCTTTATTTACGTTTTTGGGGAACAACCCTAAGAAATAATTCCCATACAAAAGAATTTTTAGGGACAAAAAAGGTTTCGATATGGGATCACTCCCCGCACCATTTCGCGGCTCCAACGGGTTTGTGGGGGTTTTTTTCCTGGGTTTTCCCCAACTTGCAGGCTTGCTGCCGGTCGCCTCGCATTGTTGTTTATTTGTATATTTAATTTTTAATATACCTTTTAACGAATGAACGAAACAAGAGTACACAATGGACACATTAAACCGTAATAAAAGTGTAGAAATAGTCAAACAAAAACGCGTTCGAAAAAGCGTTCGAGAAGAAACCTAGTAAAATTAACTTCAAAGAAAGTTCTTCTAATTGGTGAAGCGTTCTGCGAAAGTTTCTTTTGTAATCACGCGCTATAAAAGTTCCTTACCGACCTTACGTAGTTAGGTCATAGGGTGTCTGCAAGACCTCATGAGGTAATCAACTCTCTAGAGTCTAGTCGCTTCAACCTACGACCGCTAAGGCAAACACGCTCGGAAAAATGGGGGTTGGGTTTCCACAAAGCCGCAGCCCCATTGGGGTGAAACCCCATCTCACTCTGGGGGAAACCCAAGTACTTTACACCTGCCTTACAGCCGGAGCCCTGGGAAAACTTATAGGGGCTGTCCTAAACACATTGACTGCATGGAGAGTATACCCCGGAGGGGCCCATCGTAGTAGCCCGATTACCTTGTGTAAAAGTTTCGGGCATTTTTCAAAGGAAGACAAACAAAAGGGAAAACGGGCTTCAATTTAAACAAAAAGTTTTAAAATATACGCACTTTTTTATGCAATTTCAAAATTTCCCAAAAATTTAATAACTACTTTGAAAAAAGATGCATCTGTATTTGATAGCACTTAATTTAAAGTAAATCACCAAACTAAGTTTACCTTTTAACCCTTTTAAAAAATTTGAAAAATGCATATTTAAAAAATATTATAAAATTTACACCCAAAGCAACTTCTATGGTAAAAAAGCATCCTCTGTATTTAAACTGACTAGGCCTTTTTCCACTCGCTTCATTTTTAACATTCCAAAAATGTAATTTGTTATGCTTTTTTTTAAATTAGGGCAGGTATAGTGGCCACATAAATGTACTGCTGTAACTTTTACAAAGCATTAGAAAATTTACAGATTTTCCTCTTTTTTTTCAAATAATGCTACCACTTTAAAAATTTTTAATGTTGTAAAGCTGTCACTTTTTTGAACTGTAAGAAACTTTGTTGCGAAAGTAAAAATTATGCAAAAAAAGTACACACAAAGAGAAACCCCAATACCAGGGTTTTAATTTAAAAAAAAACTAGATTTCAGGGGGGTTAGCTTTAGTAAATTTTTTAAATGTCCCAAAAAACCCCTTGGGGAAACCTTTGAGCTGTTCTCCGAGTACACTATTTGCGCAGCTTAGTTTAAATTAATGACAAAATAAATAGTTCCACAATGGAAGACAAAACGTATAGAAATAATGTATTTGTTTGTAAATTGACATGTGTTTTCAGAATAAATAAGAATTCCTAGAGTTTTATAAAATAACACCCAAATTTAAAAAAACCGCTTTTCTCCCGAACGTAAAAGGGTTAAAAAAGTTAAAAATATTTAAAAAAAATAAAGAGATTTATATTTTTTATGGTGGCTTTAGTATACGTATGTTAGCAGTTTATTGATGTATTTTCTTTTTTGTATTCGTATTTTTATATTTTTTTTATCAACCTGGTCTATAACCGACCGACAGCCATCTCGCATTTAATATAATAGCTTTTCGAATAGTTTCTTGTGCAATAACTCGTCGAACAGTTGAATAACATGACAAAATAAAATCAATGCTGCCACGTTATGCGAAACAATTTTCAAACAACTGTGTCAGTGGTACCATTTATTTACTGACGAAACTTTATTGTGTAATGGCTTTAATGTGAACAATATATTTTCTAAAGTAATAACTGGATCAAAATAATATATTAATTTCCTATGTCGTGACTCGTGAGCTTCAGTTTTGAATAAATATTTAATGTCAAAAAACAATTATAGAAACTAGGTACATAACATAATATTTGGACCTAACTCTTAAATTGTGTTGATGTTTTGTTAGAAATACAGTAATATTGATAATTTTGTTCAAAAGAAAATGATTTTATTTATATTATCTTATATATTATTCTACTTTAAAAGCCAGGGCCCGGGGGGGTGTTAGGGTTTGTTGAATTACTGTTGTTTGTTCGATCGTCAGACGTTGCACAAGTAAAGCTAGGAACTCTGATTCTAGAGGTCTCGCTTAAATCCCGCCACCGGCAATCCTGACTGAAAGTTTTACCGAGGCTTCTTTAGTCAAATAAATAAAATTTGGACTTTTACAAGCCCTTTTTAAATTTAAAGCTTAAATAGGGAATTTTCTGCAACCAGAAAACCCGGGGAAAAAACCCTTAGGGTTGGCCCTAGGGCTGTCCCCCTTGTTTTGATATTATCTCTTCAACATTAGCTGTAAAAATGTTACAAAAAATAAATTAATAAACCATTATTGAAACTAGTCATCATTCATTGAATATCCTTTTTTCATTTGTAACCCTAATTATTGTGTAGCTCGTTGGTCTTGTGGTTAGCGTCTCTGCTTCCAATGCAGAAGGTCCAAGGTTCAATTTCCATTAAATCTGATTGAACTTTAAGTCCATCAGTTCTTGTATCAAGAATTTGTAAACGGTGACTTTGGAGCCGTCCTAGCAACGAGCCACATAATAAATTCAAAGTTGTTCTGAATCGGCCCTGTTGATTCTGGCGTTAATTCGTGGGTATTCACACTGTCCATACCACTGATTGCTGTATTTCCTATTAAATATATAGATCTTTGGTTGGTTATCGCTCACTCGTCGATTGCGTCGGGGTCTATAGGGTTGGCTTGGTCGCTTTGGTTTACTGTTTCCCACTGAAAATCAGTTATATGACTGAGTGGGTAGAATCTAAATACGAATTTATTTATTTATTTTTATTTGATACATTGTTGTTGTAATATTACTATTTATTTAACTGTAGGTCATCGTTGTGTCTGCATTTATGCAATGAGAATAATTATTTTGTTGTTCTCCTTTAAAAATCATTTATTTAACTGAATAGGAAAGACGTTAAATAAATAAAATAAATTTGAACTTGTTTAATAAAGTACTACGTGGCCCACACAACTTACGGAAATACTGATAGTAAGTGGGTTGTGAGATAATGCTTGTTGCTTACCTCGTCCAGTTGTTTACTGTTGTGTGTAGTTGTTTACTGTTATACTTTTTAGCTTCTATTCATCTGTTTTGTGAATCCACAGAGTGATGATGTCATGTCCATTTTTAAACGATCACACCAACATTGGACATTAAACGTTAACATTGTTGGGCTGCTTGCTATTCATATGCCTTTCTCAATGATGGTTCGTGTTTTGGGTCAGTGTAGTACGTCGTACCCCTAACGATTCCTTCCTGCAAATAACTATAAGCACTCGATCCACTCGACGTTTAAAGGGCTATTCACCCGCTAAACAAAAACAAAATTTCATTCAGGGTAACTAGGTTACGAATATACAGAGTAACAGAAAGAATATTAAGTCCACATGACCCGATTTTTTTCAAACTTGTTAATTTTCGAGCTGGTTCCTTCGACAAAACATCCCCTATAGTAAATAATATTGAGACAACCTTTATGCCCCGTGGCCCTAGAGGAATTTGGTCCAAAAAAATATCGGTCATTATTGACGTACTACCTTGGCTCCTTTTTCTGTAAATCAACTTTACTTTGTTTTTGTTTTTATAAGGCAAGTGGTTCCGTCAAAATATGCTTACAACAAAGAAGGGGTGTTATTCCGGAACACATATTTGCGTATTTTAGTTTCAAAACTCAATTTTCTTGAGGATCATTTTAGATTAATATGACGTCAATTAGCATCTATGTTAAGCAAAAAATGAGCAGGTTAAATCCGGTTTAAAAATTCACCACAACAAAAACTTTGATACATTTTTGGAGACTTGATAGGTAGATCCTGACAACACCTCCCAATCTGTCCCACTTTTAGCTAGTTTCCTCACTTACAGCGCGACATTTTGGTCACCGGTGCCACGCTATCGGTCACTCATACTAGCCGTGCCAGGAAATGAAATCGGGCAAGTTCTAAGTCTCACGCACAGCATGAAACTACCCACTTTTAACACGGATGTGGTTTCAGACTAAATTGAATTTAAACATTCAACCATTCATCCAGAAATAACTCTTTTGGAGCTACGTCTCCGTTTGCTCACTACCCCCCTCGATACCCCCCTCCCCCAACCCCTACACTTTTAAAAGAGTGCATAGTTTCTATGTAGCTCAGACGATCATTCGCTGTCATTGCGATGAAATGTCTCATTTTTTGGTTATTTAAAAAAATACATAGTAATATTAGTGCAAAACCTATAATAGTAAAAGTAAAAAAAATAAGCTTATAAAGTAGGTTAACGGGTATGAGTCAGTAAATAAATAAGTAAGCACAAAAAACTTGAAGTCAACGCGCTTAAGTGATTGTCATTGTACACGTCTCATATTGTGCGAGAGGGACCAGCGAGACGATGGCCGCTGATGTTAGCGTAGTGAACTCACCCCAACAACTGAGGCAGGACTATGTTCCCTCGGACCAGCCACAGGAGACTTGAGAGAATGAAAGCCAGCGGTTTAGCCGAGCTCGTTTCGACGGTTCCCACTCGAACACCGATGTTAAGCAGAATCGGGCGTGGTCATGGGTAGAGTGGGTGACCGCTTAGCCCTGAAATAACGTATACCGATGGTTAGAGCAGATGGAGGGTTCGAAAGCTAGTGTAACGGCTTCGTTGTCCTCGACGTCTGCTCGGCAGTCTGTGTTAGTGGAGAAACCTATATGACTGTCAAAGTTACACCGTCCTTTCGGATGGGACGTTTAACCGTTGGTCCCCTTGGTACTTTTCGAAAGGAGTAGGCTACGTGCCGGTACCGGGTTTCCCCTCCTCCCTTCTGTTCAAACTTCATCCTCATCTATCACCACTCATCGTCTCGATTAGCCAAAGTGCATAAATATGAGACGTTAAGCAATATTCAATCAATCAAATTGAGAGAATGAACGACCCAGCTGGATAACAGGTGTCCCACGATGCGTGTCGTGAATGTCTAGGTGAAGTATAAGTCGCGACCTGAAGAAAACATGTGAGAAGTTCTGATCAGGGACATGGTTAGGTAGGTGTTTGATACGATCAAGAAGTTGCTCTTGCGTAACGTGCTCAGCTCTGAGTAAAGACTCGATATCCCCGCCACCAGCAATCCTGACAAAGAATTTACTTCAAGGATTGAGTACTCTGGTAAATTCTCTTCACAATTACTGATTGTCAACAGTTACCAAGTGGAGATATCATGCGAAACATGGGGTAGAAGAAAGAACACGGTGACGTAAGTAACGCGCTTAGCTCTGAGTACGGATTCGACACCCGCCGCCGGAAATTCAGACTGAATGTTTTTACCACAATTCATGGACATTCCTCTCGCTACAACCTGTATACCCAAATACCTTGTAAGTCACTTGAAGAGGGTCACCCCAGGTAAATCTGATGCGTACTCTACAGCGTGCATCCACACGAGACAATATGTACGCTAGGAATATTAAATAATGGAACAGATTAAATAATAAGGTAACGTGTGATAAAAGAAGCCAGCTATTTTCATCAACATGGTTTGGTGGAGCCAACTCAGCTAGGTCATGTCAAAGATCATTGAAGTATTTTCGTTTGAACTTCTCTTTAAAAAGGCTCGTCTCGCAGAACAAACAACACACATCAATATTTGCAAATCCGTGCGATGTTTCGTTTCAATCTGTTGACGTTGTACTTGTTGTTGTGTCTTCTCGGCACTGAAGTGGTCCGTGAGTAACACTTGTATGTTCCTGCCAACCCTAATTACCATTCGTTGACACTCTAAGGAATCAAGTTCTGGATAAATCACTTTAAATAACTGATTGTGATTAGCATAGTCGTAAAACGAATAAATAAATATTTGGGCAGATTGGGGGTATGATTTAGTGTGTAGTTAGTGAAACATATTATTATTATCAAAACGATTTATATTAATAATAATCTTTAATTAAATTAATTAATCAAATTAATTAATTAATCATTTAATTTCAATATGTGTATGTTTTTAAGATGATTATATCTAAATTAAGTTCGTATTGCATTATATATGATGCAAAATGGGAGACCATACACATATGCACAACATATCTTAAAAATTCGATTCTGGAAACAAAGAGTTTTCAAAATCTTGTTTCGACTGTCCTTGCTGTATCGGAAAAACACCACGGAAATCGTGTGTAAAATGCACCGTTCTCAGGATGGCTCACCTACGGGTTTGGTACTGTGTCTTCACAAATAGTTGTCTGCCTGTGATATTGACGGGAGTTGTTCTTGTCGTCAGGTGTCGCGTCCCTCAACTCACGATCACGCCCGACCACGAGCGTCTAACACGTGGCCCCTAGTCCGTCACCTCTGACGTTTCCATCCCCGGCAGCCAGTTCACTTAGTGGGAAATCAGTCGTGAGGTGAACGCGGCAGGACCGCTACTGGAGCTGAGCCGGGCGTCTCAATCTCAGGCCAACCTGCCCACCTGAACGTCTACGTGCTACAGCTACAGTGGACGGGGTGTGGGGGCCGGGGGCTGCGGAGACTCGCTGCAGGTGAGGGGCGTGGAGATGTGTCGCGCCCGAGCCGAGAGCGGAGGCTGGACGTACGCCTGGACAGAGTTGTGTGCAAACAGAGAGTTGGACAGTCTTCACAGTCCAGAGTCGTGTCCACACGGAATGTGTGTGACATGTCTCTCACCTTATACCAGCCTGGAGCCCCGTCCCTCACAACCTAACAACACCGAGAGAGGCGGTCGTTCTCCCGGGCGGGGAGGCGAGGTTAGTGATAAAGGCACAGGATCCTTTAGAGGGCAGGTCTCCTTCTACCTACCCGACCCCGCTCACTGGCTATATTCTCCAAGGGAGCCGACTCTGACAACAACCGAGGCCCCGACACCTCTAACACGAAGCCGGACTGCAGAGCGGCGAGACCAACGCCAGCGAGGCGGACAACGGGCTGGCCATGGTTTGATAGCCACTCCAACAAAGAAGCTCCATCTGAGATTCGTGACGCTCATCGTTGACCGTAAGTAGAAGGGAATCCAAGAATTAATTTTAGCATATTTATCTGTTCAGGCTCTAAATAGTTTGGATCCAAGGAAAGTTAGATGATGGTGTAATTATTTACCTGATAAATTTAAATGATTGCATTTCATTTATTTTATTAGGTATTGGATCACCGATGGCCGATGCTTATAAGAGCGATAGTGACTATAACCAATAAAGATTGTCTCAAAAGAGTGATTGAGCAATAAGAGCGACGTGCAAAATAAGCAAAATATCAATATTACAGACTTGCCAATAAAGGCAACAGGTAGGCATACTATAGGTTCCAGGCAAATACTGGAGAACGACAAAACAGGAAACAGGTGAATAGTGTCGCCAATAATCGCGACACCAATCCGACAATATTTAGTTTCGTCCTCTCAAAGCACCAACTCTCAGCCAAGTGATGCTTCAGGTTCCCCCACTCTACCAACTCTAACTAGCACCTATCAGGTGAAGGAGGGTCGTCCTGTTGCCCACATATCCTGGGTCCTGCAGAAGGATATTATCGGCCAAGACGAGATCGACGACACTCCAGCTGGCACTCAGGACGAGTGGAGGAGTGGAGGTGGCCTTGGATGAAGAGGTCACACTTCAGTTGCAGCCCCAACACATCGGCAAGGACGTGAAGTGCGTGGTTTCCAACCTCATGGAACACGAGCCCCTGGAGGCAAAGAGTGCGATTTTTATTTCAGTTACGTTATCAATTATCATCATGATGTAATCATGAATGTGATGAAACGCTAACACTATCCTGCTTCTTTGTCAGTATTTTACTTCCACTCATGACTAAGAATTTGCATGACACGCGACTGTTGTGCATGGATGTAGAATAAGTTCATGTAGCTTTATTTCTTGATCAAACGTCCTTTTTACTTGTAAAAACTGGTTAAAATAGGAAGAAAATAAATAAATTTACTAAAAATCAATGGACAATCTATGTACAATAAGTCAATATCATTTGTTTAACTTTTTTTAAATGTGAAATTATCATCTTTCAGCGTAAACCTGTTGTAAGTTCTAGGATTAAGTTGGCACTTGGAAAAGCATCGCTAAGTAAAGGCGGAGGACCCGGGTTCTTCCCCGGTCGGGACACATCTTTTCGATCAAAAGTTAATAACATTACAAATTCGCAGAAAGATTGAAATAAATGAATTAATTTTATAATTAAGATTAAGTGCCAATGAAGTATTTAAATAAGTGTCCGTCAAAACATACGATTTGCAAATTTGTTCGGGTATGTACGCTACACTGCTAGAAACCGAACAGAAAACAATGTGTGTTAAGGGGAATCCCTAGACCCAAATATGATTTCTAAAGAATGCAGTAAAGACGTCTGAAAAGTAAGAAGAATGTAAGAGGGGTTAATAAAAGCGCGGATAATTTTTTTGAATTTTTTTTGACGGGACATAACCTCAGAATCAACAATTGTATTCAAATTACTGGAATCAGTTGCTCAAGTTCAAAATTGAATTTTTAGCAGCGGTTTTTTGTATATTATTTCTACACTCCTTTATCTACAACCTAAATATAAGTATTATTGGTTTTATATGGTTTCTGGTGTTGCACGATTTTTTCCGTTAAACGGTACAAAATTTGAAATTGTACCGGCAGGCGAAAAAAATTGTGCAACGCAACAAACCATATAAATCCAAAAATCCTTTTATTTAGGTTGTAGATAAAGGAGTGTAGAAATAATATACAAATAAACCGCTGCTAAAATTTCAATTTTGAACTTGAGCAACTGATTCCAGTAATTTGAATATAATTGTTGATTACGAGGTTATGTCCCGTCAAAAAATTTCAACAAAATAATGTGCTCTTTAATTAAGCCCTCCTTACACTCTACTTACTTTTCAGACGTCTTTACTGAATTCTTAAGAAATCATATTTGGGTCTAGGGATTCCCCTTAACAGATTTTAAATGTTCTTTGCGATGTTGATGTTAGTTTTCAGAACCAACTGCTGCACCAACCGTGCCACTATATTGCCACCCTACGACCACCTCTGTGACCACCCCAAGCCAAGCCTTCCGTGGTGGCACATACGAAGGGCACATGGTCCAAAGCGTGGCTCTACGAGGACGTGGGTTCGAATCTCACATAAGGCATGTTTTTTTTGTAATCGTCCTTCATCTTCATCTACCACCACTCATCGTTTCGAATAACCTTATAATGCATCACTATGAAACGTTAAGCAACAGAAATCATCTCCCCCCCCCCAAGCATTAACTCAGCACAAGCCGAGCCATCAGAGCGTGAGAAAGGCCAACTCAACGTTCTGAAGAACCTCAGTCTGATGTTCTAAAATGTAATGTACGTAAACACAACAGTGGCGACTCTTATTTCTAAACGTGTTTATACCTGGCTTCCAATGTATGTTTGACGGGGATGAATGTTAACAATTTGATTTGACTATATATCGATCTTCATTGCATCAACTCTTATCATACGGCTGATTGTCGTACTCTTTAATGAATCTAAACTTTTTATAAGAAAAGTTTTTTTATACGATACCGTTAGGATACATGCCTTTTATTAGCGAATAGCAACCTTTGCATTTTTTTTTGTTATAAATATTCATTTCTTAACTAACATTTATTTGATTTATTAGGTTGGCATTTAGAGTTTGTAGTTTGTGTGGAAAATATGCATTCCAAAATTATAAATAAACCTTTAGTTTTATTAGAAAAGCAAGGATTACAATAAAGAGACTACCCTGAAAGTAATTTCATTTTCCCGTGCTCTCTGTTATTTCCCTGTTTCAACCCGTTTCTCTAATCATTAAACATATCTTTGTTCCGCAGCGAACTAAAAGTCACATCCCGCAATCCGCCTCGAGTTAGTTAGCAATCCCTTCGCCTGGAGCGCCACACGGGCAACAGTAATGACGTCACGGGCGACCGAGCTTCAGGAGGATTTACGGTCATTAGCTTGAAGGATATACCTTATCCCCGGAAGAAGAAAAGAACCAAACCGACGGTGCTTCGAAGGCGAGGTCAGGATTAGACAACGCAAATATGTGCACATAAGCATTGACGAACTAAGTATGCATTAGTTTGAATGCACCATAAGATATACTTGAAAAAGTGACCCAAATGATAGGTTTCAAGAAATGTACACGAGCGATGAGAGAAAAATAGATAAAGGGTTCTGTGGAGGGTAATATAAACAGAGAGACATATATACTGAAACGAAATGAACATTCAAACCAAAAATATAGGAAATATAATAGAAGATCAATCAAAATAGATTTTTAGGGTCAAGAAAATAGTTAGTCTGAAACTTGACATATCGATAGAACTCATAAAAATGTAAAAGTCCCATAATATTCATCGTACGGTTTAGCCGAAATGACGGATCAAAGATGGCCGTCAGTCCGATGTGCATTGTTTCGTTCGTCTATCTGTATCTCTGGCATCGTTTCGTTTGTCTATCTGTATCTCTGGCATCAGTCATCCGATTGGGCAATAGTTTTATGTTATATTTGAAACGGTGCAGAAAGTGAGGGGCCAGTAAAATGTATACCATATATAGTGGCAAATAAACGGATATGCGATAGAAAAATCAATTTTCAGGACATTACTGATCGGGGCATTCGATTTTTTTTTTCAAAATCACTTATGACGGGTCGGGGTATTAGCCCAGAAACGCCGTTACACCGAAAACTGAATTGATATTTTGTCTAAGTTATTTGAGCAGTATGGGTCTTTACACCGAATCGCCGTTACGCAGAAAATTCAGCAAAAACGTCAGTGTTAGTCAAGTCCGAAATTCGAAATTCGGTGTAACGGCCCATCCGGATGGGCCTAATAAGTACATTTATAAAAAAGCATATTATTATTGTTGTTTTTGATAGCGATGATGTATCACCCAGTTAGGTGATACACGTGATCATTCATAAGGTATAGTATGGGGTGGACTTCATCTTAACCCAACCTTCAAAGTGCTTGCATATCGTTTATTTGTTTAACATTGTAGGAGGTTTTAGAATATAGAAGATCCATAATGAAATCAAAGTAAATGTCAATCAAAATCATTAAATATTCTAAAGTTGTTATATAAGATTTTAATTGGAAATTAGTTTCGTATACAATGGACACTTTTTTAGTTTTCATTAATTAAAAGTAGTATAAAAATATGAAACTTTTGCATATTGTCAAGCAAGGATAATATGAAGGTAGTCCTTAAGTCATAAATTATCAACGTTAATGTTATTGAGCTATAAAGAAATGATGAAAATGAACTTTTTAACAAAATCGAAAACTTGAAAATCAATTTATTTTGAATCGCTACCCTAGTAACGGTACCTTAATTTCGAAGTTCTGTCATGTCAGTGAGCCGAGCGAATAGGAACTTACATAAAACGCATTGCTATACCCTATTAAGGTTTGGTTGACTTCATTCTAAAAAACTCTCTTCGCAATAATACACTTCCCATAATCGATTTTGCAGACTACATTATAAATAAATATATTTATTTTATTTTTACGTAATATTTGATGATTATTTCTGTTTTGCTTCTTTAAATTAATTTTACAAATAATATAAACAAAGATTATTTGTTATTAAAATTGCACCTACGCCCAAAGTTTATAAAATAATACTGCATTATGAAGTTCAAAGTAAATAAATAAATAAATAAATAAATTGTATTTAGAGTCTACCTACTCAGTTATATAACTGATTTTCAGTGGACACTTCGCGTAATCTTGCGCGAAATGTAGAACGTTGGTTTAAGACCACCGAGTTTTCACCGCAGAGAAACACAAACAAAGTTTCCGTCCATTAATCAGCACAAATGAAGATTCAGTAATGAAATAAAACAAATGCGATACTAGAAACTAGAGGTCGACATCTGTTCTCTGAGAGCGGGTTAAGCGTGTATGCAATCAGCCCGGCCTCAAGAGCAGAGACGGCACGAAGTCATTGGGGCTTTGTTGGCGCTTGAGTACCTCACTGTGGACAAGCCCAGGAGTACCCAAAATAGGAAGCGAAGCTACTTCATCAATAGATTGTAGAAGAAAATGCAAAACTAAATGTTCCCTTGCATACACAAACTAAACAAAAAACAAAAAACCTACATACCTTACTATTTAAAAAAGGGAGCGAAGTTTCCTACAAACCTTACTATTTAAAAAATTAACAGATTGTCGAAGAAGAACGTACCTTAAATCTTATCCGGCATTAAAATTTCATGGTGGAGGTGCCAAATACACAAAATTAACTATTAAAAAGGCTAGCTTTGCTCCCTTGAACCCGAGTATCAGCAAGCGCAAGCTGTAGCATCCTTGTTGTAGAGCAATTTCAAAAACTAGGCTGCAAGTCAATCGGGGTTCGTGTTGAGTTTGCTCCTTGAGACGTGACTCACGCACAGACGGACGAACGGAAAGTTGGTGTGTGCAAGGGAGCTTCGCCCACCCATCCAACTATTGATGTAAACGATCTTATGATTTCACATAAGGGATCGAGTCTTCCGTAGATGCATAACTTTTCGTTCCGTGCGCCTGCGTGTGAGTTACAAATTCGCTTAATTTAATAATAAGAACACCGAATGTATTCTACACAGAGCACGTAAAGCTATGCTCTGTTTTCCATTGGTAAATATATAAACACAATAAATATTATTGTTTGACCATTTTTATTTTCTAAAATACGTGATTTTTTTTTTTATAATTTGTTTATATGGATCGCTTTGACATCTTAAGTTTAAAAGCTTTTCATTTTTCAATTTCAAACACAACTGTAATATCTGGGTTAACGTTCTGAACTCTATTAGAATGCAGATAGGCCTACTCAATCTGATTAGCAAGCTTGGTTAATTACATCAGGAATTCTAGAGAACTCTATAATGTTCAATGATATCTATTAAGTCGGAAGCAACGGAGCATTTAAACGCGTTATGTCACTCGCGACACCCTTGCAAACGCAGTAAATAATTTTACGAGCCGAACTTGCAGAAAATCATTGAGCCATAACTCCCGTTAATAAGCCAGAGTCTACTAAACCAGCATAATCTCGTTTGTAAGCAAATCCAAGGATTAATTACGCTGTGTACACGCGCGTTGTCAACCGGCTTGGAAATTAAGCGCTTTGAAAATGTAAATATTATATGTACTAGCGAAGTAATCTCGACGGGAACGAACGTTAGTCGCATTGACATTAATTAAAGGGACGTAAATTATCGTTTGTGATGGCTTAATATAGTAACCAGCTGCGCGTGGGCTGTTAGATACAGGTTGGACGAATCTATGGTGGGAAGAGAGATCTTTGGCTGGAATTATAATTCAGATTGAGATAAGGAAGTTGTAAGGAAGTTTTGTAGATTCACAGCTGAGGTGATGCGAACTGTGTCAAGCGAAGCGTACCATCATTGTTTCACGTTTTCACCATTGGTGGTACCGAGTAAACGCAATTTCAAACTTTACGGGGGGTCTAGCTTCGTCTCTCTCCAACCCCTAGGGTCCACAGAACATCCCGTGTTATCCTTGTGGAAGGGTAATGTCAACAAACGACGCATCTCAAACTGAGGTCATGTTTGGTTTTTATCGTGAGACGTGACATACGCACAGACGGACGGAAGGTGAGAAAAGTTGTGTTTATATGGGAGCGAATGAAAACTACACAATTTAATGTTTGGTTATGAGTAAGGTAAATTAACAGACCTTACTAATAAGTCAAACATTAATTTGCGTACTTTTCGTTCGCTCCCATAACTTGACTGAACATTAAAAAACATACATTGAAGACTATTGCATCGTCGTTGAACCAATTACAGGCAACCGCAAAGGAAGGTGACTTAAACGTCGGCTACATGAAACTTGAATATAACAAAAACATTCTTGGGGCGGTGAGACGGAGACATTACCTCCCTCTGTCAGCCATTATATGCAAATTATGAGACAAAAGAGTTAACACTGAGTTGGGAGTTAAATTTAACTTCAAGCGACCACTGGAGTACAAGAGAAAATTATTATAGAGATAACGTTTGGTGGAGGTGCCGGGTAGCCTATAGCACATTCGTCATGACTTTTAATATGGTGGATACTGGATATTACGCCGTGGCATTAAACGAGAGTGTAAGAACGTGAAAATCGTTATGATTTATTGGAATTATCTCACTAAATTAAATCTCATAGCCCGGTGAGTTTATTGAACTGGACTTGTAAAATATCTGAAAGTCCATGTTTTTATTTCATATTTTTACTTTAAAAGTATTATTGACATTAATTTTTATCTTATAATACTGTGTGAACCCTAATTTCATCGGGTTAATGTTATCTACAGTTTGTTTGGGAGAGTTTGTGAGTAAATAGTGATTTAATATCTTGTTTTTTAACAACATAATGTGAAAGTTAAAATTTTTAAACAGTTGACAGTTTATTTGGCTGGATCACCAAAGATCTTATAACCAAAGATACAAATCTACAATTCTTTGCATCCAAGTGTCAACTAGCAAAATGGTAGCATGCAGAGGTGTTCTGAGCAGAATGCTTTTTTGTATACTGGTATTTTTAATAATCAGACAAGCATTGACGTTTTCCAGAGCGTCACTGTTTCGACAGCATAACATTCATGTAACCATACATTGCAACAAATTGCATGAAAACTTATTGATTGTGGGTAAATGTAAAGTTTCGGCCTACACGCTGTGTGGATCTAAATTATCCTATAGAATGCTTGTTATGTTCTGGAATTGCGTTAGAGGCAGACCTCGGTCTCGGCGTCGTCGGGAACCCACCTTGGCGCCCAGTGTTGTCGTTCCACTGATACTTGCCCTCAGCGGCGATATTGAACTGAACCCCGGACCCCCACGAGCCACTTATTGTGGCGTTTGCCTTTTAGGTAGAAGAAAAAACCATTTTTTTTATAAATTGCTCAAAGTGCTCGTCACCAATCTACAAAACATGCGCAGATATCACAGGGCGAGAATACAGACTGATTGCTAGAGGAACTGAAAAGTACACTTGCTGGAAATGTACTGTACCACAGTTATCTGATTCTCTATTTGAAAGTAGCATGGACTCTGATATTGGTGACGTTTCTATTAATCATTGCAACAACATGTCAGTGCTATCCTTCAATGCAAGAAGTTTAAATAACGCCAACCGTAGACCACTCATCCGAGCGTGGCTTGAGGCTCAAAATGCATCAATTATTTGTGCATGTGAAACTTGGCTTACTGCATCAGTGAGTGACTGGGAACTTTTTGGCGACACTTATACAGTGTTTAGAAAAGACAGAAAGTCTCTAGGAGGTGGAGTGCTCATTGCCACGAGGCCGGAACTTGCTGCAGTGAGGCGTGTGGATCTCGAGACGGACGCGGAAATAGTTTGGGTTGAGATGGGGTTTGGTAGGGAAAAAATACTTTGTGGTTCCGCATATAGAGCGAAAACTAACCCAGAACATGATAATAAAATGCTAGCTTCTCTAAAACTAGTCCAAAAAGAAATGAAGAAATTTAGGTCTGTTTTGCTTTTGGGGGATTTCAATTTGGATATAACATGGAACATAAATGCAATAAATCGTGCCAATAGCAAAATAGCAGAAGAGTATCTGACGGCATTTGATGACCTCTTTTTAAATCAGCTAGTGCAGGAGCCAACCAGGATCACCGCCACAAAACAGTCTCTTCTAGACCTAGTGTTATGCAACGAGACACACATTGTCAACAGTGTGCAGGTGATTCCAGGAGTGAGTGATCATGAGGCTATTCTCACCTCACTTAAAATGGAAAAACCTAAGATAAAAAACTATCTCTAAGAAAGCATACAACTACACTAGGGCTAATTGGGATCAACTACGAGGACTATTGTTTAACAACCTACCAGTGTTAGCGGTTAACAATGACATCGAACTGTTTTGGCATCAATGGAAGACAACCTTCTGGCTAAATGTCGACAGAGCTATTCCCAAAGTCACTATCAGTGGTAAGCAGCGACCAGCCTGGATCACAAATTCGATTGTTAACCTCATCAAGAAACGTGACAAACTATACAAGCGTTGGAAAGAGAGCCCAAGTGATAGCAATTTAGAGAAATTTTGCAAAGCTAAGAAGAATGTAAAGCGTCTTACACGTCAATCTCATCGCAGTTACATGTGGAAACTAGGCACATCAAATAATCCCAAGAATGTCTGGAAATTTATTCGTGGGAAAAGTGGAAGTACGGTTCCGGAATTTTTCAGGGCAGGAGACAAATTGCTTCGTGACCCTAAAGACATAGCAGAAGCTTTTAGTGCAAAATTTAAATCTAATTTTACGCCTCCACCCACATCTGGATCGTTCGGCATCAACGCCCCATCACCTCCCCTGACCCTCGGAGATATTATGGTCACTGAGGACATTGTTCTACTTAAGATTAAGAAACTTCGTGCAGGAGCTGCGTCTGGGCCGGATGGCATACCCACAAGAATTTTAAAGGAGTGTGCAGTTGCTGTTGCACCGTCGTTAGCTTGTCTCTACAACCTGTCACTTTCCACAGGGCAAATCCCGGCTGACTGGAAGCGTGCAAACGTTGTTCCTATATACAAGGCCGGGACGAAGGAGGACGTAAACAACTATAGACCTATTGCTTTAACATCGGTTCTGCGTAAAATGCTAGAACAGGTTACTTCGTTTTACATCCCTAAGCACTTCTATGAACACGGACTAATCAACAACCAACAGCATGGATTTCTTCCCAGAAGGTCTTGCGTAACCATGCTAACAGAATTGATTGAGGACTGGCAGCACATGATGGACAAAATTTCGACTAAACAAATAGATGTAATATCATTAGACTGGAGCAAGGCGTTTGATTCTGTCCCACATGCAAGATTACTTAAGAAGCTTGAACACTACGGCATTGTTGGAAACCTTCTACAGTGGTGCGATTCCTTCCTAACTGGAAGGACGCAGAGTGTAGTTCATAGTGGGGCAACATCGAGGCCAGTGGCAGTGACATCTGGGGTTCCACAGGGATCAGTTGTCGGTCCCTTATTCTTTGTAATATTTATGCTTGACCTTCCAGCATGCGTACAGTCTAGTTGCTACCAATATGCAGATGACTTTACACTGTACAGATCCATTATGACTGCTGAAGATATTGAAATATTACAACAGGACCTGGATAATATATCACTTTGGTGCCGCCAGAACAGCATGAATTTGAACGTAAAGTAAAGCGTTTTGCTTTAGAATGTCTAAATCCGCTTTAACTGCGAACTCTAGGTACCATGTACAGGGGAATCCAATTGACAACACAGACAGACTGAAGCTTCTGGGACTAAACATCACTGCTGATCTCAAATGGAACTTCCATGTGCAAACCATAAGATCAAAAACGTCTAAATTACTAGGTTTTCTGTACAGTAACCTTAAAGAATGCAAGCCAAAAGTTCTAAGGACATTATACCTGACTGTAGTTCGTCCTACACTACTATATGCAATTCCAGCATGGCATCCGTCGACGGAAATAAATATGTGCACTCTGGAACGTATTCAAAACCGGGCTACAAAATTGATACTGGGTTTTGATAAGTCTCTCAATGCTGAAGAACGTCGCGGAAAATGTGATTTTCCTCTTATCAGTAATGTTATTAAACAGATGGATATTCTACTACTGGCAAAGGGATTATGCAAACAAGCTGATGTTGACCCTTTGAAGCGCCTTCAGCTGGACAACCGGTATGTTTTCTTGGGTAGGGGTGCCAAGAGTGGAGTGCTGCTGCGCCCTCCTTTTGCGCGAACACTGGCTTATCAAAGGTCATTCTACCAGAGAGCTGCCAGTGTTTGGAACTCCCTGCCTTTGGACATTCGTGAGTCACGGATCTCTGATAAGGCGTTTAAAAGGGCCATTCAAGATCACTTAAGATGACAAATGGTTGCCTGATTGACCTATAGTTGACGACCACCGCTAAGACAAATGGATCTTTGATACCGGCATTAAACATTAGTTCATTTCATTTTTAACTATCATATTAATAAACTGTATCATCCATTTCACCATTATCATTATCGTCCTTTTATAAGAGAATTTATGTTATTTTATTATTTTATTAATGTGTAGAATGGAACAGGATCACTGCGGTGAATGGGCCACAATAGGCCTGCTTTCCTGTTTCATTCTGTAATTTTTGTATAATGTGTACAAATTACAGAGACAAATAATAAATAAATAAATAAAACCTTAATCCAAACCCACGCCCCAAATTACACACGAATTGGACCTGCTCACACCGTCTGATCATATGAGCCAACTCGGAAGGAAAAGTGATCTCTTATCCATTGGCAGCTATCAGATTCAATTGCACGAAACGATGCAATATTACAAATATATATTTACAATAGCAACTTCAGTTTTATAGATATAGGCCATAAGGAAATGAGGTAACAAGGTTTTTCAACAAAAGCAATCATTTTCTCATTTGCTTTAAATTAAGATATTATCAAGTTGGTTTTCTTGTTAGTCACGCAGCTTGGCTGGAAATGGTAGGGTATGAGCGCATGCCAATAATTGAAGATTTTTTCTGGAATGAGTGAGACGTCAATTTATACAAATTACTTCCCGAGCTATTTCCCTATAAGCAGCTGCGTTGTCAGCACAATATTGAATGTAAAGTTAACGACATAGTAACGAAAACTAATATAAACAAAACAAATCGAATATGATACCATAACTTATCACAAACCGAAGATTGATTACCACAACACACTATAACAACACTTTGATGTTACATTTTATCAATAATATTAAAATTGCATAACTATAATGAAAGAACAACTGTAAAATCTCTCAAAACAGGAAAACGTTTTCAATTAGAAAATGTATATGAAATTTAATAGTAAAATAAGTCAAATGTTTGAATGGTTTTATATTCCTATTTTGTATTGTTAAACATATTTTATTAAAATGGTATTCCAGACATAAATTTAAAAAAGTGCCTCCAGCACTGGGGATTTTCCGGCCGGACAGGCTTACCAACTGAGCTATGAAAACAAGAAATTACATTCTGTCTACTTTTTGGTATGTAAAACACAATGTTTAAAAGTTGATAGTTTTTAGTAAGTTATATAATAAACATTCCAGAAATTACTCATTGTTTTGTTTCAATTGCGTCAGTGTCTAGAAAATAGAGAAATATAATTTATATTATATTTCTAATGTACAAATAATAATAATTTGTTGAATTTTACCTGCCCTAAGTGCGGTATACCATAAATGACATATTCTCGCCAGTAGGAAAAGGGGATAGCAGTGCATAATATTGCGACGACATTCCACTGTGCTTAGATCTTTGTTTCGTGTTTGTATAGCGAGTCAAGTAATAATTTCTTTATCAACTTCGTTTTACCTTTTGCCTCCTTGAAATATGTATCGAGTATATTAGCTCAATAAGACTTGCTGTACAAACACGGCTTTATTTACAATATGCTTCAGTCGACGTCGGTTCAAACTAATTAAAGTTGAAAGCATCGTTCAAAAGTGTTATTCCCTATTCAAGTGACAAACTAGGAGAGAGAGAGAACTTTATTTTATAACAAAACAAAACTCTGTTGTACATTTACAATTGCCACAAGCACACAGAATAAAAATAACATTCATTGATTAACAACTTTAAAAAAGAGGTTTAAAATTTAAATAATACAATTGAAAATAAGATGTTTATACCATTAAGGTGATTCCTACGAATAGAAATGGAACCTTTCAATGCCACCATCGATACGTTTTGTATAAGAACCTTGGGCATAAAAGTTTCAGTCAAGACTTCCTGTTTGCAGAATTCGAACCCGTGACCTCCCAAATCATAGTAACACGCATTACGCATTAGCATGAGTGCATGAGCAGTCGGTCTATGCATAAAGTACCATGTTCATATTTTGTACAGGAAAACAAATGTGGAATTATCTTAAGGGTAGATGTGGATAAAACTTTTCAAGATAGTTGCTCCTGAAAAGAAACAATAAGAAACTACGACGTCAAGCCATCGCATCTTCTTCTTCTTCTTCTTCTTCTTCTTCTTCTTCTTCTTCTTCTTCTTCTTCTTCTTCTTCTTCTTCTTCTTCTTCTTCTTCTTCTTCTTCTTCTTCTTCTTCTTCTTCTTCTTCTTCTTCTTCTTCTTCTTCTCCTCCTCTTCTTCTGCACAAGTTCCAAGATTCTCATCGTTCCCTTTACTAAGATTGCTCAACTTCTAATCAAAGTTCAAAAGTTGTCAGACAATTTGTATAATTTGCTCCCTACTGAAAACAAACTGCACACTAACCTCACAATGTAATATGGTTTTATAAACACAATTTGATTGTACAAGAACTCGAGTGAAACCGGGAGGGAACTGAGCAAACCTTCTTGTTTCAACGAAGGGGAAATGGTAATCATATGTATTGAGCAAAAATATTATTACGTGGCTCGTTTATGATGACACACACATTTCAATTAACTAGGAAAACGCTTAACTCATTCAGACCACGTGTCCATTATAATGGACATAACAATTTTGATTTTTTTTTAATTAGTCTTAAAGTATTTTCAATTTGGCCAATAAAAAATTCAAAAAAATTGGGGAATTCAAATTCGCATATATTTTACCTCATTGCGATAGGACGAATAGTACCGTTTTTAGAGAAGATTGAAAATTGAAATGTGTAAAAACGGGCAAAAAAAAGTTTTTTTAGTTTTTTCCCGGAAATTTAAAATATTACTAGTATTGCCAGTATTTGAGATACAGAAAATCCAAAATATGCAAAAAATTCCGAAAAAAATCTAGTTTTAGAAATGCACTTAAAATTTACATTTGAACATCAAACGTTGCTTTTATTCGAAATCCAAAATTTCCCATAATTCGTTAAATATTACAATGAAAAATATAAAAAAAATACTAAAATTATGAGAAAAAATCACGGAATGTTAATTTTTATCTTAAAATATCCTAATTCGTGCCAATTTAATTATGGTCTGAATGAGTTAAGTCCCGCCGCGTTGTTGGATGAGCGTAATTGGTGCATTGAGCTGCCATGTGTTATGCGGATTTTCTGTTGTTCGGTAAAAAAACCATTGCTAACTCGAAGATTTTTTTAAAACTAGTAAAACGCTAAAGTCCCGCAGCGTTGATGGATGAGCTTTTTTTAAGTTTTTAGTTTGCGTGGGATATCTTTACTTTTACAAGTGCTTTGCTTTGCTGCCTTTGCATTGTGGGTGACTGTTGTCAAGTTTCTACTGCTACTTGTCAAATGTTATTATTTACCGTAAAAAACTTATATTAAAAGCTTTATTTCTATGGATTCTGGCTAATTTTTTCAACTTTTTCTTTCAAAAGGTACTACATCACCATAACCTTAATGCCCATGTATAATATGAATGTTGTAGCCCCACCCGTTTGGTCATAATCGGCCCAAATGGCACGAAAATATCGCACGAAACCGTAAAAAACTTATATTAAAAGCTTTATTTCTATGGATTCTGGCTAATTTTTCCAACTTATTCTTTCAAAAGGTACTACATCACCATAACCTTAAAACGTTGTAGCCCCACCCGTTTGGTCAGAATCGGCCCAAATGACACGAAAAAATCGCACTAAAAATCGAAAAAAAATCGCAAAAGTACAGTATTCATGAGAAATATTTCTTCGTTTGTTCCCAAACACAATACACCTCTAAGTTTAGAGATTTCGAAGGTCCCCTCCAATTTTCATCAAGATCGCTTATGCCGTTTGCCCGGAATCCTGCTAACAAACAGACAAAAATACAAAAAAAAAAAAAAAAACATTGGAGCTAAATTTTTTTGGGGGTCAGTGAAATTGAAGTCTTCACTTCGCTCATCCAATTAAATTAAATTAAATAAAAAATAAACTTAATTTTTTTAAATAATCGTACTTATTTTTTAAAGAAAAAAATCGTAAAATTGCAATTTTTATAAGAAATAATTATTCGATTGCGCTCAAATTTAACACGAATATATTAATTCGTGAAATTAAGGTTCTGTGAAAAAGTTATTACAATAGGATAAAGCATGTAGGTGTTATAAGTCGAAGACATTTTTTAAAAATCGAAAAAAATCGTAAAATTGCGTTTTTTATGAGAAAAAATTTCCCGATTGCGCTCAAAAACGTGGCAGTTCTAAGTTCAGAGATTTCGAAGGCCTCCATAAAATTTCATCGCAATCGGAGTATCGGTTTAGCCGGAATCGTGTTAACAGACACACAAAAATACAAAAAAAAGAAAAAAAAAATTCCGGATTTTTTTCTCCAGTGTAGTGAAATGGAATCTTCGCTTCGCTCGCTACGCTCATCCAATTAGCTGTTTTTGAAACCGTTGTAAAATACAAACATGTTTTTTAAACCATTACCTCACATCCTCTCATAATTGAATAACATAATAACATTTGAAACCAAAGGTGTATGAGTTCCTCGACGTTTCGTTACCTCTGCGGTTAACATGTTCAGTTCATAAGCTGAGGCTATGTTACCTTAGAGAATATTACCCACAGAGGTAGCGAAACGTCTAGGTACGTCCAATGCTTACTCGCGACGGGGGCGAAATAACCCGAAACTCATACACCTTTGAATAAATATTAACGGCAGCGAAAGTTTAAGATGTGGATATAATACAATGAAGTAGGGCATGGAGAAAGTTGTTCAAAATCGCGTTGAAAGATGAGCGTATTTCATTCGAATTTTTTCTTTTCTAGAGTACCCAATTGTTTCGTTGTATTAATTAATCTACTTTAAAAATCAGTCATATCAAATAAGACGTAAATTAATTATTATTGTGAAGATTGTGTGTATGAATTACTAGGGAAACGCTTAAGTCCCGCCGCGTTGTTGGATGAGCGTATATGGTGCATTGAGATGCCATGAGTTACGCGGATTTTCTGTTGTTCTGTGAAAAAATCATTACTTAGTCGAAGATTTTTTTTAATTAAATTAAAATAAATAAAAAAATTAACTTAATTATTATTATTAAATAAAACAAAATAAAAAATTAACTTAATTTTTTTAATTAATCGTAATTTTTTTAAAAGAAAAAAATCGTAAAATTGCAATTTGCATAAGAAATAATTATTTGATTGCGCTCAAATTTAACACGAATATATTAATTCATAGAAATTAAGGTTCTGTGAAAAAATCATTACAATAAGATAAAGCATGTAGGTGTTATAAGTCAAAGAATTGTTTTAGAAAAGAAAAAAACCCGTAAAATTTTGATTTTCATGAGAAATAATTTTTCGATTACGCTAAAATTTCACACGAATATTTAAATTCATAAAATTAAGGTTCCGTGAAAAAATCATTACAATCGGATAAAGCATGTAGGTGTTATACGTCGAAGAAATTTTTAAAAAATCGAAAAAAATCGTAAAATTGCGTTTTTTATGAGAAAAAATTTCCCGATTGCGCTCAAAAACGTGGCAGTTCTAAGTTCAGAGATTTCGAAGGTCTCCATAAAATTTCATCGCAATCGGAGTATCGGTTTAGCCGGAATCGTGTTAACAAACACACAAAAATACAAAAAAAAAAAAAAAAGAAAAAAAAACATTCCGGATTTTTTTCTCCAGTGTAGTGAAATGGAATCTTCGCTTCGCTCGCTACGCTCATCCAATAATACTCTCTTATATCTGCTACAATGAAGTCTAGAAGTTTTAAACTGTGTCTGGCTAAATTTTTGTACCACTCGATCCTGACAAAGATTAGATAATATACTCCCTTATTTTAATTACTAATGAAGCTATTCAAGTTAATAACAAACACAACATGAGATAAGTTAGTAGTTTGGATTGTCCTTATATTAGCTGAGGGTTTGCAACAATCTGTTTGAACGTTGCAATGTGGTAAACAAAATAAATTGGAACTTATGTGATAATACGTGCATTATTGGATGAGCGAAGCGAAGACTTCAATTTCACTGACCCCCAAAAAATTTAGCTCGGGTGTTTTTTTTTTGTTTTTTTGTTTTTTTGTTTTTTTGTTTTTTTGTTTGTTTGTTTTTCTGTCTGTTTGTTAACTCTCTACCAGGCAAACGGCATATCCGATCTTGATGAAAATTTGAGGGGACCTTCGAAATCTCTGAACTTAGAGGTGTATTGTTTTTGGGTACAATCGTAGAAATATTTCTCATGAATATCGTACTTTTACGATTTTTTTCGATTTTTAGTGCGATATTTTCGTGACATTTGGGCCGATTCTGACCAAACGGGTGGGGCTACAACGTTCATATTATACATGGACATTAAGGTTATGGTGATTTAGTACATTTTGAAAGAAAAAGTTGAAAAAGTTAGCCAGAACCCATAGAAACAAAGCCTTAAATATAAGTTTTTTGATTTTTTGTGCGATATTTTCGTGCCATTTGGGCCAATTTTGATCTTACGGGTGGGGCTACACCGTTCATATTTTATATGGTGATGTAGTGCCTTTTGATAGAAAAAGTTGAAAAAGTTTACCGGAATTCATAGAAATAAAGCTTTTAATATAAGTTTTTTTGATTTTTTTGCGATATTTTCGTGCCATTTGGGCCAATTCTGACCAAACGGGTGGGCTTCAACGTTCATATTATACATGGACATTAAGGTTATGGTGATAAAGTACCTTTTGAAAGAAAAAGTTGACAAAGTTAGTCAGAATCCATAGAAATAAATCTTTTAATATAAGTTTTTAACGGTAAATAATAACAAATTGACAAGTAACAATAGAAACTTGACAACAATCACCTACAATGCGTGGACAGCAAAACAAAGCAACAAAGCACTCGCAAAAGTAAAAATATCCCACGCAGACTAAAAACTTTAAAAAAAGCTCATCCATCAACGCGGCGGGACTTTAGCGTTTTCCTAGTTATTGTATGGTTCGTTGGTCTTCGATTCCCGCTATAAGCAGATTATTTTAACTTCGAATATAGACTTCACAGTTCATCAGTTCTTGGCTTAGGAATGTGTGAACGGTGACCTTGAATTGGAGCCGTACTAGCAATGAGGCACATAATCAATTCTTAGGTTGTTCCGAATATAGCCTTGTTGATTCTGACTCTGTTTGCGGGTGGAATCGTGTCCAGCCTGATTGATCGGTGTTTCCACTTAAATATGCAAGTCTCAATTGTTGGTCATAGTTGGCTCGTCGATGGTGTCGGCGCCTACAGGGTTGGCCTTGGTCTGCTTTAAATTATTTAATGTCTTCCACGAAAAATCAGTTATGTGACTGGGTGGGTTTTGACTCTAAATACGAATTTATTTATGTATTTATTGAAGAGCATGCTTGGAGTTCATAAGCCTTAATTTAAGTTATATTGGATTTTAGTTAGTTAATTTTAGTTAAACAGGCTGTACTATACTACCTTCGAGCTTAAAGCTCAATATTATTTCAACAATAATAAATATAAATAGGAGAGTGGGGAGTGGGGAGTGTGATTTAACCCTGACCCAAGCCCAATAATATCATTATGTTACATGAAAATAGACTCCTCGCCATTTAAACATGAACAAAAGCCAGTGTCAAGGTTTAATAGGTTATTTATCTTCAATAGTGCTTAAAACAGTGCAAATAGAGCAACATAAAGCTAGCATCATGCAATGAACAGTTCGCTCATTAGCGTTGGCTGTATAAGCAGAGAAAAGCTGTACATTATCGTGGGTGTGAATGTTCGTGATGAATGGATCTGATTGGATCAGCAACATATTTGGTGTCCTTATATAATCACGTTTTATATCCCTGACATTAATGACGCAGTTCATCATTAATGTAAATGTCCAACTTAAAAAATATATAGCTTGAAAATTTAAGTCTATTTGTATATATTGCCTACAGTGTAACGTAGCTTTAGAAGGCAATCAAGCATCGTTACTATAGTTTGTCTCATCTTAACTAGGGCCCGGCGTTTTGTGGGTTCAAAGAGCGCAGACAGTGGTGGTCAGGTTGTAAACCTATCACAGTTTGACAGCTGAAGTGGACTCCGCAGAGCAGTAAAGTACAGTCACATCCAGTGCGACCTTGGCCCTATATCCTGTATGGGGATGATATTGATGGAGCGAGTGTAATTGAAACGTTGATCTTGCGCGGCATTATAGTAATGTAGGCGCAGCAAGAAGAGTAAACCACTAAACCCAGGAATACATATAAGTAGTTTTAGATACTCGGGAGGTTGCAACCAACTTGCATCGGATGTGATTGTACTTTTTCATTACGGAGAGGCCCATCCTTCCCGTCAAATTCGGATGGATTAACAACCTTTCATAATAGAGCAGGCGACATCCTAGTTTCTTTGAACCCTAAAACGCCGGGTTCTAGTTAAGATGAGACAAACTGTAGTGCCCTACTTTCTGTTTACACAGTATAGTGTGACTTTATCACGTGTTACAAGTCGTTAGACACTATTCACACATCACACGTGGCAAGAAAGTCCAGACTTATACTAACACAATACCCGTGAATTAGTACACAGACATATGTTTGTTAGCAGTAGCCATGTTGCAGAGTTGTGTAGGGTCTGCTTGATAAAGTGTATAATCATGTCATTAGACACGACCCACATCACACGTGGCAAGAAAGTCCAGACTAAGACTACACAATACCGAATTAGTATACAGACATTGTTTGTTAGCATGTCTGTTGAAAGTGGGGTTGCTGATAAAGAACTCAGCATTAGACAGAACCACATACACTGCAGAATCCAGTACTACACATACGTGTTAGCAAGCATAGTTTGTGGTAGATGTATTGTGGCCTGTAAAGTTAACATGGGTCGATTAGACAACACAATCGCTAGAAGTCAATTGTAACAATACCGTGTCAGTCAGGCTTATTGTACAGTGCATTGCAGACTTGAGGCATCTGATGAAAGTATAGACTATTTAGACATACCCATCACACTGAGATATGTCTGACTAAATAGAGTCAGATAGCTGCATCAACACGTGAAATCTTGTTAAGAACATCCGATGTGGCAGAATAGTTAAATACCAATTTGCGATGTAGACACAACATAATGTTTAGCATAGCTGCAGATTAACTGCAAATCCTGATAAAGTACAAATCTATTATTAGACACGACCAGTTCAGAGTGATGGAGAAAGTGAGTTATACAAATTTCTTCACAGACCACACACGGCAAGAAATGTTAGATAACACATTACCCATGAATCGGTCACAGACATATGTTTGTTAGCAGAGCCATGTTCAGAGTTTGTGGGGTCTGCTTGATAAAGGTTAATCATGTCATTAGAACGACTCACATCACACGTGGCAAGAAATTCCAGACTTACAAGACTAACACAATACCCGTGAATCAGTACACATACATATATTTGTTAGCAGTAGCCATGTTGCAGAGTTGTGTGGGGTCTTCTTGATGTAATTATGGAGATAAGTTCATTGGATTCAAAATTAATTAACAGTAAAGTTAACCAACTGATTTACAAAGTTGTTTTCCTGGTTTTGGTGGAGGTGCCGGGTTGAAAGACGTTTGGATGGTGATTTTGGAGTTAGTGTTTTATAATAGTTAGGCGTAACAATTTAACAATAAACCACAAATATAAAAAATCGAACAAAAAATACATAATTGATTGCAATATAGTCGAAAAGAAGTCCAAGAATACCTTTTTAAACATATACTCTGTTCTACAAACTTCTTTCATATAAAAAAATATTTGGATTCGTGGCCCATACAAAGATCAATTTCGTGGGATTGTAATGAATTTAGTCAAATCTTCTATATGTGAACGCAATTCGAAGGTTTGGGTTTAAAGTTTGGATAAATTGGGTAATTTAGTTATTTAACTAAGTGATATAAAATTATACACAGGAAAGTTCAGTTAGGTCAAATGATTTATTTAGGCAAAAGGTTTATTACATGTCATTGGATGAGCGTAGCGAGCGAAGCGAGTGAAGCGAAGACTTCAATTTCACTGACCCCCAAAAAATTTAACTCGGGTGTTTTTTTTGTGTGTGTTTGTTTTTTTGTTTGTTTTTATTCTTTTGTATTTTTGTCTGTTTGTTCGCTCTCTACCGGGAAAACGGCATATGCGATCTTGATGAAAATTTGACAAGACCTTCGAAATCTCTGAACTTAGACTTGCCCGTTTTTGGGTACAATCGAAGAAATATTTCTCCTGCATCTCGTCCTCTTACGATTTTTTCGATTTTATGTGTGATATTTTCGTGCCATTTGGGCCTATTCTGACCAAACGGGTGGGGCTACAACGTTCATATTATACATGAACATTGAGGTTTTGGTGATGTAGTACATTTTGAATGAAAAAGTTTGAAAAAAATAGCCGGAATCTATAGAAATAAAGCTTTTAATATAAGATTTTTGATTTTTTGTGCGATATTTTCGTGCCATTTGGGACAATTCTGACCAAACGGGTGGGGCTACAACGTTCATATTATACATGTACATAAAGGTTATGGTGATGTAGTACCTTTTAAAAAGAAAAAAGTTGAAAAAGTTAGTCAGAATCCATAAAAATAAAGCTTTTAATATAAGTTTTTACGGTAAATAATATCAATTGACAAGAAACAATAGAAACTTGACAGTAATCACCTACAATGCGTAGGCAACAAAACAAAACACTTGAAAAAGTAATGATATCTCACGCAAACTAAAAACTTTAAAAAGCTCATCCATCAACGCGGCGGGACTTTAGCGTTTTCCTAGTAATACAAATGACAATGGGTATTATAGTCACTTACCCTGTAAACGAATTGAAAGCAAATAAATAATTTATCAAATCAATAGCTTTTCTGCTTATTTGAAAATCAATCTAAAAGTACTGTATAATATTGACGAAACCGTCAAATGATCAACTCCCCATTCACTTTCGCTGTGTAATAATTGTTATTTTGTTTCACAGTGAGTTTTGTTATTTGTAATATTTAGTATAGGCCTAATTATTTTGTCTCACTTATTCGTCATCCCATTAAATATTATGTACATAACTATTGCCTTGTTAAACCTGTGTATTGTACGTTTTTTGTACGTTTAGTATAGAATTTGTATTTTGAACTGTATTTTATACGTTGATCACGTATTTTTACGTTTTATTACGCTTGATATAAAGTGGCAGAAATGCTGTACTCAAGTATTAGTAATAAATCAATGTAATAGAACTACAGATACCATATTATAATACCATATTACCACTAGAACGGACGGTTAATCGTCCATTTATAGTAAGTTGTTTTAACATAGACTTTCTCTTCCGAGTCTCATAAATTCACAACGCAACGTGTGATAACGTTTTCTTTCAGCGTCAATCTAGTTCACTGCAACCATCCCGACGAGTGTCAAGTGGTTGTGACAAACAAGTGTTTGAACAGTTTATCATACATTTACGAAAACACACGGAAACAAAATAATAATTAAGACATGAGAAATAAATTGAACTGAACCATGAATGAATAATTTATAATAAATAACACTCACCAATTAATATGTTAATTGTGTGGAAGTCTCATTATGATCAATTTTCTGTCCTCACGGAAACTTTAACTTGGGAACTTGTAGAAGCTAGAACTGAACATTGCAGTTTTTAACTTGACCACTTTAACGTATACTTTACACAAGACATGCGACGGTATTGCTATCACGATATCCTTTCGTGAATCATTTTCTTATTTAATTTAAAATGTGCATTCACCGGTTTGATTATCAAATAAAGCTTGTTCCATAATTCGACCGATTAGTAATCCAACATAATACTGCTAAATGTGTTTCAATATTAATCTGGGATGACTACCAAAGTGTTTCAGAATCAATCCCAAGCTAATCCGATTGTCATCCAACTAATTCAGCTCTTTAATGGGATTACACTTATTGAGTGGCAAAATTTGTGATGTATTTACGAAGTTTAATAAAGTCTTCTTCTAGAATTGAGCTACAGAGTAAGCTCATAAATTCCATTTTGACTTACACTAATAATGTTTTAGACTGAAACATGTTTTCACCATGTACATATTGGTTATTAAATAAGAAAGCTTTCCACATTTTTGCCTTATGGTCAATCGAAAGGTCATCGAAAGGTCAAGAAGATTAAAAGGTCTTCCATTCTTATGTGACACAGTCTTTATAGCATCTACAATCAACCATCTGATTATGTTAATAACAGTATACGATATTTAATCGTATACTAATAATGATTTAAAACCATCTTCTAAGAATGAAAAAAGTTGTGAAACGACTCGACCCGCGCCGTTTGCATCTCGAGCAACTGACTAACTGAATAGGATAGAAATTAAATAAATAAATAAATAAATAAAACTCATGAATAGTCCTCCAGTCGATGCATAATTCATGAATGACCTGCTTTTATTGTGTTTAGTAGTGTTGTTGCCTTACCGCGGTCGCACGTATTAAATTGAAAACTTAATCATACATTATCGGCTTTAAGCAAATTGTACGTGATGCATGAACGCTGCAAAATGTATAAATCTTTCGGCCGATCTAGAATGTATCTTTGTCACTAGTTATATTGCGAGCAATCACGGGTACGGTCAGGTTTTCGTCGTGAGACGTGACACACAAAGACGGACGGACGGAGAGATGGATAAAAAACGTGATGCATAATAGTGAAACTACTCTCCCTAATATTGACATATGATAATATTATTATAAAATATAAAATAAATTTTGTTATCATTAATGAAAAACTCGTTTACAAACCAAATTACTGTTATCATATAATTTCAAGCTTGATTACAAGGTTGTTAACGCTTTAAGAACGTACGTTGTTATTGACTGATAGCAATTATTATCGAAAAATATGCCCAGACTGGGGATAGAACCCAGAACTCACTGACCCGACTTACGTTGGAAACAGAAGTAAAGAAATATATACATATTTCTATTCATTCGAAGATTGTAGCACACATTCATCATGTATGCACTTTTGAGACATTTTAGAACTACTTAACAGCACTTTTTAGACGCGTGAGCGCAGGAACGTAGTCTAAAACGCAAGACGAACGGGCCTTCGTCGTGTTTAAATTTGTTTGTTAAATGTCTGTTTGTCCGGTTCCATACGGCCGAACGGCCAAATGGATTGAGCAGAAATTTTAAACAGGTATCCCTGACTAGGTTAATGAAAACTGCTAACAAAGTTAGCAAAATCCATTGCAAATTAAACCTACAAGAAATAATAAGCTAAAAAAGCTTAAAATGTGTAGGTTTTATTTTAACGACAATGGTTTTGTTTTTGAAGAAGTCATTTTTATCGAATCATTTTTGTCAGGCTGTGATTAATGCAGTGACCAAGGTGTATCGAATCTTGCACGCTCAAGGTTCCCCTAAATTCCGCTGGGAGATTGAGTAAACCTTGCAATCTTTACTCGTATTTCGTACTGGCTATGTTTTCCATAGTATTGTATGCATTTCAAAACATGTTTTATAATTTTTTAAAAATTTTTTAATAATGTATAAGGGTGCATTAGCCAACTAGACTAGGAAAACGCCATAGTCGTTGTTAGACGAGTGTGCGAGTCATATGTTGCGTGAGTACCCGGGGACATTTGCAATTAAGTTTGATAATAATTATTCTGTATAATTAATAGGGTTTTGAGTTTCGTTGGTATAAGGGCGCGTCAACTGTAAGGCCATAATGCGCCACTCTAGCCTATGATAGACTAGAGAGGCCTTAGGTTAGGGGGAAGAAAGGGAATGTTCCCGGGTACTCACCACATGCTTCACTCACTCGTCTTACAACGATTTTGGCGTTTTTCTAGTAAACTCTGTGTGCCTAAGGAAAAAGGTGGTTAGCCACCCCCAGACCCGACTTACGTTGGAAACAGAAGTAAAGTAATATATTATTTCCATTCATTCGAAGATTGTAGCACACAATCATCATGTATGCACTTTTGAGACATTTAAGAACAACATAACAGTAAATTTAGTAATAAGAACTTATACACACAATTCAGAACAACCCTGCTCAAAATGATAGTTCTTGTTCATGACGTGCTGACGAAGCAGTCTTCGTCGGAGCGTCACCATTATGACTGCAATAGCCGCTGCTAATTGCGACGCTCGGCGTCTGGACGGCGGAGAGCGTCGTACAGCCGGCGCTCAATACACGGACGTCGGCACATTACTTTGAAAATAAAGCAGGAGTATCTACACGGTGCACACTGTTGAGAATAAAACTAACTGGACTACTCTACTCACAGTCGAAATTAATATAAATACTTACACCATCACAGCTGACATTTCACCAAATAAATAAGAAATAATGTCCCGACTTTGAAACGTCTTTGAAAAAAGTATGCTTTTAGTGTCAGTGTTCACGATCAATTATTCATACAGCAATAGACGTATATAAATGACTATCGTATACACTTGGGACATAGTTTTTACAATGTCAACTTCTCCTTGAAATAACTCAAACCTTACATCCAGCGACTTTGACATAGGTTTATTTTATTGACCTATTTACAAAAATGAAACTAAATAAAAATAATTTTCTTGAAAAAGGATAATGCTCAAAGCATTAGCATTCATTATTTCAACATTTCATATAGTCTTGAGTGCTACATAACTTTGGGATATAAGTAAATATTTTCGCTTACGAGCCACATTTGTAATATTTCGAATTCAACATAAGATAATACAATTTATTTATTTTTAAGCTTCAATCTGATAGTACAGATACTTTTTTTTAAAAGTAGAGTCGTACCTTATTTGTTGTTTGATTTACATACATAAGAAACATGTAACCGAACAACAAACAGGCGAGGTTCAATCCAGCATGATTGTTCTTCCACCTAAGCAATATATATAGAATTAAACATTATTTATTTAGAGACATAAACTAAAGATGTGTAATAGTAATACATATATATATATCGTCACCTCAGAACTTTTTGTGCCATATCCACTTTTCGCTTTTTTGGAGTTAGATGTTTTAGAGTTATTGCTAGTGCTCATTGTTGCTAATAAAAAAATAATATGGTCAAATATTTAAGCTTAAGCAGTGTTTAAGCAATGTCAGTTTGTGCCATATCCATCAGATGATACCATATCTTAGTGCTTATTTGTGCCATATCCAATTTTCATATACTAACAAGTGGATATGGCACAAATAAGTACTGAACCAATTATCTTCGTTGATGAAATTTTTGTTCTATATCAATAGGAAGTGCTAATTTACGCATGCCCTACAAGTAAAAACTATGAAATACCATTCATCTAACCATTTAAAGATAATTGCAGCAAAAATTGCTTAAATTCAAGCATAAACAATAAAATATTTTATTTTGTCTATTTGAGCCTTATTTGAAATAATTATTTATTTAAACCCCACAATCATTCAATCATAATGTTATGAACATTAATGGTTGGTGTTTTTCTCTATTCCACAAACATATCTCTACATAAAATGAAAATCAGTGGATATAGCACACAAATTTTAATCAAGTTATCCATTAAGCTGAAAATCTTTGTAGCCTGGTTGCTTAGACAAACCATTCGGGGTTTAGTGATAGAGGCGTGAATTTTGGATCATTTACTCAGAAAAACGTGTTGAGTAATTTGCCAGGTGATCATCATCGATTTTTTCCCCCGTTCAGGGGTGACCATGGTGCAAAGTTAGGGGTAGACATTATTTTCAAATAGACTATGGGTGAGCCTAATAGAAGTGAAAGTGTAGTATTTAAACATTTTGTTTAAGTATTAATTCAATTTAATTATTTAAATCTAAAAAATATATTATTTTTAACAGGGGTGTCCAAAATTGTTATTTCGAAAATTCGTTCAAAATGCTAGTACCTAACTAGGCATATAGCTTGTGATGACTCATCTTTCGGGGATAAGTGATAGAAGCATGACTTTTGGATCATTTACTCAGAAAAATGCAATGAGTCATTTGCCGGTGGGTCCGCATCGAAAAATGTTCCCGTTCAGGGGTGACCATGGTGCAAAGTTAGGGGTCGACATTATTTTCAACTAGGAAAACGCTAAAGTCCCGCCGCGTTGATGGATGAGCTTTTTAAAGTTTTTAGTTTGCGTGGGAAATCTTTAATTTTGCAAGTGCTTTGTTTTGCTGCCTGCGCATTGTAGGTGATTGTTGTCAAGTTTCTATTGTTACTTGTCAATTGGTATTATTTACCGTAAAAAACTTATATTAAAAGCTTTATTTCTGTGGATTCTGGCTAACTTTTTCAACTTTTTCTTTCAAAAGGTACTACATCACCATAACCTTAATGTCCATGTATAATATGAACGTTGTGGCCCCACCCGTTTGGTCAGAATCGGCCCAAATGTCACGAAAATATCGCACTAAACCGTAAAAAACTTATATTAAAAGCTCTATTTCTATAGATTCTGGCTAACTTTTTCAACTTTTTCTTTCAGAAAGCAATACATCACCATTACCTTAATGTCCATGTGAAATATAAACGTTGTAGCCCCACCCGTTTGGTCAGATTCGGCCCAAATGTCACGAAAATATCGCACTAAAAATCGAAAAAAAATCGTAAAAGTACGATATTCATGAGAAATATTTCTTCGATTGTACCCAAAAACAATACACCTCTAAGTTCAGAGATTTCGAAGGTCCCCTCCAATTTTCATCAAGATCGGATATGCCGTTTGCCCGGTAGAGAGTAAACAAACAGACAGAAAAAAAAAAAAAAAAAAACCCGAGCTAAATTTTTTGGGGGTCAGTGAAATTGAAGTCTTCGCTTCGCTCATCCAAATAGACTATGGGTGAGCCTAATAGAAGTAAAAGTGTGGTATTTAAACATTTTGTTTGAGTATTATTTCAATTTATTTATTTAAATCTAAAAAATGTTTTAATTGTAACAGGGGGGTCCAAAATTGTTATTTTGAAAATTCGTTCAAAATGCTAGTACCTAAGTAGGCATATAGCTTGTGATCACTCATCTTTCGGGGATAAGTGATAGAAGCGTGACTTTTGGATCATTTACTCAGAAAAATGCAATGAGTCATTTGCCGGTGGGTCCGCATCGAAAAATGTTCCCGTTCAGGGTAGACCATGGTGCAAAGTTAGCGGTAGACATTGTTTTCAAATAGACTATGGGTGAGCCTAATAGAAGTAAAAGTGTGGTATTTAAACATTTTGTTTAAGTATTAATTCAATATAATTAATTTTTTTTTAAATGTATTATTTTTAACAGGAGTGTCCAAAATTGTTACATTTGCCTTTTTTTCTAAAATACGTTCAAAATGTTAGTAAGCATGGCTTGTGATGACTCATTTGAAAGGAATTTAAACACTGAACACGAATTTTATAAATAATCAAAAGTCAAGGTCATCGGGGTCAATCACGGTCACGACCTTTGAAATGTATTTATTATTTTGTTGTCTAATCACCATGAACAGACCACATAAAAGTGTTTATGTTGATACTTTTTACCTAAATCATTCGTCCAGGATAATATATGTACATAAAAAGAGCAATTCTATATTCAGGGTTGTACAAAATTACTTTTTGGGTCGTGAGTTTTCCAATATACTGTTAATTGCGCCACCATAGGTAGGGGGACACTAATAATTTTATAACGAAGCTTCCGATTGGCTTAACAGTGTTAAAATCCTCGCCACAGACGCAAGTCATGGATTGATTCCGACAATCAGAAACCAAACTCGAATCTACCAAATGTCGAAATTGTTTCTTTATGGACGGAATCAGATAATTCAAAACCACGCGGAAGTCGAGTCCAGTCGAGTCTCACACCCCTGCTTGTGTGGCACATCTTTGTAATAGCTTTTGATAGGGGACAAAGAACAGCGCGCTTTCAATTTCAGAGGCCAATCAATAGGTGTCTTAAAAGAGCAGTATCTCTGTATTTATAAACTCTAATATAAAGCCATAAAGATTAGACTAGACTCAACACAATTGATTACACAATCGTGGTCAGCATACATTTTGATTCAAAATGAGTGGTCACAACCTATGGTGGCGCAATTAACAGTATATTGGAAAACTCACGACCCAGAAAGTAATTTTGTATAACCCTGAATAAAGAATTGCTCTTTTTATGTACATTTATTACCCTGGACGAACGATTAAGGTAAAAAGTATCAACATAAACAGTTTTATGTGGTCTGTTCATGGTGATAAGACAACAAAATAATAAATGCATTTCAAAGGTCGTGACCCTGATTGACCTCGGTGACCTTGACTTTTCATTATGTATAAAATTCGTGTTCAGTGTTTAAATTCCTTTCAAATGAGTCATCACAAGCTATGCTTACTAGCATTTTGAACGCATTTTAGAAATAAGGGCAAATGTAACAATTTTGGACACCCCTGTTAAAATTAATTCATTTTTTAGATTTAAATAATTAAATTGAATTAAAACTTAAACAAAATGTTTAAATACCACACTTTTCCTTCTATAGGCTCACCCCTAGTCTATTTGAAAATAATGTCTACCCCTAACTTTGCACCATGGTCACCCCCCTGAAGGGGGGGGAAAAATCTATTGGGACCACCTGGCAAATTACTCAGCACGTTTTTTGAGTAGATGATCCTAAATTCACCCCTCTATCACTCAACCCCGAACTTAAGCCTGTTTGGTATCTAAGGAGCCGACCTATTGTGCCATATCCAACAGGAAGCGCTTGTATTACGTATACCCTGCGGGCAAAAATAATGTTAAACATTTTAAATCAATAATATTTATTATTGTAAGTAAATTGCAACAGATTCATTCAACCTTCAAACCAAACATTCAAACCTCATTTTCTCCACTTTGGTAAAAGCGGATATGGCACAAATAAGTTCTGAGGTGACGATATATATGTTATATTACACTTTACGGAAATAATCACGCTATATTGAATGTTTTAAACGAATATTTAATTAAAATTTCAACGTTTAAGAAGACTAGGCTTCCATTTTCAAGAAGAGTTGGTATAAAACAATAAAAACAAAACATCAGTAACACAATAAAAACATAAACAAACTTAACCGCCTTTTATATTTTTATTGTGTTGCTGATGTTTTGTTTTTATTGTTTTATACCAACTTTTCTTGAAAATGGAAGCCTAGTCTTCTGAAACTTGAAGTTTTAATTAAATATTCGTTTAAAACATTCAATATAGCGTGATTATTTCTGTTAAGTGTAACATAACATAAACCATGAATCACGAAAGCCTACAACAGAACAAATATATATATATATATTTATTTATATATATATATATATATAATATATATATATATATATATTATTTATTTATTTTTATATTTATTTATTTATATATATTTTTTATTTTTTTTGTATATATATATATATATATATATTATATATATATATATATATATATTTATTTATATAAGGAGAGAAGATATATAAAAATATAGTACATTTTAAATAAACGACGGAGCGGAGCGACTGAGTGTCTCCATTCAACTCAAGCGGCTCTCTTTCTGGTGTCTGTCTGTCTGTCTGTCTGTCTGTCTGTCTGTCTGTCTGTCTGTCTGTCTGTCTGTCTGTCTGTCTGTCTGTCTGTCTGTCTGTCTGTCTGTCTGTCTGTCTGTCTGTCTGTCTGTACGTCGAAAATCAGCCGAACCGCTGAACAGATTGCGGTGAAATTTTAACCAGACATCCGTTTCGAGTTTACTGAGAACTGTTAACAAAATCGGCTAGATCCATAACGATTTAAGTCTACAATAAATAAAAATGTGATTTTTTCAAATATCATTAGCATTTGTTTAGTAGCAGCTAGCGGAACGAGATCTCCCGGGCTGGCATGGCAGTGGTAAGCATTTAACCTACCGCACGGAGGGCTGGGGTGCAATTACCGTTAGTTAGTACTTTTTTAAATTTTTACACTTACACATCATTTTTGAGAGGTGTTAAATGGGGAATAAAACTTGGGTGATTTTGTTTCATCTAGGAAATTTGTTAATGTTTCACGCTAATACCTTTGGAACACGATTCGCATTTTGAATGTTCAATTTAAATAACTAGGCAAACGCCAAAGTCGTTGTTAAACGAGTGAGTGAACCAAGTGTTGAGTACCCGGGAACATCCCATTTCCTCCCATATACCCAAGGCTGGATCTTGCCCAGTATGGGGAATGATACCGGGTACTATACACATGGCGCTCACTCACTCGTTTACCAACAACTTTGGCGTTTCCCTAGTGTAGTAGACATTAAGACATGTCATCAATGTTCAGTAATGCTACACTAGCCTAGTACATATTCAGATACCTTGTAATGGCAGCCTTCAATGAGGTATGTTGTAAGGTCCCTCCTAAAGGTGTGAATAGATTCAAAATGTTTTATTTCATTGGGTAGGGCATTGAACATCTTTATGCTACTATTATGTGGGCTTCTCTGTGCCATACTAGTGTTGCAGCTGTTTATGTGTAGGTTAGAAGCGCTCCTAGTTTGATGAGAGAGCACTTCACTATTTAGGCTGAAATTTTTTACATTTCTTTTTACTTGCATGATACAGGTATGGATGTAAATACCTGGTACTGTTAAAATATGCAGCCTCTTAAAGATTGGTTTGCAGAACGTTCTTGACCCTTCACCTATTATGGTTCTGACTATCCTTTTTTGCTGAAGTAATACTCCATTTACTGTTGTACAATTTCCCCAGATCAGTATACCATATTTCACAATAGAGTACACATAACATAGTATGTTGAGAGGATATCCTTTTGGTCACAGAGATGGCTCAATGAAACAATACATTTCCCACAACAATATTCACAACCACCCACAATATTTCGCTAATTTGATCTTTTATAAATTTTGACAGTTCCTGTTTACAATGACTTAATTTACCTAATGGGCGTGTGTAACGGACTTCATTAAAGCCATAGATACGTTTAAAGCTTGCGTACCATGCTGCAAACCTAAACCACGTTCTACATATTATATTATATTGAACGAGCTAAAATGGAGTTCAGCTTCATCGTTACATTCTGCATCTGAACCTTGTGGTGACATTAAGCGGAACTTAATACCGGAGTCAAATACTCTATTTTTGTTGTCAATTTCCAGATGTATCTGGGCCCCCAAAAAACGGTCGTCCCCCGCAGACAAGCGATGCGATGCTTAGGCAAACCAACTCCGGCCCTAAACGCTCAAGGGGTTGGGGGGGTTTTCAGCAAAAATTGAACGCCCCCCCGAAAGATTTTACAATTTAAAAACTCGGTATATGACCTGGTTTGGTCCAGACTCCCAAAAAAAAAAATCAACCCGACCGAAACTCGTTCGTTTTTAAAAAAGGCTCTCAACATAGTAAAATTTCCCTTTAAGGTGGCTGGGGGTTTGGGTGGGTGGGGGGGTGGGGGGGTGGCGGGGCTGCTGGCGGCTGGCTAGGAGTTCTCCGGGGAGATTTCTTTAGCCTACAGAGAAAACGGTAAATCTTAGAACTATGAAATTTGGGACCACACTTAGGTGTATTTCAGACGCAGTGCCTTTTGCTTTCAAAACCAAAAATCGGGTAACAGGGACCGGGAGAAAATCAAATTTGGTTTATAACAAACGCGTAATTCCCAAAGGCGTGGTAATTTGTACAAACTTGAAATTTAACATGCTTTTAAACCATTATAAATATCTTGCTCCAAAACACAAGGGCTAAATTTGGGATGACCAGGGGCCCCAAAAAATGACGAAAAACATATCTAAACTTTAAGAAATGAATCATTCAAAGAAACGCTAAAACCCTGAGATGTTTAAAACGTGGAATACATTTTGATATCTCTCTTTCCCTTTATCACTTTTGAATAGGAAAGCAAATTGGTTAACGGGTACCGAAAAAACAAAATTATCAAAAGCAGGTAATTCCGTACTCTTATGAATAATACGCTATACCGAGAAAACGGTTCATCTTAGAACTTTGAAATTTGGGGCCCAAACACTCAAAATGTACCTCATATAACAAAAACCGGGGCAATTGGGACCGGGGGAAAATCAAAATCAAAATCAAAATCAAAACGCGTAATTACTCAGGCGTAGGAATTTGTACAAGCTTGAAATTAAACATGCTCTTAACCATTATAAATATCAAGTGCTTATGCTAGTGCGTTGGTCTTGTTGTTAGCGTATCTGCTTCCAATGCAGAAGGGCCAGGTTCGATTCCCGCTAAAGTCAGAAGTTTTTTAACTTCTGATTTGGGACTTAAAAGTCGATCAGTTCTTGTCTTAGGAGTTGTAAACGGTGACTTTGGAGCCGTTCTAGCAACGAAGCACATAATAAATTTCAGAGTTGTTCTGAATGGGCCCTTGTTGATTCTGGCGTGGATCCGCGGGTGTTCGCACGGGTCCATACCACTGTTTGATATATTTCCTATTAAAAATATCGATCTTTGGTTGGTTATCGCTCACCTCGCCCGATTGCGTGGGGGCCTGCAGGGTTTGGCTTGGTCGTTTTTGTTTTAAAGTCCCCCACTGAAAATCTGTTATATAACTGAGTGGTAGTCTGAAAATAAAATTTATTTATTTATTTAAGGGGTATTTTTGGGGGGGACCGTGGGCCCAAAAATGTAAAAAACAATTTTGAACTCAACAATTTAATCATTCACACCTTGATAGCGAACAAACAACAAAAAGATGTAATATCCAACCAAAATACAAAAATTTGTAAAAAAAAAACGGCAGCCAAGCTCCCCTTTCAAAAGTCTTCGGCGCTGAATGCTGTGGAGTATAGAAGTTGAGCCAAGCTTTTTATTCTTTCTCCCTAGTTTTTGCTTTTAAAATAAGTAAGATCATTTCGCCTGTTGACGAGCGCCAAGCCAACGATTTTTGTGGTAAAAAAATAAAATTTTTTAAAATCGAAATCATAAAAATGGCTTGGCCATTGAATTTGGGTTCATGGCCAAGAATTTTTTTTATGATTTTCGAATTTAAAAATTTTACTTTTTTTACCACAAAAATCGTTGGCTTGGCGCTCGTCAACAGGCGAAAAGATCTTACTTATTTTAGAAGCGAAACTAGGGAAAAGAATAAAAAGCTTGGCTCAACTTCTATATCTCACAGCATTCACAGCCGAAGACTTTTGAAGGAGAGCTTGGCTGCCGTTTTTTTTTACAAATTTTTGTATTTGGTTGGATACCATATTTCACAATAGAGTACACATAACCATAGTATGTTGAGAGGATATCCTTTTGGTCACAGAGATGGCTCAATGAAACAATACATTTCCCACAACAATATTCACAACCACCCACAATATTTCGCTAATTTGATCTTTTATAAATTTTGACAGTTCCTGTTTACAATGACTTAATTTACCTAATGGGCGTGTGTAACGGACTTCATTAAAGCCATAGATACGTTTAAAGCTTGCGTACCATGCTGCAAACCTAAACCACGTTCTACATTTATTATATTATATTGAACGAGCTAAAATGGAGTTCAGCTTCATCGTTACATTCTGCATCTGAACCTTGTGGTGACATTAAGCGGAACTTTTCAATACCGGTACGTCAAAACGACAGACTATCCGATGTCTGTACATGTAGAAACAATTTCCGTCGAGAAGATATAGCAAAGACATAGACGCGTCTACCCCTTGCTGTGCTTTAGCTGAGAAACTCAATATCCTCACAGTCACAGTCTGACTTCTATCCTGCATCTGCAAAGACATAGACGCGTCTACCCCTTGCCGTGCTTTAGCTGAGAAACTCAATATCCTCACAGTCACAGTCTGACTTCTATCCTGCATCTGCAAAGACATAGACGCGTCTACCCCTTGCTGTGCTTTAGCTGAGAAACTCAATATCCCCACAGTCACAGTCTGACTTCTATCCTGCATCTCACTTCGTTGAGAGACATCAAAGACACAACTCGCGTTTTACAGACACACATGTACACTATGCCCGGGTTAGGAGCCGTCGTTGAGACTAGCAAGGGAAAACTGCACACGCTCATGAATCAGATGATTGCTACTAGGAAAACGCCTAAGTCGTTCTTAGACGAGTGATCGAGTCATGTGTTGAGTACCCAGGAACATTTGCATTTAAGTTTGATAATAATTATATATGGGTATAAATAATAAGGTTTTCGAGTTTAGTTGGTACAAGGGCGCGTCAACTGTGAATCCATAATGCGCCACTCTAGCCTATGATAGGCTAGGGAGGCCTTATAGGTAGGGGGAAGAAAGGGAATGTTACCGGGTACTCAAAAACATGGCTCACTCATTTCGTCTAACAACGACTTGGCGTATTCGTAGTCTAGTTGGCTATAGCGCCCTTATACCCGAAATGTGGTAAAGCTAGATTCAAACCACCGGTCGGAATAGATTTTTTAATTTATGGATTGTATTTAAAAACTAAAAAATGTATTGAAATGCATACAATACTATGGAAAACATAGCCAGTACAAAATACAAGTAAAGATTGCAAAGTTTACTCAATCTTCCTGCAGGAATTTAGGCGAACCTTGTGCGGCAAGATTCGATACACCTTGGTCACCGCATATAATCACAGCCTGACAAAAATGATTCGATAAAAATGACTTCTTCAAAAACAAAACCAGTGTCGTTAAAATTATTCCTACACATTTAAGCCTATTTTTCAATTTATTATTTCTTGTAGGTTTAAATCGCAACGGTTTTTGCTCATTTTGTTAGCAGCTCTAACTTCTAATTATACTGGTCACTCGTCTAACTAGCACAGATAACAAACTACACAGCGCTACTAGTATCGTAAACATGATACCTACACTACCGACAGTGTTAGCAGGATTCGGGAGGTCCCTGGTTCAAATCCCGCCGAGACCGGCAATCCTGACTGAAGATTTTTCCCGATGTTTTCCTCAGTGGTTCGGTCATGAATTGCACCCTGGGCAGGCTTCCCACAAAACATTATACAAAATTATTGTCCCAATCGGCATGCAATGAAATAGCTTTCAACAATATCTGGGAGACATACGCACAGAAAGTAGAAATAATTACAAACCCATATCATTACTTCTAAATGGAACTTCTACGGTTTACAAAAATAACTTGCAACTTTAAGTTGTTTTAAAGGTCCAGAGCAAAAGTTGGAATAAATTGCCAAAGTTTACAGAAACAGCGCAAATCGCGTAATTGCCATGAATTTGGATCTCTAATCGATTAAGTAATTGAGAAAATGTGAGTATACTGGACTTCTTATATTATATTGTTTCTTGAATAACGTTCACATAAATTATTAAATATGTATATTAGGTTATTACAATCGTTTACCTAGAGAAACAAAATGCTTGGTAATAAACTCGCCTCATCGACTTGCGCCTTGCGCCCCAAAGATTTGTAAGAGAGTAAGAAGAGAATTTGCAAATATTGTTGATTGGTTCGAGTTTTGCGTCCGCTTCTATCCCCCTTCTATTGCCTTATCCCGGGGTAAACTGACATGAGTCGGGTCCCCGGCGTCTGCTTCACGTATTTGCACGGTGTTCAGCGTCGCGACGTAGTGACACCGAGGTCAAAGATCCTTCGCTCTTGATAAATATGTGTGCGCAACAGATCCAAACTCCAGCAGTCTCGACAACCCAGACGTAAACATAGTTATGTAGGAATTGACAGCGGTAAAGCTTGAGCGTATAACGTTACGTTAAGACTCTAATTCCCACTACCGGCAATCCTGACTGAATTTTTTTGCAATTAAGTACTCTTATAAACAAACATTATATTCTCTACACAATTACGGTAACGCCCTCAATCACATCTGTAAAACTGATGTGTACCCTATACGTAACGAAAAAAGTTATTTTTGTACAAAATAGGTCGAAAAAAGTCGAAACATTTTAGACATTTTGAAGGTCATGCAGGGGCGAAGTCATTACGCGCCTGGTGTCAAGTGGTTACCCGATTAAGGGCATGCAGTTCTACATGATTTAGAACACTGCATATTTATTTTATGACGTTCACGTCTTAGGAGCCCAAGTTTTGAAACAAGGTGTACAACACTCACCGAGTGTCTCCTAGTCTAGAGCGTTTACTTATTAAATTATAAATGTATTTTATTTTTGACGTTGCACAATGTATATTTATACACCACACAAGCCCACATATTGTAGACAGAACACTTTCACGACTTTGAAAATGAGTCAAATTTAAAAGGTTATTTTGGGTTATAAAGGGGAAAGGAAACAAGAAATCTCCTAACTCTAAACGTTTAGTTTGAAGATGTTAACTGCAGACAAATAGCTTCAAGCACTTTCATTTAGATATTTAACTTGTTTAAACTGCGTAATGTCTGCAAGAAAGTCTTAGCAGGAATTATCTCTAACGCAAACCATTAAGTTGAAGCACCACAGGGCGGTTTATGCTCCTATTAGTTTACTCATTACTTTCTACGCTGAACTATTGTGAATTTGAGTAGAACCTGTATAACTTTTCGTTGCATTTGGATTATTTATTTGTAACTCGTACAATATAACTATACGTTTAAAACTATATATTGAACAATTTTTTTTTCATACTGAAAAACACATACATATCCATGGATCGATTTTAAATACACTTTAAGAGATGGACATTAACCCGACAACGCAGTAAATTTGCACGTGGCACGTGTATTTCTAATTCCGAGATTAACACATCTAAACTCGTCCCCTAGAGTTTTCCTCAAAGGGCGTATTCCACGTTTTTCTAATACATGATACTCCGCAACCATTTCCTCCCACCTATCCTCATATCCATGTTATTATTCCCCCAAATAAAAAAATATTTCAATCTAAACAATAGTTGATTGATTCAAATATAACTTATTCTTCTCTAATGAAGACGTAACGTAATATTTTATAAGCGTTTCTTGTAGTTAAATAACAAATTCTCATGGCATTAGCCGATTGCGTCGTCGAAGTATTAGAGGGGATTATGTAACATTAAAAACATATAACATTGCACGTCGTGATAGGATTTTCGTCTTACCAGATGAATTTATAAAGAATATCGGTATTGAAAAATTCTGTAAAAGGTCAAATTGATTAAAGAAATGAAATATCGTCAAAGGTTACCGTGGGCCTACACTGAACTTGAATCCCGGTACACGAAGGGAAACAAGCGTTGCGAGCATCCACGCCGAGAACATAATAATACTCCAGCAAACCCCGAGGTAAAATATTGGATGTCGCGGAGGATTGGTTTATGCATTGTTAAGTCGATAGAAGCTAGGCGTATTGAACGGTGGCGGGCGTCAGGCGGGACGCGGCTGGGGCATGTCGGAAAGTTATGCGCTGTTTGCGGCTGACATACAAAGTTTACGAGAAAGAATCAGAAAGTATGTCAAATGAAAAGTTGAATTTATTTTGCCAAGAGTGTAAGCTTAAATGTTCAAGCTTTCGTATGTTAAAAGTTAATCAAAAACAAAAATTGTGAATCAAGGAGAGTAGGCCCAAAAACGTTATGTTTTTATATTAGGAAGCTTCGCAAACGTTTTTTCAGGCGCGTTGTTGGATGAGCGTATTTTTTTTAAACGAAAAAAAGCGTGAAATTGCGATTGTTATAAGAAATAATTTTTCGATTGCGCTCAAAAACGTGTCAGTTCTAAGTTCAGAGATTTCGAAGGCCTCCAGAAAATTTCATCGCAATATGAGTATCGGTTTAATCGGAATCGTGTTAACAGACACAAAAAATTAAAAAAAAAAAACATTCCGGATTTTTTCTCCAGTGTAGGGAAATGGAATCTTCGCAACGCTCGCTACGCTCATCCAATAATGGAAGCAAAAACAAATAAGGATATTTTGCAAATAGATTGGATAAAGTCACAACATTTCAAAACCTATCCCCCAATTACCATCAAAACAAAAATGGTACCAATCTCCAGTCGGAATTTAGATTTTGTATTTGTAAGACTAAGATTTGATACCATAATACTGAATTCCACCCGTTATATTAAATATATATTTCAAATAAATTATTTAAATCGTCTTATTCTTTGTTACGTTAGGGTTAAACATTTCGATTGAATCCAAAACACGTAGCATGTCTTTCCATAGAGTCCAATTTTGTACACTTTTAAGTTTCATTATATCCCCCTGTAAAAACACTGCTACCTATACTACTAACGGTAGAAAGGTGTAATTTAAACATCAACATGGCGGCTAGAGGTGAGCGCGTGAGTGACTTTTGACTCACGCAGGGTCACGATCACGAGCGAACATTCTCTAATCACGCACACTCACGCACGAACGGATATTATCGCTAAACGCTCACGCACACTCACGCTAAAAATTCATTTTTCCATAACGCACTCACGCCATGTCACACATCGTATTCAGTCACGCACAAGTCACTACTTTTACTCAGATGAAGTTACAATGAATGTGTTTTTGGCCTACAATGTTATTTTAGCACTACTTACGACGTATCCTGATTCCTGACAGACTAAAACAGCAACGAAATATGATAATTGTTTATTGTGCCTACCTTACAAACAACACTACAGAGCTTGAAACAAATCACAACACATACAACACTATGAGCAAAGCACACACGAAATAAACTGACCGAACATAGCAAACAACGTACTGCACGAACCGCGAGAAGAGGAAAACTGAAATTGGGTAAAGTGTAGGTTAGGTAGGAAGGTAGGTTCTAATTTCTAGAAAAGGTATTTATTCGTCGATTGATAGCCAAATAGATAACGTGACACGCACAATCACGCGTGTCACGATTCACGCGTGAGTCAAGTATCTTGCACAATCACTCACGACTAATTCCATTTAGTCCACACTCACGCACACTCACGATAAATGTCGTGAGTCACGCGTGAGTCCCGCGTGGCTCACGACACGCGCTCAGCTCTAATTTGCACGTCGTGTACCGATATGTAAACGTACACCTCACACATTTTCAACGTTTTCGTCAGTTCACCTTCGTACACCCCAAGTGTAAAAATCTATACTGATAGGAATGAAACTTTATAATGTGCCAATGAATCGTTTTTATAATTTTTTTTATACTGTGACTTGAAAAAACGTACGTAAACAATATTCTGTAAGCTTTCCTAAAGCTTATATAAAAAGATATTGCGCTTAGCTTATGCGTATGCACACAATATGTGCATACATTGCACTGGTATAAAATACATTACCCGAAATTTCGATTTGAGCCTAGTATTTGGTACTCGACTAGAACTCAAGAATTTGCGACTCGAAATCGAGATTCAAAACATTTATTATTTTGGTGGAGGTGCCGGGTAGCGTGTTAACTTCGTTCTGATTCGATCATCGTGGACTTGCCGGGTCATTAAAGTAAACGCGAGTGAGAAAACGTAAAATTCGTTATCCATTTTTGGCGCTACACTTTTTTAGCCTTTATAATAGGCGGACTTAGTCTTTTGGTACACATTTTTATGAAAGTGTTTTTATTTTAAAATTTTTTTAACACAAACAATAAAATCTCGATAACGATACCAACATTTTCATGTAATATCAATAATTGAACGATATGTCAAAGCCTAGCCCTAATAACATACGTAATTGATCAGAAATTTTCCAGAACTCTATTACATATTTGTTTAGTCAATTAGATGTTGGTGTTGCTCTGTCCTATACAAACTTACACTTATTAGACGAGTGAGCGCAGCAAACGTAGTCTACAACGCTACTCGATCGGTCCTTGGTCGTGATTAATTCTGTTAAATGTCTGTCTGTCTATCTGTCCGGGCTCATACGGCCGAACGGCCAAATAGATTGAGCTGAAATTTTAAACAGACATCCGTGACCAGGTAACTGAGAACTGCTTACAAAATGAGCACAATCTGTTGCGATTTAAACCTGCAAGAAATAAAAAACTGAAAAATACGTTGAAATGTATAGGAATTATTTTAACGACAATGGTTTTCATTTTGAAATAATATTTTTTGTTTGTTATTTACCTGGCTGTGAAATGCCGTGTCCAAGGTTAATCGAATGTTGGACGTCAAGGTACCCCCAAATTCCGCTCGTAGATTAAGTAAACCTTGCAATATTTTCACGTATTTCGTACTGGCTATGTTTTCCATAGTATTGTCACAGATGATGGACTACACTGCGTTATTTACATTTCAAAACATGTTAAATAATTTAAAAAATACAATCCAGAAATTACAAAATCTTTCCCGACTATTGAACCCACGTCTCCCACATTTCGGCTACAAGGGCGCTTTAGCCAACTCGACTAGGGAAACGCCAAAGTCGTTGTTAGACGAGTGAGAGCGTCATGTGTTGAGTACGCGGGAACATTTGCATTTAAGTTTAATTATAATATTCGTAAAATAATAGGGTAGGTCTATTTAAGTTTAGGTCATAGTTTAGGCCATAATGCTCCACTGTAGCCCATGATAGGCTAGGGAGGCCTAAGGTAGGGGGAAGAAAAGGAATGTTAAAAAGTCGTTGTTAGACGAGTGAGAGAATCATGTGTTGAGGACGCGGGAACATTTGCATTTAAGTTTGATTATAATATTCGTATAAATAATAGGGTACTTAAGTTTAGGTCATAGTTTAGGCCATAATGCTCCACTGTAGCCTATGATAGGTAAGGGAGGCCTAAGGTACGGGGAGGAAATGGAATGTTATCGGGTACTGAACTCATGGCTCACTCACTCGTCTAATAACGACTTTGGCGTTTCCTTAATAAATACAATTAGTATTGTTCCTATTGTTAGGAAAGTCAATGAGTAATAGTGAAAAAAAAGGAACGAAGTACTCGGCTAATTGGACTAGATACTAGAGTCACTTTGAGTAATCGGACTCGGAAACTAACTCGTACGACCCTAAGTTTAACAGATATTGCACTGACATTGCACTGGTCATTACAGTTAGTTTGTGCTCTTTCCTGTATCGGAGTTAAAGAGGAACTACGTTATGACATATCTAATAATATGATGTTTGTTGAATTTATAACAAACCTGTATAACAATATATTTCAACAGCTGAACCACAACCATATTCCCGGTTCTAGCAGCATATCGCCTGGACTTCCCGCGTGGTCCTAGGGATAAGAGTGCCACGTTGCGTTCTATGGCAGCAGTACACCAACAAGTAGGGGTGTCTACGACACAGCAGAGCAACTGGTATAGCGACGCGACCTACTAGGGGATTCAACAGGGCAGGCTACCTGTTACACATGCAGTACGGGTCGATAATTGCCTAGGGCCAGGGAATCACCCTGTTGATAATAATCTACAGTCGTGGACGGAATAGAAATGTTGCTCGATTACGTTTCGTACGAAATACAAAACTCGGAGGCGAACTTCTGCTGCAGGGGTTGAAACTATGTGGCAGGGGTTGGTCTTCTGCAGCAGGGGTTGAAACTATGTGGCAGGGGTTGATCTTCTGCCGCAGGGGTTGAAACTCTGGGTCAGGGTTGATCTTCTGCTGCAGGGGTTGAAACTATGTGGCAGGGGTTGATCTTCTGCTGCAGGGGTTGAAACTATGTGGCAGGGGTTGATCTTCTGCTGCAGGGGTTGAAACTATGTGGCAGGGGTTGATCTTCTGCTGCAGGGGTTGAAACTTTGTGGCCGGGGTTGATCTTCTGCCGCATGGGTTGAAACTATGTGGTAGGGGTTGATTTTCTGCTGCAAGGGTTGAAAGTATGTAGCCTATCGTTACGAAATGAGGAAAAACGTAAAGACAAAGGAACTGGGGACAAAAATATAAATGTATGAAGAAGGAACTAGATTGTAGTCACGTTTAATTTACATGGATCATTTTGGTTTGGCAGATGATTCCGATATTAATAAATACAAAATATGTGTAATTAATAGAATTTGTTATAACTAAACGCAAGTTATATTTTCTTTTACTATCTTGGCTTAGAGCTAGCCTATCTATCTCCATTCTCCACTCACCAACTCTTTATTTAATCGAATAATATTATGTATTTGACGACAAAAGAAGGTTAATCTAGTTAAAGCGCTTCTGTGGGTATGCAATATAAGTTCTAAGATCTCAAGCACAAATCTAAATAAAAGCTCTTACTTTGAGTTCTGATATTGCTATCCTTTGTGGGAGGCAATATCGAGGTCAGGTGAATTGAGGTTGATAATAAAAGGAGATGAAAAGAATTGATCTCTACGTGATTTCTTCCATAGCTTGTCGTATTTTCATTTTGCACGTGTTCATTTCCATTCGTATTCTAAACCAGCTATAATGGAATGGGATGAAATTGCGTTTTCGAGCATGAGGAATGAGAAATATCAGCGAAGCATGGATGAGAGCTCCGTCATAGGAGGCATAGCTATACACACAGGAAAATACTCGGGCTCGCTCTAACTTGAAGTAATATCCAAGAGCTCGTTTCTGCTGGGAATATTTTCAATCTTTCTAAATGGATTAGAACTAAAAGAACTTGGTTAAACTAAAACTTGTTTTTGTTTATTTGTACGGCGTCTTACAAGAAAGTAAAACACACCAGCTGTTTGCTACGTGATAGTACAAAGACGTACGTGTTAAAGAGACTTAAAATATTACAATAACATGCCGATGTCAAAGTTTTCCATATCCTATCTTAACCATACAAAACTTTTCCATGCAAGGGGTTATAATAAAACTATCAGGTCGATTCTTTAAACTCCACGTTAAAAGTGATAGTACGACAGACAAGCGCTTATATCACTTATAAACTCAAAAAATATATTTCATTCAGGCTAACTAGTAATGAATTTATCAACTAACAGAAAAATTATTGGGGCCACCATGACCTCCCAAAAAATTGTCAAACATGACATTTTTTCGAGCTTGGTCCCATCGGCAAAAATCTCCCATAAGAAATAACATGGGGACGATATTTATGCCCCGTGACCTTGGGAGGATTTTGATCCCTAAATACTTTGGCCATTATTGACGTACTTGACAGCCTTTTCTGTAAATTCTCTTATATTTTTCGGTCAAAATATGCTGATTACCAAGATGGGGTGTGATTTTGGAATGCATATTTTTGCGTGTTTGAGGGTATATTTGGGCACAGTTTCAAGACACGATGTTATAAAGGGGCATTTTAGATTGGTACTATGCTCTAGTATCTTTGTGGACCAAAAAAGAAGCAGGTTAAAGCCGATTTAGGAAATTTTCCAAAACACAAATTTTCGACAATTTCTGGATCAAAAAAATTAAAAAATTCGTGTTAAATCACAGTTACAAGATATAATTTTTTAAACGGTCATTTAAGTGTAGTATTGTGCTATAGATCACGTGGTAAAAAATAATTTTTGGGGTTTTTAGCCCCTTTAACCCGGCTGGCAGAGAATCGCCCTCGATATCTGACACACGGGTCCGAGAGAGCCACGGCAGTTCAAGTTAAGTTCACCAACAATTATATTCGTAAGTGATTTTTTTTTTCAACCATACTTTTTTTTAAATAAAAATAATATTTTTTTAAGTCCTACTATACGTTATTCCCGTGCGAACAATAAAGACATTTACATACATAAATGCATGTGATAAAACAAGGCAGAATTCAAGATAATTGTGTAGCCTACTTGAATAATGTATTCATAAAAGCATGCGCACCCAAATAGCATTGATAATAGTCGTAATTCATAATATGGACCCACTCTGCCGCCCAGTTACACGCTCTCTCTCTCTCTCTCTCTCTCTCTCTCTCTCTCTCTCTCTCTCTCACTCTCTCTCTCTCTCTGCGTTCTCAAACCACTACGTAATATTCTAAATCTATTGAACGCTTTTTATTACATTTTGTATTATTATTGGTTTTTAGTAAGCCCCCGGCTTCCTCCTATAACTCGTTGATAGAACATCACCCCCCCCCCCCACATACACGCTTGAGGGGGGCGCTACAAGATAATAATTGCGTATCCTATATCTGTTTTTGCACGAGGCAGCCTAACCGTTCCATCATAACAAACAAACTTCAACGAATGCTTTTCGAGGCCAACTTTTTGATTAATCGAATGTAGTTTTGCTCTGAACAACGATATAACACGCCCACGCAAAATCCGTAGAACCCATTTTATATGAGCAAAAACTCTGAGGTACAGCCAACTATTTCCCACTCACACAAATTACAAGAAACGTGCAGTAATGGTTGTACTTTATTTGCCTGGCGTCGCAGAATACGGTGGACGAGGACTTAAAGTAATCAAACATTTTCCTCGTGAATCGCAGAAATATAAAGAGGTTCTGAAAGTGTAATTAATGAAGAGCAAAAAGGAATCTTAATGATATATTTCTTCGCTGATTGTTAATTATTCTTCGCAATGGCTAAAGTAACAAGTGACAAGTCACGGTTCTCTTTTGTGAAACGCGGACCAGGAACGTTCTGAAACACGTGCCAAGTTTCCTTTTATAATTTTCATTGTTTTATTTAGAATAATTGCCATGTGACAATAATTAATAAGTACAAGCACGGGTATGGGAGGGAGTATTCAAAACAGAGAATACTTAATTATAACTGATTGTCGGAGTAGAATACGAAACTTATTTTGGAAACCCATAACCTTTCGGGGCTCTGAAGAGGTTTGGATGAAAATAACGAGTATTTAACACAAAATTACGTTTCTACCCACTTTTAGGTGGAGCTAGCCCAGCCCCGTGTCCCCCAGGGTCCGTGTTGAAAAGCTCCAACCATTTTATATTTGGTTCTATTTAATTAATTTAGCTTTATTATTGGTTTTGTTAAGTTAGGTTAGGATAGGCTGGGTTGAGCAGAGTTCATTATATTGCCTGCATTGATTTTATTTTTTTAGTTAGTTGACCTCCTCTGTAAATCTGTTATTATAACTAATTAATAGGAAATTAAAATAATTCTATTAACACGGGACCCGGCACCTCCACCAAACATAATATACAGGTTATAACGCTGAATTGTTTTTGACGACCCTGTTGACATGCAGACAGAAACATAGAGAGACGGACGGGACGGGCAGTAAAATGTAGGTATGCGTATTGGAGAGCTTACATTTAATAATTGCAAGTATACAAAGCGTATAGCAATGTCATATTAATAACTTTTGAGTGAAACTGGGGCTTTGTGAACTTCAACAGCACGGGTTTACGTTGCTCTTTTTGAAATCCAATACACAGAGCAGACCCAGCCTGCTGCTTTATTCGTGGCGTGGAGTATAATATTATTAGAACTGTGCCACGGTATGAGTTTCATGTTCCACGGGTAAAACGAGACAGTTGTTAGTTTCCTACACAACGAACCAAATACATCGTAGTTTATCTAGATGTTGACGAAGTATAAAAACGTACAGGAAAGTAAAGGTTATTTCAAATTTCATGTAATAAAAATTGTAGATTTTAATTTATGAAGTTGTGTGTTGAACTCAAAAAAATGCGCTTGGAAAAGGTTTGTACACACGGTTATATTCGTTTATGTACTTGGTGTATTACTTGTTGTCCGTGTTTGCTGAGGATATTCTTTAAAAAAAACCCACTCGAAGAGTCTCGAAAAGTCATTTCAGTTCCCCCTGGGACATCGTCTCTAAGATCGTAGACGTTTAAATATAATTATATTGAAAAAGCCGAGAAAAATTCACATGTATATTTATTTAAAAACTTTTTAAATTCAGCTGCGTAGCTATTTTCATTTTATTTTTTAACTTAAACAAGCTTGAAAATCGAATCGATCCAAAAACGAAAGAAAATCATTAAATTTTGGGATCAATAATAAATGATTTGTGACGTCATTAATATTAAAAAACAAACTAAACATTTAAAAATTATTCCCGTTTCCAGGAGGTGCCGAGTTTAAAAGAGATAGAAATTAAAATGTATTAGTTTGTAACAAAATTAATTGTTGGGTGGAGGTGCCGGGTATTAGTTTGTATATTTTTTAGGTGACGCCAGCCCCCGCTCCCTGACCCCAGGGTCACCAAAATTTTTTTTTATACTTGTTGAGGGGCAATAATAACATACAAACATGTCAATAGGTCTTGTTCGGTTCCATCGGTTGACGTGACCCAAGCACAGGACGGACGGACGGACGATAAGACAGTGATGCATAAGGGGATGCTTTTTCCCTACTTGGGTACGCTACGTGATATTCTTCGACCACTCATCATCGATCAGTTTCTTCTCGGTGGTAATTGTCGCACAGCGCATGCAGACTGTGTGTCTCATTACGAATAGCATGAAAAACGATAATGATAGCGTTTATCTCTATAATCAAAGTGTACCAGCTGGTTAATAGCTGCACTCAAAATGGCCGTACGATGAAAATATAACTTTTTAAATGGGGTAATAAATTATCTGTTAAGAGGGAAAATTATCAAAGAATAAATACTATTCGTGATAGCCGTCATTTTTTCCCTTGTCGGCTTGTTTAAAGGGTCCCTGGTCTTATCATCCGAGTCGAGTGGAGGAAAATAGAACAAGAAAAAACTTGTAACGTTCAGCTACTAAAAGAAAAAACCGGGTAAAACCACATTTGGGTTTGCCGGTGGAGAAAGAAACATGCATGATTTTCTGCCATTTGAAAAGAAGCTAAAACTTGTTTCAGTGTATTAAAATGGATTAAAATAAAAGTTTTATAATCGTCATCCTTGTCAAAAAAATTATCGTAATAGTAAAATGTAAACTAATAGTGAGCGAAGCTCCCCCTAAAGCCTACGATAAAAACCGAAACAAGACCTTTGATTGACTTGCGGTTTTTTTTGGTTGACCTTGACCGTCACAAAGATGATACGTAAGTGAACCTTGGGGTCAAAGCGACGGAGAAATAATTATTTATACGGGTATTTTTCCCCCCCGGCACCTCCACCAAATATTTTAATGGAAGTGCAGATTTTAATTGTGTGATCATATTCCCAGAACCTCGTGTTTGAGTAGATTCGATCCCCCATTTATTTGGGTACTACCGTGCTCGAGCTTAAGTTATAATCACAGTGAAAGATCCCTTAGCTGCATTACGTTTTTTGTCTGTCTGTCTGTCTGTCTGTCTGTGACTTGCGGTTTTTTGGGGGTTGACCTTGACCGTCAACAAAAAATGATACGTAAGTGAACCTTGGGGTCAAAGCGACGGAGAAATAATTATTTATACGGGTATTTTTTCCCAAACCCCGGGACCTCCACCAAATATTTTTTAATGGACGTGCAGATTTTAATTGTGTGATCATATTCGAGAACCTCGTGTTTGAGTAGATTCGATCCCTATTTATTTGGGGGACTACCGTGCTCGAGCTTAAAGTTTAATCACAGTGAAAGATCCTTAGCTGCATTACCCTTTCTGTCTGTCTGTCTGTCTGTCTGTCTGTCTGTCTGTCTGTCTGTCTGTCTGTCTGTCCTGTCTGTCTGTCTGTCTGTCTGTCGTCTGTCCCGTCTGTTCGTCTGTCGGGGTTGTCTGTCTGTCTGGTCTGTTCGTCTGTCGCTGTCTGTCTGTCTGTCCCGTCTGTCGTTTCTGTCTGTCTGTCTGTCTGTCTGTCTGTGAGTGAGTGAGTGTTTCAAATACTCACGATTACAACCAAACATGACCTCCGATCGACATACGCGATCTTTCACTGACATATCGCTTCAACGAGGTTGATATAGAACTTGTTTGATGACCTTGGGCATCGAGGGGGGGGGGTAAGGTTCCTACCATTTTATATTTGGTTCATCTTAATTAATTTAACTTCATTATTGGTTGTGTTAGGTTACGTTTGGATAGGCTAGGTAAGGCAGAGTTCATTATATTGTCTGCAATGATTTCATTATTTTTAGTCAGTTGACCTCCTTTGTAAATCTGTTTTTATAAATAATTACAAGGAAATCAAAATACATTCTATTAACGCGGGACCCGGCACCTCCACCAAACAATATCAAGAACAACGTTGAATTGTTTTTGACGAGCTGTTGTGTACTCACGTCTACTCGTGTTCGTTTCATATTTAATGTAGTCACGGAAAGCGTGCAGGAATATTCAAAGATCTTAACACAACTTGCCATAGATACGGAACTTCTCCGTACGCGAAAGGTTCTAATGTCCATTACATTACTTATTTACTATTATAAAAACACAAAGCAACACCAACAACGTAGGATACTGTGGACGAAGCGGGAAATTAAATTGTGTGTGCGGGGGGTGGGTCTGGGGTTGGGGGTGGAGGGGGGCACGTTGCCTACTCCTAACGACAAGGAATATTTAATGTCATACTCGAATGCATTGTGCAACGAGGAAAACAGATCGACAACACAATATTTTTTAAATAAATATGTGTTTAAATGTCATGATAGTTAAATTTTAATTATTTTAATCTGGTAAAACGGAAGTAAGACAAGTTGTAGAGTAAGAATACATCTGTGGTTCGTTGTTAGAAGCTATTTTAAATTATTCTGATCTCAAAATGGAACTACGCAAAATTAGCCACGAATAATTTCGAAATGTGTTCTCTTAGTTAGAAATAGCCTTGGGTGTTGACAATTAATTTAATTTAATTGATAATTATATTCTTTCATCGATTTTAATAGCACATATGACAAAAGTTAGTTATACTAAATTCACATAATCTAATTTGACCGAATGTGCACTAGGGGGCTTTATTATATGTGAAATTTACCATCTAGGTGCCCGTTAGGGGGCCGCAGCAAGCCGCGGTGCGCTCACCCTCAAGCACCTTTTTACACCAAGCAGAGTTGGGGTGATTTCGAGGTTGGGTTACCCATCCGTCATGTAACGTGATGTGAATTGAAAACTATCACAATCGAGGGGATTTGGTACCTGACAACACATGCCAAATTTTATTGGGGTACGGTTATTCCTTCTTGGTGACCGCATGGCTTGAAACCCTGCTCAAACTCACTTTACGGCTGTTAGCTAAATGTTACTGCCTGCTGCTGCCTCCTACTGCTAACATCTTTAATTTCGTCGGCCCCCGCGATTTGACCAGACGGGTGGGACTACAATGTTATATTTTACATGGACATTAAGGTTATAGAAATATAGTCCCCTTTTGAAAAAAAAAAATTGAAAAATTTTGTTGGAAGGCTTCCCAAAAAAAGGTTTTAAAATAAGCCTTAAACACTTGGCATACAATCAACAAGTAACCATAGTTACTTGGGTACTTGTTGACGGTATAAGCAGAGTTAGGCGGGAAAGTGCGATACGTAAACAAATAGCGGACATTTAAAATTTTTCTTCTTTGTGTGGAACGAGAAAAGGTGTCATTATACTCTCATAAAACAAATCAGAAACCGTCCCTGGCCTAGGCCCAGATGTGGAAAATTATTTATAATGCAAAAGTGTAGGTCTAAAGTTCCATTTGGCTATAGGACTAGTAAAATTCATACTTACATACATGTTTGACAAGCCTAGCCAACCCTATGCCAGCCCCAACATTGGACTGATATGAACTTGCTCAAACTGGGTTTTTTTTACATAATTGCAACAATCAAATCATTTCATACAATTGTCTTTCGATTGGCCCGCGTTTATGAAAGGGACTGCCATCTAGAATAAATATAGAACTTTTTCGAGCTCTTGCTATACGTAAATCTTTTTAAAGTGTTTGGATTCGTGGATACTCTTTCAACATATACATCCTATATAATTGGCTAGACCAGCAGTCGGTGGTCCACTTCCGGTACAATTAGAAGCCATCTTAAAAAGACAGTTTACAGTTTAAACAAATGGGAGCGATTTGTGGCCAAATAGTCTCAAGATTGCCGCCAGGTTGACAGGTAAGCATACTAGCCTTTAACATCAAATGATTACTAAATTCCCTTTTACAATCACTTCGTATTGTTTTTTTTGTTTAATACCCATGGGGCACTAGCTAAAACAAAAAATCAAACAATACTTTTGCATAAAAGATAATCCCTTCTGAATGCCATCCTTCAGGGGTCAATAACTGACTACTCTAGTTTAATATCAATGCTTTCACTCACACCCATGACGTTTTTCCACGATACCGTTCAGAATACCATTCCTTCGAAAACGAAAACGACTTCGTTTTCAATTGCGTTTTCAACTCATTCCCCGACTCAAGAATTGGGTCCAGTCCTTATAACCGTCGTTATACCATGGTTATACCACCTATACCCAGGATGTACATGAATCCGGGTCTAGATATTTTACATCCTATATTGTTACTGCTAATACCATAGAATTTAAATCAACTTTGATAAAAATATTATATTTTAGCAAATAATTTTGTAATGGAACTTGAAAAGTAATGAGATCACACACATAAACAAAAACTTGTAGAAATACAGCCAAACCTTACACACTCAAAAGGAATGAGATCTAAAAAAGGGCCAAGCTCATCTACCCTTCCACATAAACGTACAGTGTCCCATAACAGCATCCTCGAAAAGCTTGGCAAAATAGAATTTGCATGTTATTACGTTTAAATTAATTAGAAAAAAAGAACTTGGATAAACTATTACGTTAAATTAAAAATCGCAAATTCTATTTTGCCAAGCTTTTCGAGGATGCTGTTATGGGACACTGTACGTTTATGTGGAAGGGTAGATGAGCTTGGCCCTTTTTTAGATCTCATTCCTTTTGAGTGTGTAAGGTTTGGCTGTATTTCTACAAGTTTTTGTTATGTGTGTTATACATATACCCTTTATAAGCACATTTTTTACTAATTATAAGTTACGCGATTGCAATAAGACACTCAAGTACAATAAGTAGCTTTGTTTAAGTTTAAGTTAATTCCACTATATTATTTGATGACAGTCGCTCGTTTTGAAAAACATAATCTATACAATAACTAGTTGGCTGGGTCGGCATTGATGACATTGACCTTCCAAATATCCCAAATCAATATATTGCAAATGCTCTATGTAACAAAAAGAGGCAATGTGCCCTACAATGGCCTCCTCACCCAATAGGTGAGAAAAATGTAATTAAATAAATAACTACCATTTTTTTTTTTTTATCAATTGAAAGTAAGATATGACTAATACGCAATCTAGATTCGTGACAAAAGCAAAATACAGAGTCTCCCACTAAATGAATTGAAAATTAAGTCACTGAAATCGCACTTAATTTGTGTTACGAAAAAATAGACCTTGTTGCATTAATAGAAATGTTTGTATGCTTTGTCTGTAAAATACTTGATGCGATGTTTGACAAGAGTAATTTGTATCCGTCTTTTGTTTTACGACTGGAGTTATTGTAGTTGCCGAGTCATTTAGACGGCGCTGCAAATACAACGTTAAGCTACGGCCGCAACTTTAGTGTGTTTATATTCCTAACTCTTGAAAGCCAGGTAAGGTTGTAACGAGAACCGTTTAGTACCTCGCGCAGCCTGTGGAACTCACACACAGCGTGCACAGAGAGAAAGCTTACGGTCCTGCGGCAATGCTCAGGCAACAGACGGCGGAGAAGAAGATATTTATTTTCTGAAAGTTAATAAACTAAAACACGCTGCACGAGTATGAGCAAATAGCCTGTCGGGTAAACAGGGACAGAACATAAAACAGCGAACAGTGTGTGTGCACGTAATGTCTTACGCTAGACTAGACAGACATACGGGGCTGTCTCAGTGATGACAGTATAAGTAATTGTACTTGTGCATCAGTTGTGTGGATCGTTAGTTCCTTGGGTTTGTCCCAGATTGCAATGCAGATGATCGCGGTTTCATATTGTAAATCAGGAAGAGCTTTAGAAAAACTGAAAATAACTTTAAATTATCCGTATGTTTCATGTAATTTGATTGGCTTTGTGACAGTTATTTGCTTGCAGCACAAAATAACATGTTTGAAGAATATTCCAAATTTAAAATGTGTTCTTGCACCTTGGATAGACTCTAAACGCAACTGTATTGTTTTTATTTATTTCACAATGAAAAACACGAGGTGCACGTGGATTGGAATTATTTCGGAGGAAAGTGAGGATGTACTGTATAGCCTATAATCGTGAAACCTCATAGCGAAGTATGTATCAGTGGCACTATTAAAATTTAAATATTAATAATATTCTTTCTTGGGAAACGTGTCCAGGGTGCAAAGTATGACCCTGTCTTACTATAGGTATATTGGAGTTAGAACAATTTTGAAGGGATGTCCGGGGCAAGGAGGTTGTATTAGATGGCTGGAGGGGCGGTGGCCTATGTTTACCTGGCTGCTGGACTGAAGCCAGTTTTGCAGCGCGCGGTCGAGCGGCGGCCATATTGGGACTGGACGGATTTCTATGCATGCATATTCTCTGCTACGTGTTTTCAGTAGCAGTTAGCACTGCTGGCCTACTTTGGATAGGGAAATTAAGGATTTGTTCAGGAATAAGAATTTAAAATAAAGGATACATACTAACATTAATAATATTAGCATTCAAACAATGGCCATATTATTCATTTGCCATATTTTTTATTATTATTTTGTAATAATAACGAACTGCTAACAAATTGAATTGACTTGAATTAATATTTAGTATTGATACAAAGTTTAATAACAACAAATAGACAATGCAGATTCTCAATTCATATTCAATCCAAGTTATTGGACTTTAAGCTTTTTATTAATGGTACCTATAACAATAATTATTTATGAAACCTAATCCCAAGCCAATACCAAAATGATGTAGGCCTACATAGTCACACGTCTTAATTTATAAACATGTTTATTTTAATGGCAGTCGACATCGAAAATCTGACTCATTGTTTTGGTGGTAAGCCAGCTACAGACTGAATGAAATATTAAATCAGCTGCTTAGTTTTTTGATTGTTATATCGAAAAATAGTATTTAAAACAAAACAAAATTACTGATTGTAATGAAAATAAAACCTGTTATCTTAAATAGGTGCGTAAACCGACCTTTATATAAAATATAAAATATTGTTACCAGTTGGTTGTTATTGGTTATTGATGTTTGAAGATGACTAGCCGATTTTGTACTCTTTGGTTGCATGATGGATTCTTATTTTCAGGTATTTGTTAGCAATGGTCTGGGTCAATTCATTGACATGGCCATCAAGTGGCCCCAAATCTCTTACGTGACTCTCAAGAGACATTATTATTATGGAGAGGGTTATTAAGTGGAAGATGCAGAGAATAGTTTAAAAAAATAGTTTTGGGGATTAATGATGGAAGGTTTAAGTCTTTTATCTGAAAGTCTTAGAAGGATTGGATACCTTAATTTTGATTAACAAGACCTAAGTTTTTTTTTAAACTACTAAAACTGATGTTAGTATCTTTTTATTGGTTATTCTCTTTATTTTTATTTGTGTGTGAGGCTGAGTGTTTGTTTCAAAGCGTAAGCATTTATTGTTGACTTTGTTAAGTTTAGAATTTATAGTACTGAGTTTATTTATAATTTTGTTGATTTATTTAAATTTAATAAATTGTGATTTTTTTTAGAAAAGTATTTTTGAATTTTTGTTTTTGTGAGGGGGCTTTAGTTTATCAATTTTGGTTTCTATAATCCGTACTCATGGTAATGATTATTTTCAATCATTTAGAATTTTACAAAAAGTTTGGTTGAAGGTTTTGATTTCATTAGTCTTTTTAGTTCCTTTATGTTTTATACAAAATATGTGGTGATTGGTTTAATCATTACTTTTTTGTTAACTTTTGTTTTTATATTTATATGTTTATAGCACTTTTTTGGGGAACTTAGGTTATTTTGTAGGATGTGATATTTTGTCTTATGGCTTGATTTTGTTGAGCCTCCGAATTTGTGTATTAATAGTAACAGCTAGAGAATCTGTTTATCGTTATCGTAAGGTTCGATAATTTTAGCAGGTGGTATGGTATGGTATGGATATGGTTTATGACGTATTTTTAAGGTTTTAATAATAGCTGGTCTGACTTTTAATTACATTTGAGTTAATAACAAACGGATTTTAAGGCATTGATTGCTTATTTGTCTGTTGCTCGCTTGTTTGTTTTTTTCCGAGGTTTAATGACTAACTTATTGGGGATTTTGTGGTTCTTTTACTCTTTTAATTGCTCATGGTTTATGTTCATCTGGTTTATTTTGTTTAGCAAATATTTCTTATGAGCGACTCGGGGGTCGGAGACTTTTAATTATTTGTGGGTTAATAAATGTTATGCCTAACTTTATGGTGATTTTTATTAATCTCTTGTAATATGACAGCTCCTCCTTCTTTAAATTTATGAAGTGAGATTAGCTTATTGAAAAGATTAGTAGGGTGAACTTGAGTATAGTATAGTTATATTGGGATTCTTATCTTTTTTTAGAGCAGCTTATACTTTATTTTTATATTCATATAGCCAACATAGGGTAATTTATTGTTTTTTTATTTATTATATAATATTGTAACAACCGAACGCAGCACAACTAATCACCATATTTGCAGTTCCGTCCCGAAATCGTAACTAGTAACGCATTCAAAACCGGGCTTCCCGCATGCTGTCACCTGAAAGCGTCCAGTCCCAACATGGCGGCCACGCGCCGGGCGGCCGGTGGATTTGCTTCAACCACAGATAATAGAGTACACCTTTCGTGCAGCAACCCCCTCCAGCCATCTAATACAACCTCCTTGGTCCGAGGGCTGTTTAAGGGGTCTCAATCCTTTGCATAAACTTAGCAAAAAGACCTTCAGTCAGATTGTCGGACTCGGCGGAATTTGAACTGGCACCTCACGAATCAGAGTCGCGCGCTTTACGCTAGAGCCAACACTGTCGGTCTAAAATCTAAATATTAACGAGTATTATAAGAAAAACATAAATTAAAAAATTTATGATTGAAATTAGAATATTATTCGAACTGAAACCTATTTTTTTTAATAATCAGATGAAAGTAACTGTTATAGTATATTGAAGTAGGCACCTAAGCAGATATTAAAGTCAATAAAATCTCGGTAAAGATCACATTACATTAACATACATCTTACTGCAACACACTATAGCGCTTTCTACCATGTTTTACTTATTTCTTATATAAATTATAGGCCTACCCATGAACCGCTAACACAGTCTCCTACCACACCTGTCTGCCTATACCCTACTCCCACTATATCAGGGATTAGTATGCGCCCCGTGTGCGAGTAGGATTCGTTCGTTTAGCTCGCGCTAATTTGCTGCTACACGGAGTACGCACGTGTGTTGCCTTGTACGCTGCGTGCATACGTGCAATCAATAGGCGATTGAGGTAAATTCCGATCGATTTTGTAACAAATTCAAAAGTTTTGATGTACATAATATTTCATTGATTAATTTTTCACAATAGTATTTGTCATTTACAAACACATATTCGCGAACACTGACACAAACATTGATTAATTACACAGTTTCAGCTGTTTTGTAACATTTATTTATTTAGTCTGCACATCCTGTTCAGTTATAAAAACTTAAGTACAATGTTACTGTAAGTAATATAAAGATGGATAAATGAATGGTATTACATTTTATTAGATAAATCTGCACCCAAAAGTGTGTTTGCGTCACTGGAAACGTCACGAGTTATACAATTGTTCAATATTAATGTTATTTTTAATGTCAAATTATGTTTAAAGCTCCCTTCTAGAAAGAAATAACCATATTCAATAAGAAATTTAAAATTATGAAAAACATCCAAGTGGTCTCAACCACCAGGACCGCTGACATTTGGAACGGATTAAGAAATGTTTAAGGTGGGTGGCTATTATTCATACGTACCGTATTATTAGCATATTATTCCGCGTAAAACTACACATTCGGGGGCTTTCTACTCCCACACACGTAATTAGAATTCTGGCGTAGTTAGGAATATTGTTAGTTATAAACGTTGGAATATTAATCTCTAAACGGCTACGTTTTACTTTATAATCCATGCACACTGAACTACAGCCCCACCTATAGGCGAACAGAAAATATAACACCATATCACTATGACGTGGGGCTCCTATTTCTGAGGCTGCTCGCGACGTAAACGGAATAGGACAATTAGTTAACTACATGTTTCATTCGTAGTCGTAGAATCTTGATTTAAATAGTTTTCACTGTTATAAATAAATAATAATAAATAAATTTTATTTAGAGTCTGCCCACTCAGTTATATAACTGATTTCAGTGGGGACTTTAAATCAAAGCGACCAAGCCAACCCTGCAGGCCCCGACGCAATCGACGCGTGAGCGATAACCAACCAAAGATCGATATTTTTAATAGGAAATATAGCAATCAGTGGTATGGACAGTGCGAACACCCGCGAATCAACGCCAGAATCAACAAGGCCGATTCAGAACAACTCTGAAATTTATTATGTGCCTCGTTGCTAGGACGGCTCCAAAGTCCCAACACAAGAACAAATGGACTTAAGTCCAAGTCTGAAGTTAAAAAACTTCTGACCGTAGGGGGAATCGAACCCTGGAGCTTCTGCATTGGAAGCAGATACGCTAACAACAAGACCAACGAGCCACACAAAACCAACGAGCCACACAAGACCAACAGCCAATAATATAATAAAATATATAATATAATATTCCCTCATATACATGAATCTATTTGATAGAAATAAACATCTGTAGAATGAAATTAGTGTCAAAAACTTCTCTCTAGCCGTTACATTTGCATCGCGAGCCATCTCAGAAACAGCCTTCCTTGTCCTTCGGGTTTGTCCAAAGGTCATGGGTTAGAATCCCGAACAAGACGGTGTTTTTCTTCAGTATACCAACTAGTAAACGCAACCTACGTCGAGAAACAGTTCTGATGTTTCCTGCAAAGCTTCCAGCCCTGAAACATGATACCCACTTCCTTCACACACAACACAGCGTCATGTGTGCACGTACGAGCAGGCCTACTCACGTTTCGTAATTATTCGCTTCCTTGGCCTCCGTCTTTGTGTTCCAGCTCTCGAACCACGCTACCATACCTCTGATTCAGGATCACTGGATCGATGCCCGCCACCAGCAACCCACACCTGATGCTTATACTTTATACGACGTTTTTTCAGTCATTAATGCGAACTCTATGAAATATGAATAAAGAGTAGTCTTAAATAACACAGGATATTCCCTTCAAACCACACCCTAAAATCATGTGCCTAGGAAGTCACCGAAAAAGGACAGGTTTCCGAATTATAATAAACTAATTTTATCTTGAAGTAATGTTACTGTTATTGTTGACAGTTTTACTTATAGAATAGAATATTTATTCGCATCTTTGATTGCAATGATTATACATTTTGATACAATCGGTGGCTGCTCAGTATACTATAGACATAGAATTATGTAAAAATATGAATATTACTAAATAGTAAATTATGATAAATCTAAATATGTACAAGGGTATAAGACATAACACTTAAATATAGGCTAGACTACATGGGCTTGCAGCATTGTTTACTTTTAAACAGACCTATGAATACTCCTAGTGATATAGGAAGAGTCACCATTACTCTTTTTGGGAGAGCATTCCACTCCCTTTTGGCCCTAGCCAGAAAAGAGTATTAGCCAGTATTAGTTCTGCTAGCTACAACCCTCACTTTAAGGGCATGGTCACCTCTTTCTAGATAATCGGCCTTTTCAAGCCTGCCAGATGTTCTCCGTTGTATATTTTACCCACACAATAACAAAAACTTGTATAAATACAGTTAAACCTTACACACTCAAAAGAAATGAGATCTAAAAAAGAGGCCAAGCTCATCTACCCTTCCACATTTGCGCATTCTTAATAAACGTACAGTGGCCCGTAACAATATCCTTGAAAAGCTTGGCAAAATCGAATTTGCATCACTGGAGAGAAAATAATGGTTTTACAAATATGATACATGATTTTGGGAACTACGCCCCATTAATTATCTGTGTTTTTCTTTGGGTGGGGGGAGTGTTTTTTGTGGGGGGTTGTTTTTGGTTTGGTCTAATCTTATGATAGAGAATACATGATTTTGGGAACTATACTCCTATATCTGTGAGTTTTGGGGGGGTTGTTTTTTTTTAGGGCGGGAGGTGATTTTTTGGGGGTTGGTCTAATATCGTATGAGAAAGAATTATGGTTTTTCAAACATGTCATAAATTTTGGGAACCATACACCCCTTTCTGTTTTTTTCTTTTTCAGAAAGTGCGTTTTGTTGAAAATAACTCAGCACAGGGGTATGAACACTGCAAAATATACTCAGCACTTAAAAGGTTAAAATATAATAATTTTATCAAAATCGATTTAATTGATATGGTTTTACCAATTAACAATATAATTAAAAATATCTAGTGGTGGTGGTAAGACTTGTTTTTTGTAAACAATGTAGGTGATTATTGTCAAGTAACTATAGTTACTTGTTGATTATATTCTTGTAACAGGCTTATATTGAAACCTTTACTTGGAAGCCTTCCAGCAAACTTTTTCAACCTTTTCTTTCAAAAGACCCTATATCACTATTACCTTAATGTCCATGTAAAATATGAACGTTATAGCCCCACCAGTTTGGTCAGAATCGCGGGCCGATTGAAACTAACGAATTAGACAGTAGCAGTAGTAGTAGTAGTAGCAGTAGTATAGCTAACATCCTTAAAGTGATTTTGAGCATGTTTTAAGCCATTTTTTCACCAAGAAGGAATGCTCGTACCCCAACCAAATTTGGCATGTGTTGTCAGGTACCTAAATACCCTCGATTTTGATAGTTTTCAAGTTCACATCACGTTTCATGACGGCTATGTAACACCTCGAAATCACCCCAACTCTGCTTGCTGTATAAGGTGCTTGAGTGTGTAGCGCGCCACGGCTTGGCTGCGGCGCCCTAACGAGCACCTAGATACATAGCCATGCAATTTTTCTCTTCCCTTCAAGTGTTTCCCATCTAAGGTTTCCTAACATACTTGTAACACTTGCTCTCCGTCTAAAATTCAACATAACGTATCTTGCTGCTCTCCTCTGCACCATCTCAACTTTCTTGGTGTGCCCTATCAGGTAGCAGCCCCTTACACTTTAACAATACTCTAAGCTAGACCTTAATAATGTGAAATATCCCTTTTCTTTAACTTTCTTGCTGAATCCTCCTAAACTTCTCATCACAAAATGCAACTTTTTATATGCCTGAGCTACCATTGCACTTATGTGCTGATCCCAGCTTAGGTTACTAGCTACAGCTAATCTTAAGTATTTACATCTCTTACTTGCTACTATTTCACAGCTGCCTAATCTATACCTATATGTAATAACATTTTTCTTATTGGTAAACCTCAACATTTTACTTTTGTCACCATTTAGCCTCATTTTGTTTAATTCCACCCATTTATTTACTTAATCTAAATCTTGCTGGAGCTCTTTACAGTCCCTAACACTCCTTATTATTCTGTATATAAAACAGTCATCTGCAAAAAGTCGTATCCTAGCCGTTTTTCCTTCAGGCAGGTCGTTGATGTATGCAATGGACAGCAAAGGACCCAACACATCACAACAGGGGTAACACAGGACACTTCTATGTTATTCTCAGTTTAGACAAGAATCAAAACCGTACATTCATTTCGTAATACCTACAGAAATTCATTTACAGCCTTGTCCGCGATGAACAGTGTTTTAATATAGGCTCAGCTTCAAACAATCGCAATCGTTATTTCCAGCATACGATGTCCAATTAGCGATGTTTGAAAATACCATATTTTATTGGATGAGCGTAGCGAGCGTAGCGAGCGAAGCGAAGATTCCATTCTACTACACTGGAGAAAAAATTCCGGAAGTTTTTTTTTCTGTTTTTCTTTTTGTATTTTTGTCTGTTTGTCCACAAGATTCCGGCTAAACCGATACTCCGATTGCGATGAAATTTTATGGAGGCCTTCGAAATCTCTGAACTTAGAACTGCCACGTTTTTGAGCGCAATCGGAAAATTATTTCTCATGAAAATCGCAATTTTACGATTTTTTCGATTTTTAACAAAATTCTTCGATTTATAACACCTACATGCTTTGTCGATTGTGATAATTTTCACAGAACCTTAATTTTATGAATTGATATATTCGTGTGAAATTTGAGCGTTATCAAAAGATAAATTTCTTTAAAAAATCGCAATTTTACGACTTTTTTCGATTTTTTAAATTTCTTTGGCTTATAGCACCTACATGCTTTATCCGATCGTAATGATTTTTCACAGAACCTTAATTTTATGAATTAATATATTCGTGTGAAATTTGAGCACAATCGAATAATTATTTCTTATGAAAATCAAAATTTTACGATTTTTTTCTTTTTTAAAATTACGAATAATTAAAAAAATTAAAATTAAAGTTTATTTTAATTTAATTTAAATAATTTAAAAAAATCTTCAACTTAGTAATGATTTTTTCACAGAACAACAGAAATCCGCAAAACACTTGGCTACTCAATGCACCAATTACGCTCATCAACAACGCGGCGGGATTTAAGCGTTTTCTAGTATAATTAATTTTAGTTATATCAGAAAATATGTAACTCATTAGACGAGTGAGCGCAGCGAACGTAGTCTACAACGCTACTCGATCAGGCCTTGGTCGTGATTAATTCTGTTAAATGTTAAATGTCTGTCTGCCCGGTCCCATACGGCCGAACGGACAAATAGACTGTGCTGAAATTTTAAACAGACATACGTGACCTGGTAACTGAGAACTGCTAACAAAATGAGCACAATCTGTTGCGATTTAAACCTGCAAGAAATAAAAAACTGAAAAATACGTTGAAATGTATAGGAATTATTTTAACGACAATGGTTTTCATTTTGAAATAATATTTTTTGTTTGTTATTTACCTGGCTGTGAAATGCCGTGTCCAAGGTTAATCGAATGTTGGACGTCAAGGTACCCCCAAATTCCGCTCGTAGATTGAGTAAACCTTGCAATATTTTCACGTATTTCGTACTGGCTATGTTTTCCATAGTATTGTCACAGATGATGGACTACACTGCGTTATATGCATTTCAAAACATGTTAAATAATTTAAAAAATACAATCCAGAAATTACAAAATCTTTCCCGACCATTGAACCCACGTCTCCCACATTTCGGCTATAAGGGCGCTTTAGCCAACTCGACTAGGGAAACGCCAAAGTCGTTGTTAGACGAGTGATAGAGTCATGTGTTGAGTACGCGGGAACATTTGCATTTAAGTTTGATTATAATATTCGTATAAATAATAGGGTATTTAAGTTTAGGTCATAGTTTAGGCCATAATGCTCCACTGTAGCCTATGATAGGCTAGGGAGGCCTAAGGTAGGGGGAAGAAAAGGAATGTTACCGGGTACTCAACTCATGGCTCACTCACTCGTCTTACAACGACTTTGGCGTTTCCCTAGTATTTAATAAGTTACGATTCAGAACTTCTGAAGTGCATTAAATATTAACAATTCCACCTACACCAGGAGTGCTTCCCGACTAACCAAATCGAGAAATAAGCCTATAACCTATTCTTGTACTAAGTTCCCTATAAAAGGTGATTTATTTTTAAAATTATAGCTACCACGTGTGATATCATAACACACGAAAATATTTGACACGGATTGTGTAAACCATTGTTAAGATTGCTGGTATTGAGTTTATGTGCTTTATTCAAATAAGAAATGAGGCCCTGTGTAGATATAACTTTAAAGTGTCACGCGTCCAGCTCATTTTAATATTTTATACGATTATTATTATTATTTGTGATTATTATTACTATTTATCTACTGTGTAATAAATGATGATACGTATATATCGTTTTACGGACAGTGTTCTCTTTGAATTAATGCATATATCTTACTTGGGAAGTTTTAAAGATAAACTAGATCTTTAACAGAATCCCTAAACTCTGTCAGCTTCTTAGTCTGTATATTTAGCAATAGATAGAGTTTGCCGTTTAATTCACCTTTGAAGTAATGTCTTCGTCTTTTACCCTTGAGCAATATGGAAGTGACTTTCCTCGTTTAAGGCAGAATAAGTCAAAGTTGAAAGCGAGTAGCAGTCACGGTTGAACAACTAGTATCGCTTTGATGAGTTGAAATTGCCCAAGTAGAGTTTTGTTTATAAAAGCAAACAAATTATTTCCCCCTAGGGCTGCCTTAACTAATAAAAAGTAAAAAACTTTGAGCTGTAAAATGTTGGCTTTTAATTGATAATAAAACAAAGCACCCGACCAGCAGTTGGGAGACCGGGGTTCGATACCCAGCTGAGATGGATTTCTTCATTTCTGGATTGATTTCCATTTGATAATATAATGTTTCAGAATGCATTAATTAAAGCATCGTTAAAAATGTTGTATCATGAAAGAGAATCGTATTAGTTTGTAACAAAAACTTTGGAAGAAAATTAGGAAGTCTGAGATATCAAAGTTTTATGCCACCTTTCAAATTTGATTCCATGTACCGGTATATGTACCAGAGTTAAATACTTTATATTGCAATTTGAATAAAACGTGTGTTTGGAAACGATTGCTTGTAAGCATCATCTTCTATTACTTTGTTATCGTAAAACACAATTTGTTAATCGTATTAATGTAATCACACGAATGTGCCGAAAGAGGGGACCAGGATAAAAGTAAAAGTCAACTTTCTTTGAACACGTCATTAACGCAGATGACCTTAAAATGTCGCCCATTGTATCGCAGCCTTTAATCGCTCTAAAATCTCTCGCTGCAGCCTCATTTGTCTTTTAGAAACGCCGGCATCTAAAGAAATCTTAAAATAATTATAGTAAATTTATATCAAATTAACAGAAATCTTACATATTCACCAAACTTTGCTTGGAGCAATATGATCCCCCTCATGCGAATATTTGCCTAAAATAAGTAACGAAGAAACTCACGAATGTGAACGTTGTATAAATGCGAATTGTTAAGCAAACTAGCAAACCTGTCCTGATTTAAAATGCATTAAAAGTCATTGTGGGCCGTTGCTGAGTGCTTCTGTCCCCAGAGGGACTTCCATTGCGCTGTGTGGCGGAGAAAACATGGCCGCACTCCGGCTCACGGTCTCAACGCCTGCCCTGCCTGGATTAAAGATTTACAGATTTACGGCGAGGGCTCATGACCTGGACTAAAGGGAGACTTTAAGACATGTGTTATCAAGTCAAGTGGGCGGTTTAGTAGCCATTTACTGTACAGGAAGGCGAGAAACTTGGGTGACTAGACTTGACAGAAGAATTTGTTAAATTTGAATTTCCCATTTTTATAGAAGGAAATAAATTTGCGTGAACCTACATTATAATTCACGTTTTCTCTACAACTACGACGATATCAAAGTAAGCTTCAATTCAATTAAATAAATGTGGTATGTTTCGGAGATGATATACCGGTACGTATATCATTAATCAAATTACAGTATCTATCTCAAACATTGTAGGCCATACACCTACTTTCATCTCCGTGGATAAAACAAAAAGTTTTTACGTGATATGTAGGAATTCTATGTAAATTGTAAAACATCGGTGCTTTTTGTCAAAGTTAAAAGAGGGGCTTGAGAAGCGACTGAAATATAACGTGGGTCGGAGGTCGATTCTAGCGTTAGCAAGAGTAATGGGTAAGGGCTTCGTTTTGAAATATGGATGGCTGGTTCGAAAAGTTTGCGACTCGACAATCTTACAGTTTATATGTGAATAATAGGCCTACCCAAGAGTGAACCACAGAACACGTAAGACGACCTAAACGGAATTAAACATTATCTACTTTGTAGTGACTTCAAAAAGTTAAAATAGTTTTAGTAACGCAATATATTACAAAAAATAAGCGAATATCGTAATAAGCGATGACGAACAACTAATCATCGATAACCTATACAACCTGCAACTTACAATTACAACTTACAACTTACAAATTAGAACTAACATTATGTGTAGAAGTCTTCATCGCATTGGGTAACATTTCCCATGCGAGGTTATACCCATACCGAGCGTTAGCTCATAAAGGGTGACTTTTGAAGGCACACATTTTGGGGAACACTCGTATTGCCTATAGTTATAGGCTGGTTGATTAGATAGGGGTTTAGTTAGGGAGCTGGTCTTTGTCGCCGGAAGTGTTTAGTATTTAGGGGTGGGAAAACACAAAGATTATATTTTATTCTGACACTGATGATTGAAATTGAAAGCCAAGGGGTGGGGTCGGAGCACTGCGCGAAGCATTTAATTGTCGGTCATTGCGAAAGACTGTGTGTGTAGCCTGGCACTAGCCACTTCTGCGAGGGAAACAGGTGATTCTCGTTGACGAGTGCCACCGGTATGTCGTTGATTTTCATGAGGTGTATAAGTTCGATTGACTTCCTGTATATCGCTCCATTGGCATTCCAGAAGAGAGTAGGTAAAGTACGCCTAGGGTCCATAATGTAATGACTGTTCGGCTAAAGCCTTGAGAAGTCCTGCTAGAGCGATTATTTCTGGAGTAGGCCTGAGACGTCAACTAACAACTTACAATATTACAACTTATTACTTCAACTTACTACTTGCAACTTACAACTTTAAACTTACAGCTAACAACTATCTACTTACAACTTTCAACTTTCAACATACAACTTTCAACATAAATAAATACATTCGTATTGAATCTACTCACTTAGTCATACAACTGATTTTTGGTGGGGGGCTTTAAACCAAAGCGACCAAGCCAACCCTGTAGTCCTAGACGCATTCGACGAGTGAGCGATAACCAACCAAAGATCGATATTTTTTAATAGGAAATATAGCAATCAGTGGTAAGGAGAGTGCGATCACCGGCGGATCAACGCCAGAATCAACACGGCTGATTCAGAACTACATACAATATACAACATACAACTAACAACCTACAACTTACAACTAACAACTTAGTACATACAAGTTACAACTTATTACTTACAAACAACTTACAACTTATACAACTTACAACTTACAACTTACAACTTACAACTTACAATTTACAACTTACAACTTACAACCAACAACTTACGACTTACGACTTGCGACTTACGACTTACGACTTACGACTTACGACTTACGACTTACGACTTACGACTTACGACTTACGACTTACGACTTACGACTAAAGACTAAAGACTAAAGACTAAAGACTAAAGACTAAAGACTTAAGACTTAAGACTAAAGACTAACGACTAACGACTTACAACTTACAACTTACAACTAACAACTTACAACTTACAACTTACAACTTACAACTTACAACTTACAACTTACAACCTTCAACTTACAACTTACAACTTACAACTTGCAACTTACAACTTTCAACACCCAACATTTCTAAAGCAATACTATTACTTTACGGCCCAAAAAACACTATGTTGAGCTACAATAACCCTTTGTATATCTCATAACTCCACGAAACGCGTTAAAAGAAAGCAATAACATATAATATTGTTTTGTCAGATTTTATAACGCGTAATAAAAGTTATTTTTTCTGAAACTCAACGCAATAAAAATCTAGAAAACGTGCGATAAAATAAAGAACATACAGGCAATATTGACATAGAAGAATCCAAATACGAGTCTTGTATTTAGCCAAGACCAACTGTTCGGACGTCCATCAAAGATTAACCGGTAAACACATCGTAATACAACACATTCGAATTTCTTAGATCTCTAGACAAAACACCCTCGGCGGCAGAGAGATTCGTACGCCGCCGCCCGACGCTTGAGGGGCGGCAGCGTTTAGCTCATCGACGTCGGGATCACGGACGCTGCAGAGATTCTCACGTGCATTCATAGTAGGCGAGTCACCACACAACTGTGACATGCCTAGCGTGCCTAATGTGTTTATGTAATGTTAATTTATCTTCATATGTTCTTATTTATGATTTTGCTGTTCTCTTTGTTTGTTCATTATTGCTTTGATTTTGATGTATTCAATGTATTTTCAATTGATATTTTTCTGCCTAGATTGTCTGGTGGCCGCCCACTGGTGGAACTTGCAACTTGAGTTAGGTGTCCTGTATCATTGCTGTGATCAGTTTTTGACTTGAACAATTTTTGAGCGAGCGAAGCGAGCGTCTCCACTTGACTCTTATGGCTCGAATGTCTGTTTTTTTTTTTTTTTTTTTCTGTTACTGCTTCGATACAGGTCGCACCGTTTCTCTGATCGACCTGAAATTTTGCACACAAGTACATACCACCTAGGCGGGTTGCTGTATAGTTTTGTGGCAAAATCGTTCAAAAAGTTAAAAAGTTACATTAAAGTTAATCGAAAGTTTTTTTTTCAAACTAAACGGCGACAAAATCTGAGGTGGCCAAATCATTTAGAATGTCCGTCCGATCACGAATATGTTATTTTTATTTTGATCCGATAAGTAGTGTAGATGGAAATTACATTATAACAAAGTCCCGTTACCATGGCAACGGAAAGTCGCACAGCTTTTTTGGCTCATGATAGCGGTCAAACGGAGGCTCGGATCGAGTTGAAATTTTGACCGTCCGCAAGTTTCGTTCCCGATTGAATGCCATTAGTTTTGTGGCAAAATCGTTTAAAAAGTTATAAAGTTACATTAAAGTTAATCTAAAGTTTTTTTTTAAAACTAAACGGCGACAAAATCTGAGGTAGCCAAATCATTTAGAATGTCCGTCCGGTCACGAATATGTTAATTTTATTTTGATCCGATAAGTAGTGTAGATAGAAATTACATTTTAACAAAAGTAACGTTACCATGGTAACGAAAAGTCGCACAAGAATTCTGGTCACTATGTACTGCCACCTAGAAGAAATCAAGAGTAAAATAGTTTTCCCAAAGAAATGATGTCAAGGTCCTCTAGATGGCGGTGGATTTTATCCATTCTCTCCTATTTTACAAATTTTCAGCTTAATTGGTCAAGACCTTAAAGACTTATTGGTATGTAACATTATGGGCATGTCGTACTCGGGTCGTGTTGCACGTACCGGTGCTCGCTCAACAACGCGTCCAACTGAGCGTTTTCCTAGTAAATAATTATATATCTGATATAATTATATATTAGAGTCAAGATCTTTTGCACTAAATTGTTATCAAGATTTGAACACAAGAATGATGGTTGAACACAAGAATGAAGATTCGCGTTCGGTGGTTTCTTCCGCGAAAGATTGATTACTCCCTGATTTGCTGTTCCTGATTTTTGGCAAACCTCATATTCGTTTGAGTGGGATCGTCTAATAAATCAGTTTTTTTCTTTTCGTTTTTCTTTTTTAATGTTTTTTTTTTTTTTTTCTTTCTTTTTCTTTTTTTTCTTTTTTTCTTTTTTCTTTTTTTCCTTTTTTCCCCCTTTCTTTTTTTTTTCTTTTCATTCTACACCCTTTTTTATATTTGATTCATTCATTAAATGCATATAATATATTTTTTTTATTTGTTACCAAAATTGTTGTGTTTAAATGCATTGTTGTTGTAATGCTACTATTTCAAATATTTACGAAAATGTAGTTTATTGTTGTTTCTGCATCTATGTAATTAGATTTATTTAGTTCAAATAATATTCAAATATTTCAAATATTTACGAAAATGTAGTTTATTGTTGTTTCTGCATCTATGTAATTAGATTTATTTAGTTGTCCTCCTTTGTAAATCAGTTTTTATAACTGAATAGGATAGACGTTAAATAAATAAATAAATAAATAAATACTGGTCATTTCACATTAGTGGCGATTACGATTTGCGATTCGAGATTTTAAACTTAAAATCTCGAAGTTTCTCACTCTTAATTTAATATGACTGGTTTAGTTAGACAGACGAAATAATTATTATAATGAATCTCAGTGTTGAGTTTTTATCCGAAGAAAGTAACACTTTTAAGTTATGCGTCGTTTTAAAGGAAACTTTTGAAAAATAATAGTTTAAAAATGTAAATAAAAGCAATCAGCATTTACAAAAGTTAGTTACAGATTACATTACTTGATTTTTGTATTTATTTTTCACCTTGCTCTTTAATCTAAACAAATTGGGAATGTGAATTATTGAAATATGCAATTTTCGAATAATCTTCCTCTAAATTGTCAGGTGTTATTGAGTTATCCTGGTCAAGTCCCTTGAAATAATTAAGTAAACTTATAATAAGGTAATTAAATACCTTGTTAATAATAACTCACAAGGAGTATTTTAGGTTACCCGACATCCCAAGAAACAAAGCATCGCGATCGGAAGATTATACCGCGGTACGAGTTTTTTCCGTACGTTATACCGAACACAAGAATCTACATAGCGTATCAAAGCTACACCTGTATCTATATGTACACCCGGCGTCATAAGTAAATCAAGGGCTGGGTATTAGAGATACAACGATACCCCTTGATTTACTTCTTACGCCGGGTGCACGTGCACATGTGTAGGTTTGTAAGAACCACCCTCAGTGGTGGCTTACGTTAAGCAAGTTTCATCCACATAACCTTCAAACTCGAGGAATCTGTTTTCGAACCACATAAAATAGTTGCACTGGTTTTGTTTTAGATAACCAATAATTAATATAAAACTAAATATGCTCATCAACACATAGAAAGACATGCAGAATAATTACAGATTTATAGCATAGAAGAGTTGGGATGTTAAAAAATTTAGTAATCCTAATCAAATAACAAATAGATAACTAACCTACATCACAAAAACACAGGGTGAATCTAAACGATTACAGGAAATCGCAAAGAAACTGGTGGTAAGATTTTTTTGATCTAGTGGTTAGAATTGATGCGGCCAATGCAGGATGTCACGGGGTCCGGGGTAGAAGATTTTAAACTTGCAAAAATTGGACTTATATCTTTTGATTCCTGAGTTGCGCATTGTGTGACGGTGGCTTTGAAGCCGTCTTCAACAAAGCACAAAATTAATAATCATTAATTCTTATGTTGTTCCCATTCTGATGCCAACTAATTTGATCGGTGTTTTCTATAAAATACCGGTCTCTGATTGGCCATTGTTGACGATACGATGGCGTCGGCGCCGACAGGGATGGTTTGGTCCGCTTCATAATTTAAAGTCCATTACTGAAAATAAGTAACGTAACTCTAAATACGAATTAATTTTATTTGTTGATGTTTACAGACATCCAGAATTTCTTGTTTATATACTGAAGGAGAAACTCCAGATACAGAAACTTGTAACTTGTAAACTTGTCAACTTAAAGCTAGGTAGGAGAAAAACAATCCCTTCATGATTTTTTTCTTCTCTTTGATGAAACTACTAGCTTTAAATCAACTCAAATATTCCATAATTTTTTTGCTCAATTAACAAATTACTTCGTTCCAAGTAACAGTAAATTCGTTACGTGATGACGATGTCGGGAAGTTGCTTAATTATTCTTTATTGGGAACATCTTTAATGAAAGAACTTGTCATTGAAATTGAAGGGAGCGAGAAGAAATCCTTATTCATCCTTATAGATGGAAGTAAAAAATTACTTCCATCTACATTGCATGAAATATGGAAACGGTGATTTCGAAGCAAAGACACAAAAAATAGTATTTATAACGTTCTTCAATACAAGTCGGTCCATGTAACTGCATGATTGTGTGTGTATTCTATAAGTGTGGAAGTGGGGTCATAACTGCAACTGAAGAGGAGCATGAATTGCACCCTGCATGGGCAGGCTCCCTACAAATATTATTTTTTTAAATCAATATTTTTAAAAACCAATATTTTTTTGTTTTTATTATTTATACGTCACATATTGTAGTATGAAAAATAATAAACATGAACAACCTTAAACATTGATTGCTTGGTATTCTAGCTAAGGAAGCATCATGGACTGATCAGAGACTAACGTAGGCCTATCACACACCAAAAGTTTTTCAATATAAATTAAACCTGAGCATATAGTCACTACTCCACTTGACAAAATGTTTATTGGTATTGTTCACAATAAATACTCTGTTCTTTATACCGATTGCCCGTGGACATGATTATGTACCTTTCTTTCGTAATTCCTTGTTATGTACTATTTACCTTTCTTTTGTAATTCCTTATTTATGTACTAAACTTAAGCATTCGACATGCAATTAATTCGAGTAGGGAATATGGGCCATTCTGTTAAAACATCATAATATTTGTCCAAATGTTTAGACTAAGTAATGAGTCAACAATAATTTAATTTGTAAATGTGCCTGAGGTGATAAATAAATCATTTTGTTAATTACTTGTTGCTTTGTTTAGATTTATGTTCCATAAATACGTACCAAGCTTCACTATGATTTGTCTCTGGTCCCCTGTAGGGTTTATTTCTCAATGTTGTCTATAACTTGGGGCAGATCGAAGGCAAACAGATTCAATTAGTGGTTATGTTTGTATTTAATTTCGAACTGTGGATATAAGCTCGGTGCAGAGTCGCATGGATACGCTCTGGGCCTAACTCTATCCACGAGTGGCTGGCTGCGTCTAGACTCGAGCTAGACCCTACAGCTACAACGCGGCTACCTTACCAACACGCTCATCGTGTAAGAACAAAAATAAATAGACTTCCTTCAGCAATAACCACAAGCGGAAACAGGAAAATATGAAAAAACTAAATCGAATTGCATTGACATTTGAATTGGAATTGACAACATCCTTTCAAGCTATATGTCCTATTTAGAAACAAAGTTAGATAGGCCTACATTTAAAAAAAAATCAACTATTGAGTAAACGATTACCGGTACCTAGATATGTTTTAAGATAAAATTCTGTTCATGTATTGATTAATCTATGTACCAAATAATTACTGTAAATTATACCCCGCAAATACAAAATTTGTAAAAAAAAAAAAAAAAGCTCTCCTTCAAAAGTCTTCTGGCTGTGAATGCTGTGAGATAAAGCAGTTGAGCCAAGCTTGTCATTCTTTCTTCCTAGTTTAGCATTGAAAAGAAGTAAGATTATTTCGCCTGTTGACTAGCGCCAAGCCAGCCATTTTGTTTCTAAGTGATCTATGTATATTATCGCATGTTTTTTTTTACGTATGGCTTCAGTATTTGGCAAGTCAACATAAACGTGTGTTTATAATAAACTCAAAGAACACATAGGTACAGTGTTAACTGTTCCATTATGTTATCTACATGTTTGTATTGTGCATCAAGTTAAATGTGTGGTTTAATGAAATGTGTACATGACTAAAAGATAAATAAATTTAACACCGTTACACAGTACATTATAATATGCAGATTGTCGGTAGATCCCAATTAAAAAAAAGTTAACTAAATATAAATGCGCAATGTCGATCCCAACTCCAAACTATGACAATGTAATGCTGGCTAAAAGTCTTATCTTGTAAGAAAGTATACGCAACTCGTCTATAACCGCTGTGCAGGTCCTATCTTTGTCTACCATCAGCTTTTTACAGTTGACATTTCATTCAGTAATCCGATGGAGACGGGTGAGAAACGGGAGACATTAGTGTCGCGCGTGACGTAGACAACTGCGGTAGAGACTAACCTCTTTGACATCTAGATCGACTAACCTCTTTGACATCTAGATCGACTAACCTCTTTGACATCTAGATCGACTAACCTCTTTGACATCTAGATCGACTAACCTCTTTGACATCTAGATCGACAAGGAAATAACTATACGCGAGAGTAAAAGTCTACTCTAGCTAGAGAATGACAGACAAGAGAAGACACCAAGATAAAAGATAACGGTGGGTGTTAATCAACGGACTCCGTGAGCAAAAGTCATAATTTATTTCGTGGGAAATTTATATTATCTATTTTTTTCTTATTAGTAAATTCAGAGCTGCTGGCTAAAGTCAGAGCTGCTGGCTATAGTCAAGAGCTGCTTGCTAAAATCAGGTTTCCCTCGATGAGAAAATTATTGTATTAACCGCAGATTTATTCCAAGTTATAGTTAAAAGGGAATACTAACAAGTTCATCGATACGTAGAACCGGAGGCTCTGGGTTCGAGCCCCTGTCTGTCTGTCTGTCTGTCTGTCTGTCTGTCTGTCTGTCTGTCTGTCTGTCTGTCTGTCTGTCTGTCTGTCTGTCTGTCTGTCTGTCTGTCTGTCTGTCTATCTATCTGTGTCATTTGATTGCCTACGTTGTATGTAACACACTTCAGTCTACGATACGTCGGATTATTTATTATAAATAGTATTCTTTCGTTTAATAGCTTTTCTTGTCCCACAAAAAACAATGTTTACCTAAAAGAATGACCAAGCTCATGAATTTCTTCTCCGATTGTTCCCTGTGTACATAAAATCTCTGTCCAATATCCTAACTGCATTTAAGTTTAAAACTACTCAAAATAATGACATACGACAAACTTTATGCTTGAATAATAAAAACGTCGACATTCCCCTGAAACTTACGCCGTCATCATGGCTTATAACATATTGTCGCTGCAGCGTATGAGGGACCGCAGCCCGCGCCGTGAGCACAGCGGTCTCTTAGGAGACGTGGGTTCTTCTCCCACCGATCCACATTGTAGTTATTGCTGCGAGTTATCTCTAAATAATATTATAAATATGATACATGATAAACGGACATACTCTTATAATAAAGACTTTTTGTGTGACACACCAACACATACTCAAGTATTTGTTGTGAATCTAGAGTTTATCTGTTACGAAAGCTAAATTCTGCTTCCTTAAAACAACGTGTTATGCATTTTATTGCTTCACTACAACGAAGCGCCCGAAAGAGTCTCTATAGCCTAGGGTGCAATGAATGAGACTACCCTCCCTCCCTCACAGCTACCAACAACCTCCGTGTTGAGCACGTGCGGCATAGATCTTAGCAGGTGACTCGTAGAAAGTCCCAGAAGACTCATCAACAAATTAAATAATTGCTTTGCAAGAACACGCGACAAGATGTGCTTCCATGAGTTAATCCCTGTTAGAGTCTGTATTGAGTACTTAAACGCGGGGGGGGGGGGGGATAAACACAGCAACATTGATAAATAAACTTCAAACAGATTCTAAAATGGCTTTGAACCCTACTTACCCCCAATTCACTCTATAAAATATACGTTTTGCAGTCAACTTTGGTAATGAAGGAAGTTAAATTTTGTGTGAGCAACCACCAAGCAGTCACGTGATCTTATATACGAGCACACCAGAGTGTTAAGTCTGGACCGACACCTCCACCAAGTAGTCATGTGATATTCTATTCGAAGACAGGAGTAATGTTAAGTCTGGACCGGCACCTCCACCATCCTAAGTTTTTTATTATGTTTTACCCGAAATAAGGGTACCCTTTCTTGACAATCAGGACGGACCCCGCACATTCAACTTGACACAATATTTCGGGTACACGTTCACCATGGGAGAAAATCATTTTTTCAACTCGAATTTGGTTCAAACTTTATTTGATTTCGAGTTAGAATATCAAATGCTCGTACAATGTTTTATAAGATTTATTTATGTATTTTATTCTGTATTTTAACACACGCACATACTTGCAAGCATACTTATTGTTTTCTATTCATTGTATACAATATATGTTTTAAGAATTTATTGTAATTATTTTAACGTAGTATTGTATTGTTGTTTTATGTTGAGAAGGTTGCTAGCCACTAATTATAATTGGGGCTTTGCCCTTTTCTCGATAAATAAAACAACTTTTACGTTGTATTTTAAAAATAATTAAGTAATGCGCAAAGACCCAGCCAGAGTGCCATGGAGATACGTACTATGGGTTAAGATGCTATAACTGTCACTCTCGCACTTATACTTATAATGTATTATGCTGAAATGTTAATCGTAAGAATGCAAATAATAATAATTAAATAAAATAAAACATGTGTGTTTGAATTATATACGAAGATACACATGCTTATGTTCATCTAAAGATTTTAATACATAGAAAATTTAAAAAAAAAAATTTAAAAAAAAAAATTGTTTAAGTTTTCTACGTGTGCCTGCTACTCGTGACATGCGCGCCATATTTCAGGCACACACACATCGTATCCAATAGCGCCGCTTCATTATACGTTACTCGATACACTGTATGTATCTAATTACAAAGCCGGAGCACAGGCTCAGACAATGCGATCGAAACAAAGGGGCAATCAATCCCTTTATCCCTCAGCTCTCGAAACCTTCGATCCTGTGCCAGTGTCAGCCAACACAAGAGTCGGGCTTTGAGGCTGAAGTAGTGACAGGAACGCCACTCGAGCTGAGCCTATAGCCGGTGTAGATGTTGGAGGATGAGGTGGATAATTAACGTTCAGTTATCTAGCGATATTCAACAGTCTATAGTCACTGCATCCTGACTTAAAATAATGTACATACCGTTCGTAGAGTGTAGACAATCAACAACTTTTTTTTAGTTCCTTATGTATTCGATACATTGTTTTAAAAAATATTAAAACAGACACCCACACACGCATACGCACATTGTTTTCTATTATTTTAAATCATTTAATTGCAATGAATTAGTATTATGTTTATAAGGTTGCTAGACACTAATGTGAATGGGGCTTTGCCCTTTTCTAGCAACCTGTAACGCATCCTTGTGTTCAAACAATTTAATAAATAAATAAATAAAAATATAGAAATTACGGGCAACAATACAAAAATTATTATACTAACCAATAAAGTACTAGATTGTTTAGTTCACAATTTGTAAGCAATATTAGTAAAGTACAAGTTACACTTGTGTCTTGTCTGATGAAGCCATGTTCGCTGTTATGCTAGATAGCTTCGAAGCAACCATGCGAGGAAATGAGAACACGTTGTAACGTGTTAACTCACAGTACTCGTTAAACGAAGTATGGCAAAAATTACCACCCAAAATGAACTTGTCAGATATTACAGCAAGGCCAACTTAGCTAACCAAAACTTGGTTTAACTTTGGCCACGTTCACTGGAACGATGAAGAAAGTTCAAACTAAGTTTGTTCTTTGAATAGCTTCACTTAGGTAATTGTCTTGACACACGCACGGTACGGTCGTTACATCATTTCTATTTACCATCTGTACGCATACGATTACATCCAGGTTTCATATAGCCAGCTAAACATTACATTAAGGATAGGTCTGATAAGAAGACAGTGGTTTCATGTGTGCGGTTCTGTGTGGATACACAAACAACATGACTAAAAATGTTTAGTATACAGTTTTTCGCTCGAAACGACTCAACTAAACTCAACTCACCTCGACTCTTCCTCGAAAAATCAAAAACAGTGAAATTGGGATGTGAAACTGAGATAACTTCACTTATCATTCGTCATACGAAGTTTAAGCAGTTTTCAAATAAGACTTATTTTTGATGGGATGTGAATTTGGGGGGATAGAGTACATGGGATACTCTAGAGAAGGAAGGTATAGTTCTCCGTCCGTCCTTCCGTCCGTCTGTACGTGTGTCACGTCTACACTACACTCACCTGTTATCAATGAATGTGACGGGGATGACCTTTCAATCATGAACAGCATTCTATTCACATTCCAAGCACAAACCAGAACTTTCTAGTGAGGTACATACAAGATACATTGGTGAGGCCTCATGTGCCTCACTCAGCGAGCCGCCACTAGCTACACTACACTCACCTGTTATCAATGAATGTGACGGGGATGACCTTTCAATCATGAACAGCATTCTATTCACATTCCAAGCTAGTGGGATAAAGACGTCTTTCAGTTTGCCAAATTAGTGCAAAATGTGAAACAAGCGCAAAAATTTGCATGCTGACTACTTCGAGTGTGCTGAATCCAAAAATGTATGGCCCCAAGATGAACTGCTAATGTTTCTATGAGTAATTAATTTAATTACATTAATCAATTAAATTAAAATATTTAGGATTAATTCAACTCAATGTGGTCAAGCGAGGTATTAAATGAAAGCAAATAATGCATACAACATTTTGTGATTTGATAGAAGTGAAATTTAATTAATGGTAATTAATAAAATCAATCAATTAATAAGAAAAATCAAATATGTAAAAAAACACTACAATAAGATGAGAAGGTTGGTTAATTTGCATTTTTATAGTTACTAAGGTCTAAAACCAACTGGAAGTAATTTCAATATTAGTCACAACATTTAATCTTAGTTTAATTACTTAATTATTTAATCAATCAATTATTTTTTTTGTTCTAAAACATATCATGTGACATATCAAATTATGGCATTTTTCTTCAGCAAAATGTTTTTGTGTATGTTATATTTTTACAAAAATAAATGTTCAATTCAGTTAATATTAATAAACAACAAGAAAAGAAATAATTTAAAACATCGATTTACAGCTATCCTAAAGCGTAACATAGTTGTCAAAGTAAATTATTTTTTCTTGCAGCATGATTAAATATCGGGCCTACATTAAAATTAAATAATGCTATTGGATGCAAATGGTACATTATTATTCACACCAAATTTATCAATTCACAATGCCATTAACAATGTGACAACCTTGGCTTGATTCGTTTAGGAACCATATTTTGTTTCTTAATTTTGTAAGTTCACTCTTTGCACTATATTATTACCAGTATCGCATGATTCATGATGATTACACCACATTGCACATTGTCATCACACAATTACACATCACTTCTTAAGCACTCTCTGTCGCAATACACAGATGAGAACATAGTAAAGACTTTTTCACGCAACAGCATTTAGGTCCGCAATTAATCTTGCAGCTACATCTTACTAATTAACGGCATACCAATGAAACCTGCAAGTAAAAACCACAGAGTGTGATTACGAAAATGATATATGTTAACAATAACGCAGTCATCATTATTTGAACCAGTACCAATATTTACCTCTGGATGAAAAGTCCACAATGGCTCGTAGCCTGATTCCGTAGTGCGCAGCCCCAGTCAGTTGGTTCTGGAAGTATGGCAGCTTGAACCAAGCATTGTCCCCAAATGTGTCCTGCTTGGTAAACAGCTTGCTTTCCATGTTCTTTGAGGGCTGCTTGAGTTGGAGGGATATTTTCCAAGCTTCTATTCTTTTTAGTGACTTACTGCTTTCGGCAATCATTCACTGATTGTGCAGATGAACTGCGATCGTACATTACGACAACGAAGCGTTCGAGAATTGACAGTGCAGCATCAGATACGACCTCTGGAGCATTGAGAGTGAAGTTAACACAGGAGTGACTTCCTCGAAATGAGACCATGTATCCATCACGGTTTTCTTGTCTTTCCCGGAGAATGACGACACTGCGTCACACCCCCTGAACGCGTGCCAGAATGGCAAGGCTGAACATTTAGCTTCTCCCAAACTTTGCGCATTCTCATGGCAGCGTTTATGCTTACCTACACCAAATTCATTCCAAAGTTCATCCACATTTAATTTATGATAAGTGTGCAGTGCTAAAATGAGCACGTCCGAATCCACAGTGCTTATCATATAATTCGGTAATTAAACAAACAATGTTTTGCATACAATAGAAGCCGGCCATCAGCTTCTTCGTGAGTGCATGGATCAATTTCGGCTGATCAGTGGAGTTGTTGGTTGAAATCACATGTATTCCAACAGTGCACACAAAGAGTGTTCTGTTCACGAGATGCAACTTCCACCAGTCGACGTGATAAGAAATTTAAAAAGTTGGACCAATTTTCTGGAATTGGAGTTTTCGCAAGAACTTTAATGCGGTCTCCCGTCCCACGCTGCAATTTGGTTGATTTTTTTAAGCTATCTTCTTTATATAATGTCCCATACATATCTGTGCGTATACTTTCAAAGAAGAACTTTTTAATTTCGTATCACGTCGACTGGTGGAAACTGCATCTCGTGAACAGACTATTCTTGTGTGCACTGTCGGAATACACCTGATTTCAAACAATGACTCCATTGATACAGCCTAAAATTGATCCATGCATTCACGAAGAAGCTGATGGCCGGCTTCTGTTGCATGCAAAACATTCAAGTTTGTTTAATTATTACCGACATATAATGTTAAGCACTGCAGATTCGGACGTGCTCATTATAGCACTGCACGCTTATCATAATTTAAATGTGGATGAACTTTGGAATGAGTTTGGTGTAGGTAAGCATAAACGCTGCCATGAGAATGCGCAAAGTTTGGGAGAAGCTAAATGTTCAGCCTTGCCATTCTGGCACGCGTTCAGGGGGTGTGACGCAGTGTCGTCATTCTCCGGGAAAGACAAGAAAACCGTGATGGATCCATGGTCTCATTTCGAGGAAGTCACTCCTGTGTTTACTTCACTCTCAAATGCTCCAGAGGTCGTATCTGATGCTGCACTGTCAATTCTCGAACGCTTCGTTGTCGTAATGTACGATCGCAGTTCATCTGCACAATCAGTGAATGATTGCCAAAAGCAGTAAGTCACTAAAAAGAATAGAAGCTTGGAAAATATCCCTCCAACTCAAGCAGCCCTCAAAGAACATGGAACGCAAGCTGCTTACGAAGCAGGACACGTTTGGGGACAATGCTTGGTTCAAGCTGCCATACTTCCAGAACCAAATGACTGGGGCTGCGCACTACGGAATCAGGCTACGAGCCGTTGTGGACTTTTTTTCCAGAGGTAAATATTGGTACTGGTTCAAATAATGATGACTGTTATCATTAACATATATAATTTTCGTTATCACACTCTGTGTTTTCTACTTGCAGGTGTCATTGGTATGCCGTTAATTAGTAAGATGTAGCTGCAAGATTAATTGCGGACCTAAATGCTGTTGCGTGAAAAAGTCTTTACTATGCTCTCATCTGTGTATCTGCGACAGAGGCTGCTCAAGAAGTGATGTGTAATTGTGTGATGACAATGTGCAATGTGGTATAACCATCATGTGTCATGCGATACTGGTAGTGCAAAGGGTGAACTAACAAATTAAGTTACAAAATATGGTTCCTAAAGGAATCAAGCCAAGGTTGTCACATTGTTAATGGCATTGTGAATTGATAAATTTGGTGTGAATAATAATGTACCATTTGCATCCAATAACATCATTTAATTTTAATGTAGGCCCTATATTTAATCATGCTGCAAAGAAAAAAAAATTACTTTGACAACTATGTTTTCGCTTTAGGATAGCTGTAAATCGATGTTTTAAATTATTTCTTTAATTGTTGTTCATTAATACTAGGGAAACGCCAAAGTCGTTGTTGGACGAGTGAGTGAGCCATGTGTTGAGTACGCGGGAACATTTGCATTTAAGTTTGATTATAATATACGTATAAATAATCGGGTATTTTAGTTTAGGTCATAGTTTAGCTCATAATGCTCCACTGTAGCCTATGATAGGCTAGGGAGGCCTTAGGTAGGGGGAAGAAAATGAATGTTAGTAAGTACTCAACACATGGCTCACTCACTCGTCTAACAACGACTTTGGCGTTTCCCTAGTTATTCCTGTTTGATCTTTAATTGTTTGTACCAAGGCAGTGATCAAGATCCACGAATCTCAATGGAGTTTCTACAAACCATGGATGTTACTATTCTAAGTCCATGCACAAACCAATAGTATTTTCTGTCGTTAAACGCAAATTTGTAAAGTATAAAAAATTACAAAAGACATAAAAATTATATGGGATTATTCATGTACATCGTACTTTATTTCGCATGCCAACCATCTAGATTAATAATATTAATTACAAATAAATTATTTCTGTAGTGTTTTAACATTGCAGAATAGTATAAGAAACATAGCCAGTACGAGAACGAGTTAAGATTGCAAGGTTTACTCAAATCTCCGTGCGGAGTTTTGGGTAATCTTGAGCGTGCAAGTTTCGATACATCTTGGCCAGTGCCGCGCATTTCTTGACATCCCAAAAATTATAATTCTTCCCGAAAAAACATTGTCGTTAAAATAAAACCTACACATTTAAGCCCATTTATCAATTAATTATTTACCAACTGAGGTCTCCCCAGCCTATCATAGACTAAAGTGGCGCATTATTACCTTACAGTTGACGTGCCCTTATACCAACTAAACTTAAAACCCTATTATTTATACCTATATAATTATCAAACTTAAATGCAAATGTTGCCGTGTACTCAACACATGACTCGCTCACTCGTCTGACAACGACTTTGGTGTGTTCCTAGTCAAGTTGGCTAAAGCGCCCTTATAGCCGAAATGTGGGAGACGTGGGTTCAATGCTCGGGAAAGATTTTGTAATTTCTGGATTGTATTTTTTAAATTATTTAACATGTTTTGAAATGCATATAACGCAGTGTAGTCCATCATCTGTGAAAATACAATGGAAAACATAGCCAGGAAGAAATACGTGAAAATATTGCAAGGTTTACTCAATCTACGAGCGGAATTTGGGGGTACCTTGACGTCCAACATTCGATTAACCTTGGACACGGCATTTCACAGCCAGGTAAATAACAAACAAAAAATATTATTTCAAAATGAAAATCATTGTCGTTAAAATAATTCCTATGCATTTCAACGAATTTTCCAGTTTTTATTTCTTGCAGGTTTAAATCACAACAGATTGTGCTCATTTTGTTAGCAGTTCTCAGTTACCTGGTCACGGATGTCTGTTTAAAATTTCAGCTCAGTCTATTTGGCCGTTCGGCCGTATGGGACTGGACAGACAGACATTTAACAAACATTTAACATTTAACATTTAACAGAATTAATCACGACCAAGGCCCGATCGAGTAGCGTTGTAGACTACGTTCGCTGCGCTCACTCGTCTAATCACTCGTCTAATTAACTGAATTGAACATTTATTTAAAAAAAAAAAACACACATGAAAATATTTCACCAAAGAAAAATGCTACAGTTTGATATGTCACATGATACGTTTTAGAACAAAGAAACATAATTGATTGATTAAATAATTAAGTAATTAACCTATGATTTGATATTGTGACTTAGATCGAAATTACTTCCAGTTGGTTCTAGACCTGAGTAACTTTGAAAATGCAAATTAATTAAACTTTTCATCTTATTGTAGTGTTTAATTAACATATTTGATTTTTTTATTAATTGATTGATTTTATTAATAATCATTAATTAAATTTCACTTTTAACAAATCACAAATGTTGTATGCATTATTTGCTTTCATTTAATACCTCACTTGACCACATGATTATCTGAATTTAATTGATTAATGTAATTACATTAATTACTCATAGAAATATTAGTAGTTCATCTTGGGGCCATAAATTTTTGGATTCAGCACACTCGAATTAGTCAGTATGCAAATTTTCGCGCTTGTTTCACATTTTGCACTAATGTTAGACATCTTTACCCCACTAAGCACAAACCAGAACTTTCTTCCCCAAGAAATAAATCAAAGCGAGTGAAAAGTTCAGCAAGGTTTCTATCTTGAATACAAAGTAAACCAGCGTTGTCAGTTGACCGTGTTGTGAAGGAACTTGTAGGCTCGCAACCAACCTGATCACATTAGTAAGTAGTTAGCATTGCAAGCACGTCGGTTAGAGAGTTTACAGAGCCCTAAGCGATTTCGGAGTAGTCACCCTGACAGCTTGTTGACGTCTTCCCGTTGGTGTGTAAATCAAATTACCGTTAGGCTACTTGTATATCAAACAAGATTCATGTACAAAGGATTCAATTTTCAATTTTCAAGCATCACTTATATTTGTTCCTACGTCTGTCAGTATCTGGGTCTCGTCTCACGGTATTATAAAACGAATATAACGTCCGATTCACATGTTTTGCTGATATGGCCCCTCTACAAGGATGATACAGAATGTTTTAGTTACCCAAGGGGTCAGGGGGTGAGGCTTTTTCTTAAAGAAAGTTGGACTATTTATATACTCGGCACCTCCACTGCGGGGAGTTGAACGCTGAAACAGAAGGAGTGTAGTAATGGTTAGTTTCGCTCCTTATTCTGGTTGCTTGTAGAAATGTGCGTACAGTGTATTCTTGTGCGGCTCGTTGGATCAATTGGGTTTTTCCTGCTTCTAATGCAGATTGATCGTGAGTTTATATTTAATTTATCTATTTATTTAACGCTATTCAGTTAAAAAACTTATTTACGAAGGAGTAGGACATGCGTTTTAGGTAAATTGCTGTTCGCTTGGCCGACTGACACCACAGGTGTTTGAAATTTTAAACATAAGTCACTAATGTGGAAATATAATAAATAAATATAATAATAATAATAATAATAATAATAATAATAATAATAATAATTATTATTATTATAATAATAATAATAATAATAATAATAATAATAATAACAAAAAAATATGGGCTCTGTGGTAACACATTTCCAAATTTTGTTTCAAATTAATTCATTAAAAATTAATTAGTTTGCACGAATTTTGATTTTGTTAAAAACTCCAAAATTGACTATATTCGTGATTTTTTTCTGACATTAAGACAAATTTTGGAAACTATGATCGCAGGGCTGTCCGTGTATGCTTTATTGACAACTTTGCAAAGTTTTATAAACGTCGGATGCATCTTGGCCGAACGAATTGCTAAGTGCCAAATGTGTCCCATTCCTTCTTAATAAAATATAATTACATAAATGCATACACAATAATGAACTAAAGTTGTTAAGTTTGAAATAGTGATATTATTACAAAATGTAGTAATTATCATAACGTGACTAAATAATAATGTATAACACGACAATAGGTTTTGAAACAAATTCAAAATGGAGATTTTTGTTTATTTGGATGGGTGCGTCAACCGTTAGGTCATAATGCGCCACTCTAGCCTAGGGGATATAGGGAGGAGGACCCCATGCTGGTCAGAACCAGCCACGGGTAGGGGGAGGAAAGGGGGGTTCTCACGTCGCGGTCGTCATCGTCTTTGTCATCGTTCGTGTTGTCATTGTCATCGTCGTCGAGGAGTTCGTCAAGGGAAGGGAGAGGTGTCTCTGACGACGATTGCCAGAGCTCGCCTCTAGTTTCGGGGAGTAATATACTCCCCCTCTTACTAGCTGATATTTGCGAGGTGGATTTTTTTCTCTTGAATCGCCTTGTACGATTAGCAGAGCGCCATGCTCTGGGCCAATTCTACCCCGGGCCCAAACGGGGAGAGGGAGACTAAATGAAATGAATCAATGAACCAATTATAAAAAATGGTACATAAGTCGCGGTTCCAGTAGAGGATAAATTTTGAAATTTATTTTAGTTCGCAAATATGTTTGGTATTATAAAAATGAAACTATATAACAGGTAATAACGTTACAAACACAAATCATTAGACGTTTCACTGTTATTTACATATTTATTTGAAAGGTGATATTTCGACTTCTTTACAGATTGAAAAAAACACAACAGACAAAACAAAAACATTTCCCAAAAAATTATAAATATAGCTGTGTATTAGTACCAAATTATTAACAAAAAAGTGTTCATGAATTAAAATAAAAATACTTAAAAAACAGAACATTAAATTGACATGTTGGACATAATAAATATCACTTTTTAAATAAACATGTAAATAACAGTGAAAAGTCCAATGATTTGTATTTGTAATATGTTTGGGTTCATAAATGGCGACTTTAGAGCCGTCAAGGGAGCTCATTTTATCGCATATAGTGTGTATCCCAGTGAAAATCAGTTCTTGAAAAAATCAGTGAGCAAAATCAAAATACATCAAAACTTATTTATTTCATATTCATGTAAGCTTAGGCCTACATGCACGTGTACATTTCTGCATGTCGTTTTTCAGTCAATAACCTATCGTGTTGACGATTTCACTACAGTATGCATTGTTTTTTTGTTTTTTATTATTATTTATTTATTTAAAGTCAATCGGAAACGACATCATTTACAAAGGAGGACAACAAATTATATATATATATATATATATATAATATTATATATAATAGACGTATTTATAAGTAAATGGTAGTGAGACACATATTATTATGTGGTATGGGGCATGCTCTAATTCTCACTGCCATCAATTGTTTGACTGGTATATATTGTTTTGTGTAATGTGTATTATGTCATGACAATTGAAAATAAATTATTATTATTATTATTATTATTATTATTATTATTATTATTATTATTATTATTATTATTATTATTATTATTTTTATTATTATTCAATGATGATTGTTACATTATAATCACCAAAAAATCACAACAAGCATAGCCGTTTAACACAAAATTGTGTGTTTATCCCTAAATGGTAAATATAATAATATTTATATTAAAGTAGATTATTAAAATTAAGAATAATGTGCTTGACGTAAGTTGACCATGTCAAGTGCAAGGGTTGTCACCTCTTAAGCATGTATGTTAATTGCGGAGAATTTGTTAGGGCGTAGACCTAAATCGTATTTTGTCTGGGATGAGGGATTCAAAAGGACATTGGTGATCGTGCAACTAAAATCATAATTCATCATTGATATAAAAACTCAACAATTAAACACAATAGGATCCACAATACAAATATTCAAACAACTTACATGCTAGACCTAAATTGAAACATCACTTTGATCAAAACAATTAAATGTAACTAGGAAAACGCTACTAAAGTCCCGCCACGTTAATAGATGAGCTTTTTAAAAATTTTAGTTTGCGTGGGATATCTTTATTTTTGCAAGTTCTTTGTTTTGCTGCCTACGCATTGAAGGTGATTGTTGTCAAGTTTCTTTTGTTACCTGTCAATTGGTATTATTTACCATAAAAAACTTATATTAAAAGCTTTATTTCTATAGATTATGGCTAACTTTTTCAACTTTTTTTTTCAAAAGGTACTACATCACCATAACCTTAATGTCCATGTATAATATGAACGTTGTAGCCCCACCCGTTTGGTCAGAATTGGCCCAATTGTCACGAAAATATCGCACGAAAAACCGAAAAAACCCGTAAAAGTACGATATTCATGAGAAATATTTATTCGATTGTAACCAAAAACAATACACCTCTAAGTTCAGAGATTTCGAAGGTCCTGTCAAATTTTCATCAAGATTGGATATGCCGTTTGTCTGGTAGAGAGTTAACAAACAGACAGAAAAAAAAACAAACAAACAAACAAAAAAAAACATCCGAGCTAAATTTTTTGGGGGTCAGTGAAATTGAAGTCTTCGCTTCGCTCATCCAATCATTAGCCTAGTACGTAAAGTATTCCGGCGTAGCACCCCTTGAATTTAAAAAAAAAAAAACGAAGTCCCTGTTAGCCATCAACTGTAGAGGGTAACATGCGTATCGGATTCACGTAAGGTATTTTCACTCCAGCCTCTCCCTGTCTAGACGACAGAGTCCCGTGGGAACCACCGCACGAGGTAGGAGGCGATTTAAATGACGCTGCCTAGCTGATCGGATTATAAAGCGATTTAAAGAGGACTCGGAAATGAGAATTTCCTCTTGAGAGTAACACAAGAGGTAATCCCCGAGTCGCGTGCCGGTGTCCCGTCGTCAAGAACGCGAGTACGGCCTATACTATGTGTGAGACGATGTCGAGCGATGAAATAAAGCTGCACATCGCTGGTATATTTCCATACTGTTCTAAATCCATTTTTTGAAAAAATTGAGTTAGGCATTCCAGGTTGTTCTATGTACATTGATCTAACATTTTCGCAAAAAAAAAAGTAAAAAAAACTTATTTGAAGGGTCATACTGACGTTTCCATTTTGTTCTAATTACACAAAAGCACCATTCCTCCGATCCATAGTGTTCCATATCCTATTATACCGCAAAACGCTAAAATAAATAATTCCAGATTGTTCTATATCCACGAACCAATAAACTGTTAGCTTTGTCACTCACCGCCCAATAAGCGGTGCGTTTGTATCACCTATTGCAATACTACCCGCGGCATATTTTAAACCCACGTGCGTTGATCATAAGTGTGAGATTGAGATTTGTGAAGTGACGTGTGAAGTGAGTGAGGACGTCAAAATGTTTGAAGCGGGTGCGAGTACATCTGCAGAGGGTGATGCCGAAGAAGATGTATTACCCTAATTTGATGGTGGCAGCTCAGATGAGGATTTTATTGGCCCCACTCCAACAAAAAATACGCCGCAAAAAGTCTCAAATTAATTGAGTTGCTCCTCTATGATAGAAACTTTAGAACAAAGTTTTGGGCAAGGTCTAGGCCAAAAAATGCAATGATGTAGTAATGTTTAATTTAATTAAACCTGCAGACTGGCACTCACTTCATTAAATAGCAGGAATATGTGAAGGCATTTTAAATGTCATTGTCCATTGATAGGCCTAGAAGTTCACTGGTTAAGACGTACTAGAAACCTTTGCCTACTTGTAAACCGATTAGTAGATTAGCTTAGACCTAGGGTACTAAAAACCAACGCCTTCCCACAGAGCAAATGGTGGAAACAGAAATCAATGTAATTTACTGGCGCGTCGCATATTGGGTCCAGCCAAGATGAACAGGCATGCACACCTGCATGCGCTCGACTGGGTCGCGTTGTGTTCGCAACAGGCGGCGACTGATTGCAAGATTGTCGGCAATTTACAAAGCTATTACAAATCAAACTATACCGATTCACTACTAACTAAATGCTCACTATTTTTAAGCAATTGTGTTGTGTTTTATTTACATAGTATGTTTGTGTAAAAATTGAGAAACTGCAAATGACCTTCGGTGAACTACTGCCCAAATAAGACTTGGCACTGGCTGTTCTAGGCATAGCCGTATAATCATTTGAAAAATAAAAAATAAATAATAAATGGATTGCACATAATATAAATCTCCTTTGCCTACCTGCCGGTATAATCTACTTATCCTTAATAGGACAGTCATAAATTAAGTCTGGTAGACTTAAACGTAAATTCATTGTGGAACTATAAAATGGCTAGGACTTTAGCGTCACAGATGAGATTTTAGGTTAAAATTGTAGCCTACTGGATGTAACTCCAAGCTATTATTTTGTATATATGGGCGTAATAATAAAAAAAATGTGGATATAGAACACATCGCCTTCATTGAAAAGTCCCAACCGCTCTACATTGTTCCATATCCAATGCAAAAAAACTTTTAAAAATTCTTGTATTAAAACCGCATAATTTTTTCTACTTTTTTAAGTGGGTTATCATAACTGCATGTCAAAAGGTGTCTTCTGTGAAATTTTCAGACTCTAATCTTAGGGGCATGCGAAAAAACTGAACCTGTAGACGCCTTTATCTCCGAATGACACGGAACGGATATAGAACAGTCTGGAATTAAATGTGGATATAGAACAAAGCGCGTTCACTGAACAGTCGAAACCGCTGCATATTGTTCCATATCCAATGCGAAAAACTTTTAAAAATTCCTGTATTAAAACTACATCAATATTTTTACTTTTTAAAGTTGGTTATCATAACTGTATGTCGAAAAGTGTCTTCTGTGAAATTTTTAGCCACTAATCTTTGATAGGGACATGGGAAATAAATACTGAACCTTTAGACGCCTTTATCTCCGAATGACACGGAACGGATATAGAACAGTCTGGAAATATGCCAGCGACATGTTGTTCGAGGTTCAGGTATTGCAAGATGAAATTCAACTTGTTAATAATCACGAGAAGAAGAAGAAATCATCTAACCCCATTACTTTTGTGCAGTGTGTGTTGAATTGCGTAGGAATTTCTTATCTATAAAGCATTGTATAGTTCAACAAAAACACTACAACCTATGATCTCATATAACGTGAGAAATAATGTCATGCTAACAAAGTAACCATCTGAATAGAAGGTTAATAAAACATGAATACATTTCAAAAAGGTGCTAACGGATATACAGTTAGATATTTGCGTTGTTATGTGTTAGAATGTAGGCCCACTGATTAGCGAGTGTTACAACTACGCCGTGTTAAAATCTTCTCAAAGGCGAAAGGAGTTTGTGTAGGAGTGGTCAATTAAGCTTTCTTGGGGTGTTTATGTAGTGATACCTAACAAACATATATTTATTTCTTCAAATCTTTGTTCACGTACTTGGTGGAGGTGCCGGGTATAGCGGGTAGCCTATAGTAAATTCGACCGTTGCATATGGTGGAGGTGCCGGGTCATAACTTTATCAATATTATTGATGATTTAGACACACGTATTTATTTTGTCAGTTGAATTGGATGAGCGAAGCGAAGACTTCATTTTCACTGACCCCACCAAAAAATTATCTGATTTGTTTTGGGGTGAGGGATTTGTCTGTTTGTTCGCGCTCTACCGGACCAACGGCATATGCGATCTTGATGAAAATTTGAGGGGACCTTTGAAATCTATGAACTAGACTTTCCCCGCTTTTGGGTACAATCGATCAAATATTTCTAATGATTATCGTACTTTTACGATTTTTTTCGATTTTTAATGAGATATTTTCGTGATATTTGGCCCGCGACCGGGCAAACGGCTTCTCCGATCTTGATGACACTTTATGGGAACGTTTAAAATCACTGAAATTTATGTTATGATTTTAGAGACATTTGAAGGAATATTTATCAAAGAAATCGAACTTTTACGATTTTTTCTCCGATTTTTTGAGCGAGCGAAGCGAGCGTCTCCACTTGACTCTTATGGCTCGAATGTCTGTTTTTTTTTTTTTTCTGTTACTGCTTCGATACAGGTCGCACCGTTTCTCTGATCGACCTGAAATTTTGCACACATGTACATACCACCTAGGCGGGTTGCTGTATAGTTTTTGAACAAAATCCGATAGTTGGTTATAAAAAATAATTTAAAAAAAAAAAAAAAAAAAAAAAAAAAATGTTCCGATCGTTATGAAATTTTGCAGGGTCAATAAGTACAACATTCTCTCCTATTTTCCAAATTTTCAGCTAAATCGGTCAAGAACTTAAAGACTTATTGGTAATCATAATTCGAAAAATGATGTTAAAAAATGAAGGAGGCAGTGAAGATACAAAGATACACTTTAGAAGGCATGACGTGAATGAGTACAATGCAAAGATGTTGGAATAGTATACAGTGTACAATGTCAATATCCAGTTAGGCCTACACTGTGTGGTGGGACTTATGGGAATGTCGTACTCGGGTCATGTTGCACGTACCGGTGCTCGCTCAACAACGCGTCCAACTGAGCGTTTTCCTAGTTATTGAGCGAGCGTAGCGAGCGTCTCCACTTGACTCTTATGGCTCGAATGTCTGGGTTTTTTCTGTTACTGCTTCGGTACAGGTCGCACCGTTTCTCTGATCGACCTGAAATTTTGCACACATGTACATACCACCTAGGCGGGTTGCTGTATAGGTTTTGAACAAAATCCGATCGTTGGTTATAAAAAAAAAAAAAATGTACTGATCGTTATGAAATTTTGCAGGGTCAATAAGTAGCAACATTCTCTCTTCCTATTTTCCAAATTTTCAGCTTAATCGGTCAAGATCTTAAATACTTATTGGTAATCATAATTCGAAAAATGATGTTAAAAAATGAAGGAGGCAGTGAAGATACAAAGATACACTTTAGAAGGCATGACGTGAATTAGTACAATGCAAAGATGTTGGAATAGTATATAGTGTACAATGTCAATATCCAGTTAGGCCTACACTGTGTGGTGGGCCTTATGGGAATATCGTACTCGGGTCATGTTGCACGTACCGGTGCTCGCTCAACAACGCGTCCAACTGAGCGTTTTCCTAGTTTAAAACATATATTTGTGAACTGTTGAGAACAGGTACTAAAACTAGGAGGATTGATTGATGACCGAGATAGCTGCCAGTGTCAGGGTGATGACGTCCGTACCGGGCTCAGACACATCGATCATGTTGGCTTCCCACATGAACCATCAACTGTCAGCCATGCGTTGGTGGTTTTCACTAAAATGATTTGCATATTATATGTAAACATGATATTATATAGCCCACACGCGTAGCGCACAATGTTATACCACATGAGGTGATAGTTTACATTTCGAAGTTAAAACAATTAAAAGGGTACTCAATCGCGTTGTACAAATAATAGACATATTTGACTTAGTAGAATTAGTTATGAATTTACCTTGTCAACTACCATATGCCACCTACCATCTGGTTAAAATTGACAAACTTGGCTACCAAGTCCCTTTGTAGAAATCTCCCATAAAAAATTACATTGCGGCGTACTTTCATTTCCCGTTATTTTGTATGGAGGATGTTAAGTCTGGACCGGCACCTCCACCAAGCAGTCATGTGATATTGTATCCGAGCACACGAGTAATGTTAAGTCTGGACCGGCACCTCCACCAAGCAGTCATGTGATATTGTATCGGAGCACACGAATAATGTTAAGTCTGGACCGGCACCTCCACTAAGCAGTCATGTGATATTGTCCCACAATTTACTTTAAACAATGATTATTATACTGGGAATTAACTAGACGGTGACCTTGGAGCGGTCCAAAACATACACATACAAAATCGTATTATTATTTGTGTGCCCCATTGAAAAACAGTTCTTGGAATTGAGTTGTCGACTCTAATTAGTACAATTTCTCATTTACTTTATTGATGTATGTGTAGTTATACATGCAAGACTAAGTCGGGAGTCGGCGATTCGAACCGACGTGTGAATGAGTAAAAGTGCAAATGCTATGATTGAGTCCTATAAAATAGTAATGGGTCATATTCTGTTCAACTATATTCTGACCATTACGTACGCCGCGCCGTGCAGTTACAAGCTACAACTCCAGGCCAAATGCCGATTCCAGATTTATGTTTCTAAAAGTATTACCATTGCTACTTAAACTCCCACTCAAAAATGAAGTGCACGACACCGACTTTTCCGATGGATGTTTTTTCACTGGTTACATGACAGAAATCCACTAACGGTAACATACAAACTGAGAGACAAGCGCAGACAGACGATATTAAAACTGAATTCATCCTCGTCAATTCTTCGTAAAGCGGGCTGCGAGTGACAGCCAATACGAAGCGCCGTGCAGGGTAGGCGACGTCAAAGGGAGCGAGCGCGATGTCGAATCCAATCTGACAAACCCCCGACGATGAATGAGATGAGGAAGCCAACGCAGGGTTTGAGCCGGGGGTGTCGAGGAAATGAGCGAGGGCTTGAGGGATGAGTGTAGGGCCTATTAGCCTACCATGTGTGATAGTTGGGGTTATAGCCCCCAAGACACTTTCAATAACATATTTGTATTAACTTTAGAGTCAACTCAATCAGGTAAACTGATGTAACTGCGGGAATTAAATCAATGCGACAACCATTGTCGGCAACGACGCCATTGGCGAATAATAGCCAGCCAGCGATCGGTAATTAAAATAGGGGCCAGCTGGATGGCCTCGATTTAACTGCTGATAACGCCAACATCACAAGGATATACCGGTACCTTGGAAAACCTTCATATAATTTATTATATCTAAACCAAGAATTTACTACGTGATTTACTTAAGAGCTGAGTGATGCTGTGTTTTCTTATAAACATTCTTTAAAGATCTCCTTATGTTTTAATTAATCTTTGTAATTGATGGTTTTCGAACCCAAAGATTACGAAGTAAGAGAACTTCACCTTGAAAGTGCGGTAATGGGAATGCCATTATTAATGGAAATGTATAGACCTAAAGGGTTTAACTAGGGAAACGCCAAAGTCGTTGTTAAACGAGTGAGTGAGCCATGTGTTGAGTACCCAGTTACATTACTAGACTTCCCCCTACATTAGGCCTACCTAACCTACCATAGCCTAGAGAGGCGCATTGGTCTTACAGTTGACGCGCCCGTATACCTACTAAACTTAAAAAAAAACATTATTTATACGAATATAAATATCAAACATAAATGCAAATGTTCCCGGGTACTCACCACATTACTCGCTCACTCGTCTAACAACGACTTTGGCGTTTCCCAAGTATAGTTGGCTAAAGCGCCCTGAAGGCCGCTTTACACGGAGAAGTTGAAAAAGTAAAAAGTAAAAAGTGAAAAGAACGAGTAGGAAGAGAAAAAGAAATCCCCTGGTCGGGAAAGATTTTGTAATTCCTAAATTGTATTTAAAAAATTATTAAACACGTTTTGAAATGCATATAACGCAGTGTAGTCCATCATCTGTGGCAACAGGGCCTACTATGGTAAACATAGCCAGTACGAAATACGTGAAAATATTGCAAGGTTTACTCAATCTACGAGCGGAATTTGGGGGTACCTTGACGTCCAACATTCAACAGACCTTGCATGGGCACGGCATTTCACGGCCAGGCGAAAACAAACAAAAAATACTTTTCAAAATCTAAAACATTGTCGTTAAAATAATTTCTAAACATTGGAAGTCTATTTTTCAGTTTATCATTTCTTGTAGGTTTAAATCGCAATGAATCTTGCTGATTTTGTTAGCAGTTCTCAATAAACTCGTACCGGATGTCTGTTTAAAATTTTAGCGCAATCTGTTCAGCGATTCGGCTAATTTTCAACGTACACACCACACACACACACGCACGCACGCAGAAAAACAATTAGGGCCGTTTAAGTCGAATGGAAATCACTACGTTCGCTACGCTCACTCGTTCAATTATTCGGCCAGAGTTAGTTGCATGATTTGTTACAGCAGGGATTTACATGGTTTCATCCCCTTTAAAAAATCGTTAAAACTGAGGTATCTCAACTATACGAATGGTTTTTCGACGACATTCTGGATAGATTTCTTCCGGCTAGTTCCAGTGCTTAATTTGTGGTGGTACGCAGTTATACGCGTACCACTCACTACCTTTTTCCCGGGTTGAATGGTTGACTAACTTGACTTTGGCGATTTCCTACGTTGTTATATATATATATATATATATATATATATATAATGTTTAAGCTTGGCTTTATAGTAGGCGACTATGACGCTGTTATGTTAGTACTTTAGACAGAAATTAAAAAAGTGACTACACCGGGATTAATATATATATATATATATATATATACATCGGTTTTATAGCTGTAATATTAAATTGTTTACCGTAGTATTCACCGGTGTTATGTTTCTGGAATTTCTTTATTTTCCCTAAAAAATATCTTAAAAACTCCCCAAATCAAATCTATAAGATCAAACATTTACAAACATCATTGCTAATCGTAACGTTTAAGGAAAAAATTAGAAATGTATTGCCAAAATTTAGATCCCGAAAAAATACCTATTTATATCTAGAAAGATCAGGTGATTTGGTAACCAAAAACGTACCGGTAGGCACCCTGTGGAGGGGGGGGGGGGGAGTTTGTACTGCATAGATATGAAGTCGCATTATAACGTATCACTACCTTTTCCAATACAAATTAAGCACTGGTCAGTTCTTAGAGCAAAATGTATTCTCCACTAGTATTTCAGTGTGATGGTTATAGTGGTAATCCACAACTTATGGCTTTATGTACCGTGCTCTTGGGAAGTATTGTGTTATCCGGTATCAAAATCAAACATACGACTACCTCAGAGGTTTGGACAATGAAGCCTTCTCTCTCCTTTAACTAAAAGTGACATTGAGCATTAATATTTTTCCAGAGCAAATTAACAGTTCAGTTCGGTTGTAATGTATTTTTTTCTGTACATCAAACTCCTAAATTTGGTAGGTTTCTTAAACTTGTATACTAATGGGAAACTAATAGCCATATTAGCATACCTTAATCATTTTAAATCTGTCAATTGTAACTTTGCAACAAAACGTTGAGAATTGTACCGAATGAATTTATTAAAATGCGATCACTGATTTAACATCTTTAGCTCAAACCGCTGATTTTACATAATAAGGTAATTATTTCTATTAACCAACACTATAACAAAACCTTACATACAACACCTACCCTATAGTTATTAGAAGTCAGATCGCAAATAACCCAGTGACGTTCGTTCACAAGTCGGTCTCCCACAAGTCAGCATGAACAGTGAGTATAAAATATAATATTAATACAGGAATAATAGAACACAATTTCTGTCTCGAATACGAGAGCTAACCATATACCATAACCACATACCACATACAGCGGTCTATATGCGGGGAGGAATTATGACTTTGCATCGTGGCAAAGATTGAAAAGTGCAATATTTATGACTCCATTATTCTGCACATAATTCTTTCGAGATGTGAGTAACAGCCATCTACTCAGGCGAGGTATACACCGTGCGATGTGCAGTATTAAGTGTTAACGATGGTAGTGCCGGTCTAGTGCTAACATTTACCGTGCGATGTGCAGTATTAAGTATTGACGATGGTAGTGCCGGTCTAGTGCTAACATTTACCGTGATAATCCTGTCCAGGGACAGTTCCATGACCCTCGCTCGCTATAGGAGCTAACCACGAGTTATTTTAGAATAAGTGAAGTTATGAAGGGGATGTCCAAGGGCTGTGCGATAGGACTCAACTGGTAGACGACTAAGGACCTATCCGAATAGTGACAAAACGCGTTCATTCCCTGGTCTTGTTCTCGTTTTACGTCACCGTTACGCGTCATGATTTCAAGAATAAGTTACAAAATGCAAACAATAATACCCAAAAAGTGTGGAACGTAATAAACGAAGCTACTAACAACTGTGTAAAAAAACGTTTTACTATAAAAGAAGTTGTAACAAATGAAGGAACACTTAACGCGGATAAAAACCCAACACTAGTAGCTGACACGTTCAATAATTATTTTACTGACATTGGGGAAAAAATGGCAGATGAAATCTTAAAAAAGAGACAACCTTATTCTGAAACTACACCTTCTTTAGAACACGAACCATATAACACAGAAAAATCTATTTTCCTTTATCCAGTTACTGAAACAGAAATCTCATTGTACATAACCGAACTAAAAGAAAATACAGCACCAGGAATCGATAACATCCAATCAAAAACACTAAAAGCTCTGAAACCACTAATATTAAAGCCAATAGTTCACATCATAAATCAAAGTTTTTCAACAGGTATATTCCCTAGTGAATACAAACATGCAATAATCACACCTATTATACAAACATGCAATAATCAGACCCATATCTCTACTAACAAACCTTTCTAAAATACACGAAAAAGCATTAAAAAAGAGTTAGCGAGTACCTAGAAAGTAACATGATATTCTCTCCAAACCAATACGGCTTTCGCAAGGGAAAGAGCACAGAAATGCAATCTATAAATTAACGGAGGAGATTCACTTGGCAATCAACCTCAATAAAAAACCTCTAGTAATTTTTCTTGACCTAGCAAAAGCTTTTGACACGGTGTCTCACAAAATACTTATTAAAAACTTGAAAAATATGGAATCAGGGTATTGCACTAGAATTAATCAAAGATTATCTGAAAGAAAGACAGCAGTACGTAAAGATTAACAATTCCCTAAGTTCACCACGAGAAATTAAATACGGTGTGCCTCAAGGCACTGTGCTTGGACCACTTCTGTTCACAATTTACATTAACGACCTATGTAATGCTAAAGGAGCTCGCATTTTAAGTTTTGCAGATGACACTGTCTTAATCGTATCTGGAAATACATGGAATGAAACATATCAACAGGCCGAGGCACTAATGAATAAAGTGGTTAAATGGTTAAATGAAACCTTCTAACGCTTAATGAAGACAAAACTGTGTATATCACATTTTCTCCTAAATCAAATGGGCAACCTGCAAACCCCAACCTTAAACTGCAAATACACTCTAATCTATGTACTGGGGACACTATAAACTGCACATGTAGTGCAATAAACAAAGTAGACAACACCAGGTACCTTGGACTCATAATGGATCAACATCTTCGATGGAATGATCACATTTCATTTATTACGAAAAAACTCAGAAACACTATTTACAAATTCTACAATCTTAGGAACATTCTTTCTTTTCCTACGCTAAGAATTGTATACCATGCATTGTTTCAGTCAGTAGCACAATATGGTATCTTAGGGTGGGGTGGAACGTATATGGCACATATCGAACAATTAATCATAATGCAAAAGCTGGTTCTAAAAGTAATGCTAAAGAAACCACGCCAATATCCATCCTCGCTTGTTTACGTAGAAAGCCAAACACTTGATATTAGAAAGCTATATGTCAAGGCGTTAACCAACTATGTGCACCTAAACAAAAATACTGGAATAATAAAAACAGTATCACATGGCATAAATACACGAGAAAACAGTAGCCAAAATCTTATTATACACAGAACATCTAAAGACATCATACAAAGGCATGCTCTCTACCTAGGTCCTCGAATATACAACAAAATTACAAAGTCAATCAAAAAGCATGAATCTAAATCTACATTTAAACAATCTCTAAAGCAATGGCTAACTTCAACATCCTCAGAAACATTGGAACATCTCGTAAATCTGAAAGAATAAGAATAATCAAAACGATGCTATGCTAAATTTTCTTTATGGATATCAATGCAAATAGATCAAACCAATCGTGCAAAACTTCTACTAGTTTTTTACATAAAATGAAATAATTATACTTATATTCAGTTTTATTAGCAATTAGCTTTTAAGCGTCTTATTTTCATAGTATTGACAAACAGATATAGCATTGTACATAGTCCTTGCCATAGACATAGGATCAAAAACATCTGTCTCACAAACCTAAACCCTGCTAAAATATTAATTTCCTACTTGTAAACTAAATAGGTATAGACGCATGTTTTGTTGCCGATCGCTCAAGCTTCTGCTTATGACAGCAACAAAACAAGTTTACACTGTACGTATTTTGCATAACCTATTTTAATTTTACTTAAACGTACATGTTATTATACCATATAAGATAATAATTAAATTAATATGCTCTTTATACTGCAATGTAAACTTAAGAATGCAATAAAGTGATTTGATTTGATTTGATTGATTGATTGATATCCGTGACGTAGCTATAGTATATAGCAACCGAATAGTCGACCGCACGGTCGAGACTCGCCGAAATCAAGTTATAAGAATAAATAAATTAATTAATTAATTAATTGTATTATGAGTCTACCCACTCAGTTATAAAACTGATTTTCAGTGGGGGACAGTAAATCAAAGCGACCAGGTCAACCCTGTAGGCCCCGACGCAATCGACGAGTGAACGATAACCAACCAAAGATCGATATTTTTAATAGGAAATATAGCGATCATTAGTATGGACAGTGTAGGCACCCGCGGATCAACGCCAGAATCAACAAGACCGATTCAGAACCACTCTTAATTTATTATGTGCTTCGTTGCTAGGACGGCTCCAAAGTCACCATTTACAAACTCCTAAGACAAGAACTGATGGACTTAAGTCCAAATCAGAAGTTGAAAAACTTCTGACTTTAACGGGAATCGAACCCTGGACCTTCTGCATTGGAAGCAAATACGCTAACCACAAGACCAACGAGCCACACAACAAGACCAACGAGCCACACAGCATGTCACATGTAATAAGAACGTGAAGTGCACACTAGATTCAGGTCTAGATCATGGCGGGCGTTATTGACGTGTGTTATACATACCATTTCCATACCAAATTTGTTTCTGTACTATTTATTTTAATATTATTAATTATCTACAGTTTTATGCCCTAAGAATAAGAATCCTAGATAATGGTGCAAAACCATATACTTAACCCGACATAGTTGGAACTGAGTTATGATGATTATTATTATTACATTAATTTTAATAACTAATTTGGTTAGGTTACTCAACTTAATTTGGAAGTGTTTAATTTCGATCATTTCCCGAGGCATGTTTTAGTAATAAGAATGAGAACGAGAGAGGTATTACCAATAACCAATAACCATGTTTTAAATTAACATTTTTTGTTCTCGGCACCTCCACCAAACCATTTTAATGAGTGATAAGAAGTAATTTCTGTAATTCTCTTTTTTGTTCTTCTCCAAGCTTAGCTAAAGTTAAATCAGTTGATTAAGTAGCTTCGTTACTTATTTTGCGTAGGTAGGCCTACTCCCGTCCCCTGCTTGTCTCATATTTCTGAAAACTTATATAAACTTATTTCTTTGTGAAGGAAATGTAAACTTTGTTTATAGTCAACGGTTTTACAAGTCCAGCCCTGAGTGTGGTTTCTCTTGTTATTGTGGGAGTAGTGTGCTCACCGAAGCTGAAGGTGACCAGGCTAGAACAGACCCTACGTAGTTTCATGCCAGCTTCGTAAGAGTCAACAAAAGACGAGTCAACGTGGGTCCCTTGACGAGGCGACTGGAGACCGTGCACAGAGAGAAGCTCAAGCATACTTCTCTGTCGTACCGTACAGTCTTCGACCCGTTGCTTTAGACAAAACCGGCAAAATCATTCTGCAATGGACGAATTGTTTCACAGAATAAACATCATGCGAACCACTTGTAAGCCTTCATTTCTAAGAATCACCCACAGTCACAGTATTGTATCCGCCTAACAGGCAGACCGATGTTCATCCTTTTTCATTTTTCACTTTTTGAATGCAAATTTAGATAAATTCGCGCTGACATTTTGTACGTTTTGCCCCTCGCCTAATGTTGACGTGGATGCCCGACGCTCGTAATTGAATGGTCTTGCAGACTCGCCCCCCCCCCCCCCCACCCCCTAACGCCCTAGGTGTCTGGCTGATGTTTGCTTTGTCCGTGCAGTGAATTATTACAGTTTCTAGCTGGACGACTGAGATGTTTTTGGGCATCATGGGAAATGCGCACTAGGTGAAAATATGAGGTCTACGCAGCCATCAGATGACGAATATGTAAATTGATGTAGTATAGTGGTTGCTACTTGCTGTTAATGTTGGAAAAAAACTACGATTGAAGGTTGTCATAAAATAATTCCTTAAACGTCGGATAGGTATTTTAGTTACACAAGACAGTTAGACTGTTATCTTGTTTTGTATGTTTCAAAATCCCCCTTCATTCTGCAGAAAACATCCCTCCCTGAACGTATAGGCTGGAGATTCCAGTTAAAGAAAACGGCCATTTATTTTCATCAAAAGTTTACAAAAATTTTGACATGCCAAAATAAATTACGCAACAAACTGCACGATGAAAGATAGCATTTATAAAACGATACAATACATTAATTATTTCAATGTTGAAATTGTTTCGTAACGAACTAGGTAGAGATAATGCATGGCCGACAATACTACGCAACACAGCCCCCAAGCGATAGACTACAGAGTGCAGCCGGAACAATCAATATATCACTGCCTGTGTCTGCTAATTGCAATATATTTCCCGGGATATTAAATTCCATCTAGATAGCCCGGTGTGTCCCGGGCTACCGTGATTTACAGGGGAAGCAAGGGGCGTGGAAGGAGAGATTCATCAGGTCTTTATAATTTTAATGAAATTATGAGCGATGGAACTAATAATCCTGTCAAATAAGATCGTATATTGACGTTTGGAGGAAAAAATTGCGATGTCGCTGAATTTTTGCAGAGACCTTCCTTATATAATACTAATCAACATACTAAAACTCCCCTACAATCGGACTGGAGCTTCGGCCGCCATATTGGAAAATGGTGGCCAAACGGTGTTTGTTATCGAATATCTCCAAATTGGTTTAAGATAGACAAAATATCTCAATAGCAAAAATATTCCCTATTTAATTCCCTACAAAACAAGTGTTTTCTATAGTTTTGGTAGGGGCAAAGGTTACGTCATAAAATCGTGGTTTAATTGCTGCTTATTGGAGTACCAGCTTATTTCCAAATTTTCACGCCCAGCATCAAACAATGCCCGGTAAATCCGTAAGAAATCGATCTAAATACAAAAGGACTTTTGTACGGGGTTCATGAAAGCTTCCATTAGTATTTTAAAAAATCAGTTCTGCGAAATCGGATTTTGCATTTACCCGGAATTTGGGTTTTTCCATTGTTGGCATTTCCTCAAAAATACCCTTTTTGACTGTCCATTATTAAGCACTAAATAGCATTGGAGGAAAAATTCTTCCTACGCACATTGAAATGACTCAAATAATGATCTGATTACAACCAAAGTTTAAATCCAATATGGCTGCTAATTACTAATATCCACAACATCAAAGTGAATTATGTAACAAAAAGAGTGTAAAAACAGGACAAAAACAGTATTCATATTGTGAATATTAGGAATTAGCAGCCATATTGGATTTAAACTTTGGTTGTAATCGGATCATTATTTAAGTCATTTCAATGTGCGTAGGAAGAATTTTTCCTCCAATGCTATTAAGTGCTTAATAATGGACAGTCAAAAAGGGTATTTTTGAGGAAATGCCAACAATGGAAAAACCCAAATTCCGGGTAAATACAAAATCCGATTTCGCAGAACTGATTTTTTTAAATACTAATGAAAGCTTTCATGAACCCCGTACAAAAGTACTTTAGTATTTAAATCGATTTCTTACGGATTTACCGGGCATTGTTTGATGCTGGGCGTGAAAATTTTGAAATTAGCTGGTACTCCAATAAGCAACATATAAACCACGATTTTGTGTAGTAACCTTTGCCCCTACCAAAACTATAGAAGACACCTGTTTTGTAGGGAATTAAATAGGGAATATTTTTGCCATTGAGACATTTTGTCTATCTCAAACCAATTTGGAGATATTCGATAACAAACACTTTTTGGCCGCCATTTTCCAATATGGCGGCCGAAGCTCCAGTCCGATTGTAGGGGAGTTTTAGTTATGTTGATAAGTATCATTTAAGGAAGGTCTCTGCAAAAATTCAGCGACATCGCAATTTTTTCCTCCAATAATTCTTATTTGACAGGATTATAAATAGAGATTGCACAAATGTATTATACCTGTTGCGAGATTTCAATTAGATTTTAAATTTAAAACGAGGAATTATAGGATAACAGCTAATGTAAAAAACGCATTTAAAATAAATGACGACGCTATAATGTATGGACCATCCGACCATACGGTTAATTTTATTTAACGGCGCATCAATCATTGTAGAGAGAGAGAGAGGTGTGTGGGAAAAAACAATTTTTATTTTTGTAATTTAGACTTAGTTTGAACTGAAGTGTTGTGTGTATTTTTCCCCAATGATAGTTTTGGGTTTAAAGTTCTTAAGGATTTGTAGATTACAATGAAGCCTTACTGAGAATTCAGAGGCAGGTATTGGTTGTGAAAAAAATTACTTTTGTATTTTGGCCATATGCGGTGATTGTTGATAAAAAATATTCATGGTTTTGTTTTCACCAGCTTACATTTTTGTTTTTACCATGAATTCCAGTTTCTGGTTAGAAATCATATAATTCCGTGCTTGAGAGATCCAGCTTCATGCAGCATCCGGCAATCCTGACTGAAAGTTTTTTCCTCGTACTCCAATGCGCGGGTGCTGAGATTCAGTCCTCTTACAACAGCCCTCGGACAATCCCTTCACATTACAATAAAACCGTGTAACCCAGTTATAGTCACACAGATACCGGGATAACCCTACACTACAGCACGCATGAGCTATTGTATAAACTCAGTGGGCAACCAGGACTCACCTCTAGCTTCGGGAGGTTATCATCACCGGGAATAACTCCATAAGAGTGGCTTAAACTGTGGTATGAACTGTGGAATGTAGCCTCTTTTCTTCCCTTGTACGATTGACAACGGTATACGCTGGCGCTGCCATCTGGGCTAAATTATACCCCAGGCCCAGGAGACAATTAATAGAAGGTTCTAATAACATTGACGAAATGTAAAGAAAAACAAAACGGGAATGTGGAGAATGAAAAAGAGGGTAATAAAGACAAGCTTACAATATTTAATTTTCGAATATTCCAGTATAGAATGGTGTTCCTAAAAGACTTCACTTTTTGCATTCGATATTCCAAACACGTTAGACAACTATGTAGGCCTAATCTATGCATATTTCAAACCAGTTTATTGTGTATGTTGCCTGTATATTATCTTATTCTTACCCAGCCATCCCGGTGTTCCATCCATGTAAACAAATCCTACCTAGGAATCAATAATAGCAACCGTAAACATAAGGCCTGACGTAGTCGGCATTTACAGGACCACGTGATCCTACCACTTGCTACGTGCCTGTATTTACCTAAGCGATGTGCACGGGGACTTAGGAACCACTCTCAATTAGCCCGGGGAATCCCCCCCCCCGCACCAACACCTACGTGCATGTATTCTAATGAGTGACGTCAGCGACTGATTGACCCCAGGTCAGGTCAGCTGGGCCAGGTGACAATATGACGAGCACGGCCAGGGCTCACCGTAATGGCAGATTGTTTAGACAGTGAACTGTCTTATACTAGGAAAACGCTAAAGTCCCGTCGCGTTGTTGAGCGAGCACCGGTACGTGCAACAACGACCCGAGTACGACATTCCCATAATGTTACATACCAATAAGTCTTTAAGGTCTTGACCGATTTAGCTGAAAATTTGTAAAATAGGAGAGAATGTTGTACTTATTGACCCTGCAAAATTTCATAACGATCGGAACATTTTTATTTTTTTTTTATTTTTTTATTTTTTATAACCAACGATCGGATTTTGTTCAAAAACTATACAGCAACCCGCATAGGTGGTATGTACATGTGTGCAAAATTTCAGGTCGATCAGAGAAACGGTGTGACCTGTACCGAAGCAGTAACAGAAAAAAAACAGACATTCGAGCCATAAGAGTCAAGTGGAGACGCTCGCTACGCTCGCTCAATTAATTATTCCAATACCTTTTTAACAGTGTTGGCTCTGATTAGGCAAGTTCCAGGTTCAAATCCCGTCGAGACCGGCATTCGTGACTTAAAGTTTTCCTCAGTCGTGTATGCGAATGCAAGGGATTTAGTCCTTTAAACAGCCCTCGGACATCCCTTCACATTGCCCTAGTTCCAATTGCTAGACACCTGAAGAAGGGCATTCATAGCACCCAGGGTGGGCATGTTTTATTTCCGAGAGAGATATATATTTTTTTTTAAATAGATTGAATCATGTTTATTTTATTCGTGATGTTATAACGTAGCACAAATACTAACAACAATGATATTAGAAAACAAGGACTGCGTCCCGATGGATGGTCACGGCGACTTCCATTGGCCGAACCGATTCGCAATTTGTTCATCGATGTGTAAATTTTGTAATATTGTAATATTATTCTAGTGCAGTTGAGCAATGTCAACTCACTCACTGCTCACTGAGCTGAGCTGAGCGCAGAGCATTTAACTTGCAGGCTGGAGGCAATTTGTTTCCTTTAATGAGTTTTGTATAATTAAACTCGTATTAACCAGTTCGTGGTTAAAAGTTGTACAGAAATAATTCTAGGCAGTCGTTGTTTAATGGGTTTGTGTAAAACATGTAAACCTGCGTTTGACGTTACATGCGAATTGATTTTAACGGTTAACATTTGAAGCATTTAGGATTAAAATTTGAGGTAAACTGAATTTTAAAGCTATTATTTTATAATAGGTGACTTTTAAAGTATGAAATTGTATGAAACTAAAATAAATGCAATTGATTGCTTCCCTGATCTACAATGAAAGGCTGCCTATTAAAAAAATTATTGTAACAAACAATCCCAGCAAACACACACAGTTATGGTAAAAAGATGGCGACTTGCCGGCACCTGTTGGCCATTGACTGTCCAATAACGGAAAAGTGTCGGACCATTACTGGCAAACCATCTTACGTATACGCTATGCCAATGTAACATTATGTTTTAGGTTAAAGACTAATAATTATCGGAACATTAATGACAAACCATTTAATGACTAGCCATAATGAAATGAACCCGTCCAGTGATGACTGGCCACAACAGTGTCATTGCCGTTTGGCCGCTACTAGCATTTAGACGGCTGGCCAGTGGCCATCACTTGCCGGCTGGTGGTTGGCCATCACTTGCCGGCTGGTGGTTGGCCAGCAGTGGTAAATTGTCGGATCATCAACGGCTAGCCCTCTTCCTTCTTCTCTTTCCGGTAAAGTTGTGGTAAAGTTTCGGCAAAGTGATGGCAAAGTGGTGGCAAGATGCCGGGACAGTGTCGGTCAAATATTGCCGGTTAAAGGCCGGAAGCGAGCCACAAGTGACGGCCGGCTGATGGCCGGTGGGACAAAGTCAGAGCGAGCCGTAACTGGCCAAAGAAGCCGGCCCGCAAGCGGCTGGCCAGTACAGTTCTGACCAGCCGCTTGCGGGTCTCTTATGGCCCAGCAATTCGTGTTTGCTGACAACCCACTCAGACAGACAATAAATTTAATAACAAGGCAAAAGTGTATATCGATACTGCGAATGGTGCGAAGTGCATTGTTAATAGCAACCATTGGCGTAACTACTGGGGGGGGGGGGCTCTTTGTCAGAGGGGGGCGTGTGGGGCACAATTTTTATTTCATGTGCTATTTATTGAGATTTAATATAGATTTTGAGATATTTTTCTTTTTTTTGCAGTTTTTTCATACTTTTTTATAAGGGTTTTGTTAAAAAGAGAGTTAAAACACTTCGGTCACACTCTATAAGAACGTTGTTATGCCAATGATGACAACATTTTGAAATAATCACTCTCATATTTGAGCTGACATGTATCTCGCATCCAACAAATAGGTGCTTGGCCATTGGTGAGAAAAATCATTGATTAAATAAGGCATCCATATAAATGGTTAGAACTGTTTATTCATGAACACCAAACTAATGACTGAATTCTTAGGAAAGAAGTTTATAACTAGACTCCGGAAATAATTATATATCCATTCATTTACCTAGTTATTTTAACGTTATTAAAGTTTATGTGCATATTTTAAAGTTTCTTCAATTACTGAGACATCGGTTAATAATAATATATTATTGAGAATGTAATTCAGCAGTGATATGAAGCCAGTATTACTGAGAACGTGATAATACAAACTATATGCTAACAATAACAAGTTTAACTGCAAGGTCAAATAGCTTTTTTTTTAGCGTATACAACACTTTGTGACAATAATTGGCTTTCACAATGGCCCTGGCCAGCAGCAGTCGGGTTGGGTCATGGGTCGGGTTGGCTCACTTGAAATTAACGGAGAAGGAAATGAAAGTTATGTTTTTCTTAATGCTACCGAAGTAGTGAGGGCGCCATCTTGTTCTATAGTGGTGGTGCAGGGGACTGAACAAGAAAGAGTCCCAGGATTGTATGAAAAAGAAAGCTTGAGTAAGTGGTAATTGAGTAGTTTAATTTAGTAATGTGAGTAGGTTACGATGCAAGAGCAATTACGTGAACAGTGTGAAATAGTAACAGCAATGTCTGAATATCTTGAAGAGCCACTCTGGCAAAATGAGTCGCACAAGAGATGCTTCACAATAATAATAATATATGTCGGCAACAATGCCTCAAAAGATTTACAATTCAAAGAAGAAACACTGGATGTCACACTCACCCTGGATAAGCTCGACAATGCACACACCGGTAGTTAACTTGAGAGTCCTTATGCAGGTAAGATGCTTAATGCCCAAAGTAACGATAGTGCAATTCTCAAAGATCAAACAATATGCTACTCCAACACGGTCAGCCAAGCTGCGCTGCGAGCTCCTGTGCCCCAAATTGTGCTGTGATCGTCGACCTTATCCTATCGTCCGGGGTGGGTGAGTGAGTAACCATACCGACAGCCAGTCGGCTTTTATATCCAGTCTTTGAGACAACAAAACAAATGACGTTCATGCTAAGTTTAGATATTAGGTCATAATGACGTATTCTTGGCGGCAAAGTTCACTGATGATGAGACGAAGGGAATACGTGGACCTCAAAGATATGGCCCGCGCGGCGTCATCGGTTGTTCGTCAGAGAACAGAGAGGGAGAGAGCCCAGGTCATGTTGTTGTTTCTTCCCGCCAAAGGTTAGACACATCATGATGCATCGGCCGGTCGAGACTGGATTGACGTGCCTGCGATGTACATGTTACACACTCCCCTTTCCTTCTTAAACAAGAGAAGAGAAACAACAGTTTATTTTATCATGGTAAGTCCTTCAGTTCCTTCAAATCTTGGACGTGCCATCTTCCTGCGGGATTTCATCCTCATCCTGGAGTTCCATTACAATAGTGGAGAGTTTTCTAGAAATAGAAAATGGACCGACGTACTTTGGCGCCAGCTTGGCAATGAACCCTTTCGATGCATCAGACAGCACATAATTCTTCCGGTAGACCTGCTGACCTACGCAGAAATTTACATCTCTTCTACGAAGATCATAATATTGCTTTTGTCTAACTCTAGATTTGTCAACGTTGAGTTGAACAAGCTCACGTAGGTTCTTCATTCCATTCCATTTGTCCTCTATATCCCTGGGTTGCTGCTTGGGCTCGTTGTCAGGTACCGTTCTGGCTCTTCCCGACAGCTGGATCTCCTGACCATAATTGAGGTAGGCAGGCGTATATCCCGTGGACTCGTGCTGGCTCGTCCTCAAAACATATTGTACTTGAGGAAGCAGACGGTCCCACCTACGATGATTGTCCTTTACATAACATGAGATAACGTTTTCAATCTAGGTGCCCGTTAGGGCGCCGCAGCCAAGCCGCGGTGCGCTACACACTCAAGCACCTTATACACCAAGCAGAGTTGGGGTGATTTCGAGGTGTTACCCAGCCGTCATGTAACGTGATGTGAACTTGAAAACTATCACAATCGAGGGGATTTAGGTACCTGACAACACATGCCAAATTTTATTGGGGTACGACCATTCCTTCTTGGTGAAAAAATGTCTTCAAACATGCTCAAAATCACTTTAAGGATGTTAGCTACTGCTAGCTACTGCTACTGCTACTGCTAACATCTAATACGTCGGCCCGCGATTCTGACCAGACGGGTGGGACTACAATGTTCATATTTTACATGGACATTAAGGTTATAGAAATATAGTCTCTTTTGAAAAAAAAAGTTGAAAAAGTTTGTTGGAAGGCTTCCAAATAAAGGCTTAATCAACAAGTAACCATAGTTACTTGACACTTGTTGACGGTATAAGCAGAGTTAGGCGGGAAAGTGCGATACGTAAACAAATGGCGGACATTTAAAATTTTTCTTCTTTGTGTGGAACGAGAAAAGGTGTCATTATACTCTCATAAAACAAATCAGAAACCGTCCCTGGCCTAGGCCCAGATGTAGAAAATTATTTATAATACAACAGTGTAGGTCTAAAGTTCCATTAGGCTATAGGACTAGATAAATAAATACTTACACTACATGTTTGACAAGCCCTAGGCCTTTCTTAGCCAACCCTAGGCCAGCACAACCTTGTTTTGACACTTCCCGCACAAATAACTAGTTTTGATTACTACAAGCCTAATGCAGATAAACAATGGTATGATAGTCCTAGGCTATTCCAAAATTTACGGCAATAATAAGCTTTTTCTTTACTTTTAATAATCTCACGCAATCTCCTGTCACTTTTAATAAAAATGTAAAACAAAAGATGGTGAAAATTTTCAATATTCTTCTGATTATCTGATGATTTACATGGCTGTGGGTCAAGGCCGTCTAGATATATCGCTTCCCTCGTGTGGGTGCAGTGAAATAGGTGTAAAATTACATTAGTTGTGCGTTTGTTGTTACATGGGAAAGTTTTAATAGGATGTGAGTTGCCTAGACTTAACCAGTCCTTATACCGTCGTTATACCATGGTTATACCACCTATACCCAGGATGTACATGAATCCGGGCCTAGATATTTTACATCCTATTGTTATTGCTAATACCATAAAAATTAAATCAACTTTGATAAAAATATTATATTTTAACAAATTATTTTGTATTGGAACTTGGCAAAGTAATAAGATCACACACATAAGAAGAACTTGTAGAAGTGCTGCCAAACCTTACACACTCAAAGGAATGAGATCTAAAAAAAGGGCCAAGCTCATCTACCCTTCCACATTTGCGCATTCTTAATTCATAAACGTACAGTGTCCCATAACAGCATCCTCGAAAAGCTTGGCAAAATAGAATTTGCATGTTTACGTTTAAATTAATTACAAAAAAAGAACTTGGATAAACTACTACGTTAAATTAATAATACGCACTTCTATTTTGCCAAGCTTTTCGAGGATGCTGTTATGGGACACTGTACGTTTATGAATTAAGAATGCGCAAATGTGGAAGGGTAGATGAGCTTGGCCCTTTTTTTAGATCTCATTCCTTTTGAGTGTGTAAGGTTTGGCTGTATTTCTACAAGTTTTTGTTATGTGTGTTCCTTATTACTTCTCTCTGTGGGATTACTCTGGGCTTGATAAAAATATTGTACTTAATGCTTATGTCATGATTTTTACAAGCTTGTTTAAACTTCTTACTGATGAACTGGCTGCCGTTATCACAGATGAGTGTAGAGGGAGCCCCATAAATGAATATTATGTCTTCTATCAGTCTCCTGATGATGGGTTCCGTCGTGGCCTGCCTCAATGGGAATAGGCAAGGCCATTTGGTAAACAAGTCCCTAAACACTAAGATACAGGTATTACCCTGAGAGGTCCTAGGCAGAGGTCCAATCAGATCGACACTAATCACCTTCCACGGATCGGACACCATGTGTGACTGCATCAAGCCTGCCTTGGGCCGCTGTATTGCCTTGTGCTCGAGGCATACTCGGCATTTCCCCACATAGCTGAAAATATCCTGCCGCATTTTCGGCCAGAAATAATTAAGAGCTATCCTCCTGAACGTCTTAAACATTCCTCTATGCCCCGCTGTAACCTCGTCATGATTCTCTCGGCACACCTGCTCCCTCAATTCTTTGGGAATCACTCGCTTCCAAACGTCTTGGTCAACTGGTAACTTATACATCCTCTATTTACTTATAAATTTACTGTTCCTGCACTCTTAACTTTGGATAAAATCTGTGCCTTCTCCTCAATACTCCTTAACAATTTAGTGTACCATTTATCTGTGACCGGGGTCGATTCGGCTACTGTGACTAAATCTATTGGCACAGAGCGGAAGAGTGCATCCGGCACTAAGTGATCCTTTTCTTTTCTGTGCATGACTTCGAAATCATAACCCTGTAATTTCAGACACCACCGGGACATCATTCCTGTGGGTTCCTTAAGCTTCAACAACCACAAGAGTGAGTAATGGTCAGTTATAACCTTGAAGTGCGTTCCTTCGATATAACCTCTTAATTTTTCGATAGCAAAAATCAGTGCCAGACATTCTCTCTGAGTGACAGAGTTATTTTCGCTGTGACTTGGACAACATTTGGCTCGCATATGCAATTACTTGCTCTCCTTCAGCATTCTTTTGAGTAAGCACAGCGCCAAGTCCTACATTGGAAGCATCACATTGAATGGTAAATTCCTTGGAGAAGTCTGGATTAGTGAGCACTGGGCTTCTATCAACTTTTGTTTCAGTAAATTAAAGCTTTCTTCGGCCTCACTCGTCCACTTCCATCTACAATTCTTCCTAGTCAGAGCAGTAAGTGGAATTATTATGCTCGAAAAGTTTTCTATAAATCTGCGATACCAGGAGGCTAGACCAACAAAACTTCTCACTTGCCTTACAGTCTGCGGCCTTGGTATATGCACATCCCTCACCTTCTCTGGACTGACTCTAAGGCCTTTGTCATCAATAACATACCCCAGGTAGTTCAAGGAGGGCAAGCAAAATTGACATTTCTCAAAATTAATCAGGAGGTTAGCATCACGGATTCTTGAGAACACAATCCTCAGATGCTCTAAATGCTCTTCGAACGATTCTGAGGCGACAAGAATATCGTCCAAGTAGACAAAGATGCCAGGCTGCAACTCTGGTCCGAATAATTTGTCCATGAGGCGTTGAAATGTCTGGCTAGAATTGTGCAAACCATATGGCATAACTTTGAAGTGAAAGAGACCCCGACCTGGTATTGTAAATGCGGTTTTCTCCTTGGATTCCTCTGCTAAAGGTATTTGCCAGAAGGCAGACTTCAAATCGATACTTGATAAGAACTTGGCTTTTCCGAGGCGGTCCAAGATGGATGAGATGTAAGGCAGAGGATAGGCGTCTCTCTTTGACACTGAATTTAGTCTCCTACCATCAAAGCAAAATCTGTACTGACCGTTGTCCTTTCTCACCAGTAGCGCTGGAGAGTTCCAAGAACTATTAGATGGCTCTACTATGTCATTGGCTATCATCTCATCAAGCTCCTTATGCAGTACATTTTGCAGGTATGGAGACAGGGGTCTGTAACGTTGCTTTATGGGCTCCTCATCTCCTGTATCAATCTTGGGGGTAATCAAATTTGTCCTTCCTGTTGCAGCCAGTAATGTTTCTTTGCTTTCACCTAAGAGTTTTCTTAATTGATTATTCTGTTCACTGGACAAGTGTTCCCTTGATACTATCTTCTCCTCCTCGAGTCCGTCTTGCAAGCTCAAGATCTCAAAAGTTCCCTGTGACAAACTGGGCGTACTCTTTCTTAAATTCCAGAAGTCAACCCCTAGCACTAGTTGCTGTTCGATTATTGGCACTAAGAGGACTGGTAAAACAATAAGCCGCTCCCTTAACTTCATGGGCAGCATAATTTCCTGATTGACCGTGTGTCTGGTTCCATCGGCGGTAATAATATGTCTGGTCGCAGTTTCAAATGTTTCCAAACCTAAAGATCTGAGTTTCTCTATGCCGGGACCACCTAGTAATGTTCTAGAGGCTCCTGAGTCTAACAAACCAATTAAGTTCACTCCCAGTACGTCTATTCTTAAGAAGGGCCTTTTGTCATTCCCTACTGCCTCAAAATGATAAATTGCAGATGCACTCACGTCCGTCTTATTGCCGTGACCATCCTGATGTAGCGGCTGCTGCTGTACCTTCTCTCGTCTCTTGTCTCTGATCTGCTGATTGTTGTCCGGTACGATCTCAGGTGTTGAAGTCCTTTGTTGCGCCTGTGGATCCAGATGACTTCTTATTCTGGTCCTCTTCGCCGTTTTTTGAGCATCGTGGGCAGGTTCCTACGGTCTTCTCTCTCTCCCCACACTTGTAACAGAAAGTAACACGTTTTAACATACAGGTGCGAAAAAGATGCCCAACCTGACCACAGTTCCAGCAGTTTTTTCCTGTTTGACCAGGGTTGTATGAATGTTCCCTCGTCTCTTCAATGTGCACAGGTCTACTAGCCTTGACACCAGAATATGCTAGGTCTGGCTCCCATGCCTTGCTTAGGCTAGGTGGAGGTTTATATTGGCTAGCCATGGTCTTTCCCGCCTCCAATTTTCTTCCAAGCTTCAGCAGTTGCTCCACCGAGTTAATTTCCATCAAAGACAACTTTTCTAAATAATAAGGAAGGAGATTATTCATAATTATTTCCAATTTTTCTTCCTCTGTAATAGGCCTGTTTAGTCTAGACATTAAATTATCCCATAATGACAAGATACAAGCTGATCCTCTCCCCTTCACCTTGTGTGCGTGATCGAATTTCATTCATTAAGCATGTTTGGTAGTTAGCAGTTGAAATTCCAGGCGAAGTTCCGCTTCTAACTCCTTCCAGGAACTTATCCTTCTTCTAATTGATCGAAACCAGATCAGCGCTGTACCTGTAAGAAGGTCAATAGCAGAAGACCATAGCTCTTCTTCGGTAATGTGTCTAGCAATCCTCAACTCTTCAACTCTTTCAAGAAATGATCCCACACTCCCCTCTTGTGAGTCCCCCGAAAATACTAAGTTCCACTTTACTACAGGTATTTTGTCTCCTCTAGATACTATTTGCGTTGATCTTTCATGCTTGCAAGCCTTCTTATCTCTCTTCCTATTAGCTCTGGTATTAATTGTTGTATCATCACTGCCCTTGTCTGAATCTGTACTTGAGTGTTCGCTCTCCTCACTACCACTTGACTCTAGTCGTTCTAACACTTTCTGGATCTCACCAATAAGTGACTTGAAAACTGCATCCATGTCTCCCTCTCCATCTATTCTTCCTAATCTCTTCTCTAGATGTATGAGTCTCGAACCCACCTTTTCTTTAAGCTCTTTGTTTGTGTTTTCCTTAGATAAGACTAGAGTTTTTACCTGCTTCCATTTTTCCTGACAAATTGTCACCTCGGTAGTGGATTGGCGACGATCGGCTGGCCATCAGGTCCTGTTGTTCCGGGTGCTTCTCTTTCAGCGCGCAGGAGAGTTCCCAGGATCTTTCGTAGCCCCGCCACTGGCTGGTTCGCTTGCGTCCCTCGGATTCTGAGTTCATATTCCAGCTCGTCCTTCGTGAGACGACTAGGCTTCATACCTGGATACTTGAAATAACACTGTTTATATAGAGTACTTATACAACACGATTAATGACGATAGTTTAAATGTTCTGATTTGTTATTAAATTTTGAGCCTTCCCAGTCACCAATTCTCTCAGGGTGAAACAATGCCCCACGTTGGGCGCCACTTTTTGTGACAATAATTGGCTTTCACAATGGCCCTGGCCAGCAGCAGTCGGGTTGGGTCATGGGTCGGGTTGGCTCACTTGAAATTAACGGAGAAGGAAATGAAAGTTATGTTTTTCTTAATGCTACCGAAGTAGTGAGGGCGCCATCTTGTTCTATAGTGGTGGTGCAGGGGACTGAACAAGAAAGAGTCCCAGGATTGTATGAAAAAGAAAGCTTGAGTAAGTGGTAATTGAGTAGTTTAATTTAGTAATGTGAGTAGGTTACGATGCAAGAGCAATTACGTGAACAGTGTGAAATAGTAACAGCAATGTCTGAATATCTTGAAGAGCCACTCTGGCAAAATGAGTCGCACAAGAGATGCTTCACAATAATAATAATATATGTCGGCAACAATGCCTCAAAAGATTTACAATTCAAAGAAGAAACACTGGATGTCACACTCACCCTGGATAAGCTCGACAATGCACACACCGGTAGTTAACTTGAGAGTCCTAATTATGCAGGTAAGATGCTTAATGCCCAAAGTAACGATGAGTGCAATTCTCAAAGATCAAACAATATGCTACTCCAACACGGTCAGCCAAGCTGCGCTGCGAGCTCCTGTGCCCCAAATTGTGCTGTGATCGTCGACCTTATCCTATCGTCCGGGTGGGTGAGTGAGTAACCATACCGACAGCCAGTCGGCTTTTATATCCAGTCTTTGAGACAACAAAACAAATGACGTTCATGCTAAGTTTAGATATTAGGTCATAATGACGTATTCTTGGCGGCAAAGTTCACTGATGATGAGACGAAGGGAATACGTGGACCTCAAAGATATGGCCCGCGCGGCGTCATCGGTTGTTCGTCAGAGAACAGAGAGGGAGAGAGCCCAGGTCATGTTGTTGTTTCTTCCCGCCAAAGGTTAGACACATCATGATGCATCGCCGGTCGAGACTGGATTGACGTGCCTGCGATGTACATGTTACACACTTGGTGGGAGTAATAATATTATGCATCTGTAATGTATTTTACTAGCATCAAAAGGCGAACGTGAACGCTCTCTGGGCCTGAGATGATGGAACTGTTCACTAAATGTATGGACAGCCCATCTAGTCATTCAAGGACTCAAAAACTTTAATAAACTCTCCTCTAAAAGTTAGTCCTCGAAAATATGATTCACTCATCTTGCATAACCGGCCATGGTTTCAATTACACTCATTGCCTACGATAAAGATAGTATTATTGTTGACATTGCCCTGAAACAAGGATGCTAAAGATTAAAGAATGATTATTGTTACACTTGGGGCAGAGGGGCGGGGCTAGTCCCTTTTATACTCGGCACCTCCCGAAGAGACTTCAATGCCGGATAAGATTGTATTTGTTGGTTGTTCTTCGACAATCTGTTGATTCAGTAGCTCCGTTCGCTATATTTGTTCATATTTACTGTTGTTATTGCCGTGCTGTTACACGAAGAGATACGATAGTCTGCTGCAACAAACAAAACTACACGCAGGTTCGCGGCCATGCTTTTGAGAAGACGCGAGCGTATTTCGAACACAGTCATAGTCGATACATCGAGTGAAGTAAACAAACAAAGTTTGTTGTGCGTCCACACTAGCAACCAATCAAACTGGGTGGTTACTTGATACATGTGTCGTATGCGAGCTCGTTCCCTACAGGCTTATAAATATTTGATTTGGACGCGTTTGCCGTCCCATGACAAAGCGTATACTGTAGGGTCCAAAAGATAAATCTTCTCTGAAGGAAATGCCAAATATGAAATAGTACTGAAATCAATCAATATTTTATTATTTGACTTCTTGTGAAACGTTTTCAATTGCATATAAATAAAATGATTGATTGTTTGATATTTGTATAAAAAAAACAAAACGTCACATATTCACGCGGATAAAAAATGAACAATGTGTGTTAGAAGCAAACTCACTATTTGTCAACTGTGTATTGAAAAGCTATCATCAATCTATATCACAATCAAATGAAACGTTTCCGATTCATTGATGAAGAATAAAGTCCTACCGAGGGAACTAGTGCTTTTGTGACGAACATGATTGTGCCATGAAGGAGGATTTTACGGGATTTCCTTGAGACCACAATGTGAATACTGCATTTCACTTCTCTCGAACGTTCGCTTGCACTGTACACTGATACCTATTATCGATGGACGTATTATGGCAACAACAAAATTTACAACGCTAAAAACGAAATTTTCAATTACTGTTCACGACCAATTCACCGCTTTTGGGCAACAAAACAAATATGCTATTTATTTCTACCACAAATAACTCCTCTAAATTCTCATAACCACGTTTCATTTCAACCTGCGAGTCCTATACAAGACGTCAGTTTGAAAGTTCCCAAAAGTTTCAAGGTAAAGAGATACACCACTTTCAACAAATTTTGAATAATATTTACACCGGCAAATCACCGCTTTTAGGAAAATGTTAAACAAAATTTGTACAAGTTAAACTAAAGAGGTACAAGAAAGTTTCCCTAAAAAATTTATAAACTGATTAGTAAAATTAAGTGATTTCTTTAATACAATCCAGAAATTTAAAATTCAATATCAACTATTCCTGCACCTACGCGCGTGTTCCCCGACTAAACATTTGAGAAGTTGTAGTACATTGTCTCGACGAATCACAGAGCAATACATGCCACCAACTAACACCAACTACCAACTAACAATTCGTTATGCAATTCCCAAGTTTGGCGTCCGATTAAAAGCGAGCCGAGCGCGAGGCCTCTACGAGTGAGCCCGAAGCGCTTCCGAGCGAGCTAATTATAAAACTAATTAGGCATTGCACATGTTACGTATCTACAGGCGACAGACTGAACGAGCATAATAATTATTAGATCAGTATTGATATAATATACCAGGTGTTCGTGACGAATCCTTCATACTGATTAGTGATTACAGCTTTGTTTGTACAATGCAACAACACAACACAGCATGGTCTTTTGAATAGTTTCGGCAGTGATAATCGAATTACGAATGTATTTGGGTAGCCAGCACGCGAGACAGCACCTGGATTCACGTCTATTGACTAGGCTAATCTCGAGTTCGCCCTTTAGTGTGAGCGTTATGTATGTTGTTCACTACAAGGGTAGTAATAAACCTTGGATTTCACCACAACTGTGTCGCCTACTTTAGGGGCTATAGCTCTCATTCCTGTTTGAACGATTTTGGTAAACTTTCTTTTGGACCATCTATGGTACCCATACTTGCCACCTCCAGCGTTCACGTTTCCTTGTTGGTGAAGGTGCCGAGTTTATTGGATGAGCGAAGCGAGCGAAGCGAAGATTCCATTTAACTACACTTGGAGAAAAAAATCCGGGATGTTTTTCTTTTTTTCTGTTTGTATTTTTGTGTGTCTGTTAGCACGATTCTGGCTAAACCGATAATCCAATCGCGATGAAATTTTATGGGGACCTTCAAAATCTCTGAACTTAGAACTGCCACGTTTTTGAGCGCAATCAAAAAAATATTTCTCATGAAAATCGCTATTTTACGATTTTTTTTCGATTTTTAAGAAATTTATTCGACTTATAACACCTACATGCTTTATTCGATTGAAATAATTTTTTCACAGAACCTTTATTTTATGAATTAATTTATTCGTGTGAAATTTGAGCAAAATCGAAAAATTATTTCTTATGAAAATCGCAACTTTACGATTTTTTTCGATTTTTTAAATTTCTTCAACTTATAACACCTACATGCTTTTACCAATTGTTATGATTTTTTCACAGAACATTAATTTTATGAATTAATATATTCGTGTGAAATTTGAGCGTAATCGGAAAATTATTTCTTAATAAAATCGCAATTTTACGCTTTTTTCGTTTAAAAAAATACGCTCATCCAACAACGCGCCTGAAAAAGCGTTTGCGAAGCTTCCTAGTAGAAATGGTTTCTCGTGGGAGGGGTTCGCTCCTTCCCCTGACACCCAGGGTAACCAAAAACATTATGAACATACATAATTCCGACATCTTGGACCCATTGTTGTTATGCCCAATTATGTTTAAAAAGTAAAAGTAAATAAAAGTGTAATGGTTCAATAACACCATAATACGTAGGCATAAACAATACATGTAAACGTCAGCAGTCCATCTATATTCATCAGAGATTAGAATGGTGATTAATAGTTACAGGTTCGCGCCGACGCGGTACAGTCAAGTTCTTTTGTTACCTACCTCTTTCATTATAATAACTAGAAGGAGACCATTTGCACACCGTAAAACACCATTATTCATAATGCACGCCTGAAATTGCTCAAACTTACTTCGGTATACACTTGGAGAGAAAGGAACGAGAACAAAGGCCCCTCCCACGTACCCCATCCATTTCTTTCTAACCTAATGTGGCCTCATTACTTACACGGGTAAAAAGTTTAATGGTAGAGAAATTACAGAGTAGTACGTTGGCCTCTAGCGAGAAGAACTTGCGCGCAACTTTAATGGTTCTCATCTAGGTGAAATGTGTGTTGTGTCCACACATTATCATTATCTCAAATGATGGTATAATATTAATACTTTTATATGGGCGATACAGAAATTAGTGGCTTATTGGAAACAATATCACATTGCACAATATTCAATGTATTACAATTATACTGAAAACACTCTGTAGGAGGTGCTGATTCTGCTAATAATCTTTAGTATCGTAATGTGACAACATAGCATATACAAAATTATATTGTATACGCCTACCAACACTATACACCAATTAACGTTCTAAGGTCTACACAAAATGTTTATCAAAAGCCACAGAAACAAAATTTATGTAATTGACCAACAAAAGGCTATTTGCATGAATTTTAGATTTAAGATGAACATATTTATCTTTAGAGAATAAAACGTCCTTAATCCAAATATCGCGTTTATTTTATGTTATAAAAATGCCTTGATCATATACTATTGTGGCTTGAAGTGTCCTATTTTGTAACATATTTTGAAACGCGATGTCAATGGTCACTCCATTATGACGTAATCTGACACTATAGGGCCTATAGTATATGCGAAGAACGATGAACCATTTGAGACGATTTAGAACAGCACAGACCTTCCAAAAAGAGTTCTTAATAAAGGTAAAAAAAGTCCCTAAAAATCAGGCTGGAGCGTTGGCCACCATCTTAGAAAATGTCTGCACAAAATTGGTTGTTTTCGTATTATTTTCAAAATGACGGAAGATGGACGAAAAGTTTCAGCAGCAAAAATATTTCACTTATAATTCCCTACAAAAGTATGTCTACCATATTTGCGGTAGAATGGTTTATATGTTGCTTATTGGAGTACCAGCTGATATCCTTATTTTCGTGCCCAGTATCAAACAATGCCCGATAAATCCTTGAGAAATTGCTTTAAACACAAAATGACTTTTGTACGGTGTTAATGAAAGCTTCCATAGTATTTAAAAATCAGGTCTGCAAAATTTTGCTTCTACCCGTAATTTTTGTTTTTCCATTACTGGTATTTCCTCCATTCCATTATTAAGCATTAAATTACATTTGAAGAAAAATTATTTCTACGCACATTGAAATGACTTAAATAGATCCCATTACAACTAAAATTTTAATCCAATATGGCTGCTAATTCCTAATATTCCCAATATGAATACTGTTTTCGTTCTGTTTTTACACTCTTTTTGTTGCATTATTCACTATGATGTTGTGGATATTAGGAGTTAGCAGCCACATTGGATTAATACTATGGTTGTAATCGGGTGGTTATTAAAGTCATTTCAATGTGCGTAGAACTAATTATTCCTCAAACCCAATTTAGTGCTTAATATGGACAGGCAAATAAGGCATTTTTGAGGAAATAACAACAATGGGAAATCGAAATTCCGGGTAAATGCAAAATCCGATTTGGCAGACCTGATATTTTAAATACTAATGGAAGCTTTCATTAACACCGTACAAAAGTATTTTTGTGTTTAAAGCGATTTCTCGCGGATTTACCGGGGATTGTTTGATACTGGGTGTGAACATGAAGAAATCCATTAGTGAGTTGTTAGGCTATAGGTAGTAGAAAACTATAATTGTGTGTGGCGGACTTTTTTAATTTCTGAATTGTAGTAAATAAATAATAAGTAAGCGAAGGTTGGTGTCGTGGAGAAAAGTTGGTTGATTCATTGATCGAGGTTACTGTCATGTGCATGGTGTCAGAAGGTTGGTGTCGTGGAGAAAAGTTGGTTGATTCATTGATCGAGGTTACTGTCATGTGCATGGTGTCAGAAGGTTGGTGTCGTGGAGAAAAGTTGGTTGATTCATTGATCGAGGTTACTGTCATGTGCATGGTGTCAGAAGGTTGGTGTCGTGGAGAAAAGTTGGTTGATTCATTGATCGAGGTTACTGTCATGTGCATGGTGTCAGAAGGTTGGTGTCGTGGAGAAAAGTTGGTTGATTCATTGATCGAGGTTACTGTCATGTGCATGGTGTCAGAAGGTTGGTGTCGTGGAGAAAAGTTGGTTGATTCATTGATCGAGGTTACTGTCATGTGCATGGTGTCAGAAGGTTGGTGTCGTGGAGAAAAGTTGGTTGATTCATTGATCGAGGTTACTGTCATGTGCATGGTGTCAGAAGGTTGGTGTCGTGGAGAAAAGTTGGTTGATTCATTGATCGAGGTTACTGTCATGTGCATGGTGTCAGAAGGTTGGTGTCGTGGAGAAAAGTTGGTTGATTCATTGATCGAGGTTACTGTCATGTGCATGGTGTCAGAAGGTTGGTGTCGTGGAGAAAAGTTGGTTGATTCATTGATCGAGGTTACTGTCATGTGCATGGTGTCAGAAGGTTGGTGTCGTGGAGAAAAGTTGGTTGATTCATTGATCGAGGTTACTGTCATGTGCAGTGTCAGATGGCGCAGGTCAGTTTAAGGTTTTAGTATGTAAGTTATATTATTAATTTAAATATAAATTCTAATTCAGATGATATTAATTCAAACTTTAAGACTTATTTTCAAAATAGAAACATGAGAAAACTTCATGCTACAAAACGCCATAAAATGACAATTGAAAATGCCATGTTAACGTACCTTTAGCATTAATCAATAATTGATAAGGCAATTTAACTTTTTACAAGGGAAAAGATCAAATTGAAATCCTACTTGTTTAAAACACAAATTCCTAGCAAACTTAATTTCGATATGGAGCAGGTATCCTCAAATAGCTGATACAAAACACACGCAATTTCCCCAAACAGACTTGTTATTATTATTATTTATTGCTGCTGCTGCTGCTGCTATGTGATTCTACAAGACGATGGTAGGAACTAAGATAATGTTGGTTTTAGAACGTCGCGGGTGTTCGCGGTGAAGGTGGGGGGGCTTTACGTGTACCACGTTGAGCAAAGATTGAAACATTAATTTACATGAATGTGGGGGGGGGGGAAGACGGCGTGGGCATATGATAAACTTTAATCCCCACCCACCCCGCACCTAGACAATCATAAGAAACTGAAGTGAACAAATGAGGAGGGGGCGCATTAGTTCTAAAACAGTTCTTACCACGTAAATCACTCCAGTCTCAAGAGTTAATCTCTTGATTTTGTTGCGAGTTGGAGAACGGCGAGCATCATGACGGGTAGCCTTACCTTGGGTTTCTAATTGATCATCAGCCAGACATTAATTTGAGGGAGATTAAATGATAGATATTAAACTTTTCTATGAAAATTAATCGACATATCGCATCGGACAAGGCATTTATATCGCCCTCCCATAGTCGATAATTTGAGGAACCGGAAAATGGCTCAAACATTGGCTGATTGAAACATGAACTTGAATATTATAACAGTAAAATATGTTCTACACTTTTGGGCGGGCCGTACAGTGTTGAATCCAGCTATGATCCCGGGGGGGTCATTCAATAAATTGACTACATGCACTATATATTATATTCCTTCATTTTCCAAATAATGTCACTGCCGTTTTTGAAAGGGCACGAACATAATATCGCTTTGAAGGTTGTTAAGGTTTATGTTTGTAACTGTAATCAAATAGGCAGGCCCTACGAAAACGTGTGGGCAGCTCACGAGGTCAAGAACTAGATTTGTAAATGTATGGTCATTCGAAGGGTTCCGACTTCTGTTTAGTAAATTCCCAAAATATGTCTTCTTTTGTATGTTGGCTCACAGTCGCGCCTTGAGAGGATATGCGCTTGCAGGACTGATACAGATGCAGTATGTTGGTTAAATGGTCAGTGTACTTTTCGATGCGAAAACACTATTATCATCAGGTAACCAATGCGTAGGCATCCTGTAAAAGGAGGGATCAAACGCAGTTTTTCTTGTATATTAGGCTAAAAAGTGATACTTGCTTCTTATTAGTCGAATTTCACAAAATCGTGCCGTGATGGGTAAAAAAATATAATATATATTTTTACCCTGTTAGGAAAATATTGTATTTGTTTTCGTTTCTAATATGACCGTTTTATGAATCTAGCGGTTTGAAGGTTAAATCTAGTGGATATTTAGGAACTTTTAGCGTCCACAAAAACTACACAAAAACTACATTATTTTGGTATTGCGTTTAGACCACAACTTTTTTCTAAAACGCACCAAACGCACTCTAAAATCTTAATTTTCAAAATTTTCGCCTGCGGCGCTATTGTAGGGGGGCAAAGCCCCCCAAACCCCCCTTGCTTGGTCCCAATGTAATACCCCCGGGATCTTAAATAGCCCCCCCGGGATGAAAAGTCTGAATTCAACACTGGGGACGTAAGTCACAAAAAAACCTCCATATTAGCCATCAAGCCAATTGTTGGACAATACTAAAAGTGGTGTACGCCGAGCTAGGTGTAAAACTTTATTTCGAGAGAGGATATTTTGAATATATGTTTCAACACAACATAATCTGGTCTTCCATCCTAGTATAAGAGGAAAACTTATATTCGGTTTTCTGAAATAACGTTTGGTGGACGATGTTTGTTGGCAGATGCTTTACACAGTTTTTGTACCGGAAGAAGAAAAAATATAATAATCAAACGTTGTTTCAGAAAAAATCCAATAAACTACAAAAGTGTATTTTTGAAACAATATTTATCGAAATTAATATATTGTTGAGCGAGCAAAGCGAGCGTCTCCACTTGACTCTTATGGCTCGAATGTCTGTTGTTTTTTTTCTGTTACTGCTTCGATACAGGTCGCACCGTTTCTCTGATCGACCTGAAATTTTGCACACATGTACATACCACCTAGGCGGGTTGCTGTATAGTTTTGTGGCAAAATCGTTCAAAAAGTTAAAAAGTTACATTAAAGTTAATCGAAAGTTTTTTTTTTCAAACTAAACTGCGACAAAATCTGAGGTGGCCAAATCATTTAGAATGTCCGTCCGATCACGAATATGTTATTTTTATTTTGATCCGATAAGTAGTGTAGATGGAAATTACATTATAACAAAGTCCCGTTACCATGGCAACGGAAAGTCGCACAGCTTTTTGGCTCATGATAGCGGTCAAACGGAGGCTCGGATCGAGTTGAAATTTTGACCATCCGCAAGTTTCGTTCCCGATTGAATGCCATTAGTTTTGTGGCAAAATCGTTCAAAAAGTTATAAAGTTACATTAAAGTTAATCTAAAGTTTTTTTTAAAACTAAACGGCGACAAAATCTGAGGTAGCCAAATCATTTAGAATGTCCGTCCGGTCACGAATAGGGTAATTTTTTTTTGATCCGATAAGTAGTGTAGATACCCAATTACATTTAAAAAAAGTAACGTTACCATGGCAACGAAAAGTCGACAAAAATTTCCCTGGTCACTATGTACTGCCACCTAGAAGAATCAAGAGTAAAATAGTTTTCCCAAAGAAATGATGTCAAGGTCCTCTAGATGGCGGTGGATTTTATCCATTTCTCCTATTTTACAAATTTTCAGCTGAATCGGTCAAGACCAAAAAGACTTATTGGTATGTAACATTATGGGAATGTGTACTCGGGTCGTGTTGCACGTACCGGTGCTCGCTCAACAACGCGTCCAACTGAGCGTTTTAATAGTATACCTGGCTCATTGTGTAGCCTACACTGCAGGTGTAAAAAACTAAAAAAAACACCAAAACTGGCATAATATATTTTATTAAACGAGGAAGCGAAGCGACTGAATGTCTCCATTCAACTCAAACGGCGCTCATTCTGTGAGTCTGTGTGTGTGCGCGTACGTCGAAAATCAGCGGAATCTCTAAACAGATTGCGCTGAAATTTTATACAGACGTGTAGGAATTATTTTAACGACAATGGTTTGGTTTTTGAAAAAATATTTTTTGTTTGTTATTTGTTTGGCTGTGAAATGCAGTGCCCAAGGTGTATCGAATCTTGCACGCTCAAGGTACCCCCAAATTCCGTTCCGAGATTGAGTAAACGTTGCAATATTTACACGTATTTCGTACTGGCTATGTTTTCCATAGTGTTGTCACAGATGATAGACTTCACTGCGTTGTATGCATTTCAAAACATATTTAATAATTTTTTAAATACAATCCAGAAATTACAAAATCTTTCCCGACCAGGGGATTGAACCCAGGTCTCCCACATTGCGGGTATAACGGCGCCTTAGCCAACTAGACTAGGAAAACGCCAAAGTCGTTGTTAGACGAGAGAGCGAGTCATGTGTTGTTTTGGCGTTTTCCTAGTAATAATAATAATGTGTGGCTCGTTGGTCTTGTGGTTAGCGTATCTGCTTCCAATGCAGAAGGACACGGGTTCGATTCCCGCTAAAGTCAGAAGTTTTTTAACTTCTGATTTGGACTTACGTCCATCAGTTCTTGTCTTAGGAGTTTGTAAACGGTGACTTTGGAGCCGTCCTAGCAACGAAGCACATAATAAATTTCAGAGTTGTTCTGAATCGGCCTTGTTGATTCTGGCGTTGATTCGCGGGTGTTCGCACTGTCCATACCACTGATTGCTATATTTCCTATTAAAAATATCGATCTTTGGTTGGTTATCGCTCACTCGTCGATTGCGTCGGGGCCTGCAGGGTTGGCTTGGTCGCTTTGATTTAAAGTCCCCACTGAAAATCAGTTATATAACTGAGTGGGTAGACTCTAAATAAAAATTTATTTATTTTATTTATTTAATAATAATAATAATAATAATAATAATAATAATAATAATAATAATAATAATAATAATAATAATAATAATAATAATAATAATAATAATAATAATAATAATAATGGAAATAATGCCTGGGCCTGTCTGCAAATCTCTACATCAACATGCAAAAAGCAGTCATCCTTCAAATGTGCCACATAGTCATATTTTTGCAATAATCTATCCATCTCTCTCTGTCTCTTTTTTAAACATTTTGCCATTGCTTGTTTTATAGATAAAAACTTTTATTGATTTTGTTATTACACTCTCCTTTATTTTTTGTTAATTTGATTAATTTGTCCACAATACTATGCAGGGGCGTAGGAACGGGGGGCATGGGGGAGAACTCCCCCCCCCCAATTTGTTGGCTTGACCCCCCCACCAGTAAGGGGGTCAAGCCAGGTATGGGTGTTACTTGCTAACTTATAGCTTGTTGGGTGATTTTTAGGATTTTTACTACGCTTGCAAACAAAAAGGAAGGTTTTTGTTAATATTTTTTAGAAAGATTCCGTAAGAGACGTGATTTGCGAGACTAGACTAGCCATCTGATTTTTGACTAATATTCATTATATTTTGTGTGCAGTGTTTTCACTCCCAAGCAAACTGTCGACCGATTTTAGTCAGGTAATCAATCTTCAATGCAATATTAGCTTCAAAATGTGACCCTTATTCAAAATTAAAATTCGCCTGAAAACGTGTTTTAGGCCACCTATCAAGGACACCTTCTAAAAAATCTTGCTTACGGCAAAAAACCCTCTGGCGGCTGGGGCTTCGCCCCAGACCCCGGTTTGCCCGCCCGACCTCGTAGTCAACTTTATAGTGTGACCCCCCCACTAAAAAAATAGTTCCTACGCCACTGATACTATGTGTACTAACTATACTTATGCTTTCACCTGTTATAATGTAAACTTTTGTTGGGCTTGGGCCTCACCCGAGAGCAAAGCGATATATAGAGACGGTCTTGCCTCACCCCACCTTATGTATACCAGGGCGAAAATGTACCTGAGATTGTTTGAACAATAAAAAACACTATAATAAATAAATAATAATAATAATAATAATAATAATAATAATAATAATAATAATAATAATAATAATAATAATAATAATAATAATAATAATAATAATAATAATAAAAATAATAATAATTGAACGAGTGAGCGTAGCGAACGTAGTGATTTCCATTCGACTTAAACGGCCCTAATTGTTTTTCTGCGTGCGTGTGTGTGTGTGTGTACGTTGAAAATCAGCCGAATCGTTGAACAGATTGCGCTGAAATTTAAAACGGACATCCGGTACGAGGTTATTGAGAGCTGCTTACAAAATCAGCAAGATTCATTGCGATTTAAACCTACAAGAAATAATAAACTGAAAAATAGACTTCCAATGTTATGAAATTATTTTAACAACAATGTTTTAGATTTTGAAAAGATATTTTTTGTTTGTTATTCGCCTGGCCGTGAAATGCCGTGCCCATGCAAGGTCTGTCGAATGTTGCACGTCAAGGTACTCCCAAATTCCGCTCGTAGATTGAGTAAACCTTGCAATATTTTCACGTATTTCGTACTGGCTATGTTAACCATAGTAGGCCCTATTGCCACAGATGATGGACTACACTGCGTTATATGCATTTCAAAACATGTTTAATTATTTTTTAAATACAATCTAGAAATTACAAAATCTTTCCCGACCAGGGGATTGAACCCACTTCTTTCACATTTCGGCTACAAGGGCGCCTTAGCCAACTAGACTAGGGAAACGCCAAAGTCGTAGTTAGACGAGTGAGCGAGTCATGTGGTGAGTACCCGGGAACATTTGCATTTAAGTTTGATAATTATATTCGTATAAATAATAGTTTTTTTTTAAAGTTTAGTTGGCATACGGGGACGGGCGCGTCAACTGTAAGGTCATAATGCGTCTCTCTAGGCTAGTAGGCCTTAGGTAGGGGGAAGAAAAGTAATGTAATCGGGTACTCAACACATGGCTCACTCACTCGTTTAACAACGACTTAATAATAATAATAATAATTTAAGTCTTTTGCAGACCGGTAAATTATAAACACAGTTAATTGGTCGGGTCATTTTGCCGCATCGAATATTCTTTTCATTGCTTTGGAAACAATTTGGAAACGTCAAAGCAATAAAAAGAATATTCGACGCGGCGAAATGACCGAATGAATGAAGTTAGTAACATCAGTTAAAAATAGTTTAGTAATATGATTTTGTCTCTCTATTGCAGCTTGTTAGGATTGAGTACTCTTCCTGCGAATACCACAGTTTTTCTGCTGTTCTCGACGATGAAAAATGCAAATGGTCGGTCGGCCACAAACTTTGGTGGGTGTAATTTATTACCAAACGTACCACCTAGAACATACAACAGTTCATTATTAAAAATAACTATAACACAAAATTCAACTTTAATTATCTCAATGATTAATTAATTTCATTAAACAATTTAAAACAATAAACATTTCTCAGAACAAGACACATTTGTTCAGCTTTTTTTTAACTAAGCTAAAATTTATGTTATTTGTTCACCCTGAACATTTATTGTCACGTTTTATACATTTACATGTATGTATCTGTGTAACCCACTCTTTTCAAATCCACGTATACATAGTAGTGTTAACAAAATCTAACTTCAGTTGGATCCTTCAGCATTACTGCCTTCCAAAATGTGGTTGACGTCTTGTCATATATACGACAATTAATTTTAAATAGTTCAGCTTTTTTTAAGTTTTACTTCCACCTGTGATTGGGAAACGTGGAATACTTGCACTGACAATATACAATTTGGATATCCTTAAGACTGTATTAAATTCACCTAATCAGGATTCATCTCCTTGCACCGACTGCCAATTGCAATTCCTCTCCTTTCAGTACCCAGTTGCGCACTAATCACAATAACAAATCACCAATAAAACAAACCCATCACTAACCAGTGTTAGTTTTTCCTTGTTTGAGGTGTGACTTGTGAAAGTGTTAAACACGGAACAGTGAAGGCTAGGAAACAGGTTCCGTAGTCTGCGGCAATCTCTACTAGAGTGGAACAGACCATAAATGAGTTGAGTGTTGACTGTGTAATTTGTGCTATTCTTCTAAATTCAACGGAGCAATTCGAGTTAATGTTGGAACTATAGATAGACCATATGTAAAGAGTTTTCTATCCATACTACTTTAAATTTTTATTGATATACAATAACAATCATTTTTTTTTGTTAGGTTTTCTGTAAAGTAGTTACTATACTTACATCTTACTGTATTATATGTTGCCATGGTATAAATAAATCACTCAAACTTGATGCCCATTCATATCCATTGAGAATTATACTGGTACAAAGTAAAACCATTATTTATACTGTAGCTGAGAATATTGACAAAAAAAAGGTAAGACGTAATAATATTTTATTTTTATACATTAAATAATACATAATAATAAGTTATAAACCGTATATAAATCAATCTATATCTGACCCTCTATCCAACCATAAAGTAGAGTAGGGGGTAGACGATAGGAGGGTCCAAATACATTCTTAACCCCGGGTCTAGCCGTGCCAGAAGATAATTAATATAAGAAGACTAATATTGCTAGTACCTTAATCAACTAATTACTACTAGGAAACGCTCAGTTGGACGCGTTGATAAGCGAGCACGTGCTATAGCTAGACCCACATTGCACATTTTTTTTTAATTTTAAAAATTGCGACGTTCGCTGTCCACAGGGCCATGTTTCCAATATTATTTATTATTGCCAAGGTATTTGGGTAAACCCGTGTGTAAACCTTTACTTTGTGGATAAAATCCACCGCCATCTAGAGGACCTTGACTTCTTGGGAAAACTATTTTAACTCTTTGGTGACAAATAATACACTCTTCCTCGAAAGTATTTTGATTACTTCTAGGTGGCAGTGCATTAGTAACTTCGCGCGTCTTTTCGTTGCCATGGCAACGTTACTTTTGTTATAATGTAATTTCCATTAACACTATTATCGGATCAAAATAAAATTAACATATTCGTGACCGGACGGACATTCTAAATGATTTGGCCACCTCAGATTTTGTCGCCGTTTTGTTTGAAAAAAAAAACTTTCGATTAACTTTAATGTAACTTTTTAACTTTTTGAACTATTTTGCCACAAAACTAATGGCATTCAATCGAGAACGAAGCTTGCGGATGGTCAAAATTTCAACTTGATCCGAGCCTCTGTTCGAACGTTATGGCGAGACATACAAACAAACAAACAAACAAACAAACAAAAAAACAAAACTAGTGACTAATTTTTCCAGCAGAGTCAAATGGAAACGCTCGCTTCGCTCGCTTAATAAGAAGAATAAATTAAACTAAGAGTACAAGTGAGTAAGTTAGATAAGTCTGCATTACTAATATGTTGTTTTCATCGTAATGTCGGAAATTATCAAATAGTTTTTTAAAGTACATTTTTTTATTTTGTTGGGAAGTTTTGGATTTTCAAGTTAGATAGTAACGCCTTCTACCTATGTGAGGATACATAAATGATTGGTTTCTTTCCTCTGGTTTCTTTGTTTACATTATGTACTGTCTTGTTGTTCTTTGCAGGGCCAAGCTTATGTTGTGTGTGACTTCGGTTGCCAAACCTCACACTCTTAAAAGTATTCAGATCTCAAAGACTACATTTACGCACTATAAAAACATCAAGTCACTTTGCACCGTGACTGCATTGTTGCAAAGCTTGGCAAAATAAATTTTCACAAATTATTATATTTAAATAAAACAATAGCAGAGAGTAATTTTTTGTTTGTAAAGAACACCACTTTTTTATCATTAAGGTATCTATATTTAAATTTTAAATGAGGATGAACAATGCATTGCTGTTACTACATTGATCCACCTTATTTGCAGTTCTAACACAATGCAGTACCGGTGTTGAAAATAAGTTGAACAGAGTTTTAGGTTGAGCAATTGCTGGTAGTAAAATTGGCAATGAACAACAATGTGTTATCAACATTGCTAGCATTAAGCCTACATTGTTCGTCTACATGCACCTTTCATTATCATGAATGTATTTATTTAAGATTTAAATACAACTATAGCATAGCTATAAGAAATTACCTGAATGAAGTTGTTTGCAAAGATGTCAAATAGAGAAGAATAGGGAGAGTTAAAACTTAAAAGCAGTAGGAAGGCAAAAGAAGAGCGAACGTTTCATGATAGATAGTCAGGGGGTGGACTCTTATTATATTACTATTAGTGCCAATATAGTACAGAAATATTTAAGTACTGTACCCCATGCTTCATTCACCCCTCGCCCCACACCCAGTCACAGAATTATAATAAGGACATACATACTATGATGAGGATAAATTTTACAATTTACAATGTCAATGAATATTGGATGAAGAGGGATTATTTTCAATAAGTGTACAATACGTAGGCCCTACTGTAAATAAATGATACAATTGTCAGGGTGTGAATAAAAGTAATTTATTTTCAATGTGCTCTCTAGTTGTAGTGTACAAGATAGATCGCTAACAGAGACTCTGCAATCGACCAGTTGGTTGACTTCAAGGAAGCAGGCCTACTGTACTACTGGACAAGTTTCAGACAAATGTTCAAGGTGCAAATGTAAAGTATAATCCATTTAAGCAGATCTTGCAATTTTAAAGTAGGAACAGAGAAGAGAAGTTAATTAAACCAACATTATACAAATTAATCATTAATTTGAGACTTTCAACTGTACAATGCACAATTAATAGGTTCGTTTGATTTACTAACACTGTTCGACTGTGGTGGTAGTGCAATGACGTCATTGCACTCACCAGGTGCTACACTTAGCCACCAATAATAAAACGCTTGCTAAGTATTGGTTGCACCGGCTCTCCTCAGTTCCCACCCACAGCCACTGTTTCAGTTGGGAATGGATGGTTTTGGTGCCACTCACGGCCGAATTCAAGTATTATTTAGCTTACGTCATATATTTCGGATATGCAGGTAGTAAATAAATAATTACTTAGGCGTAAGCTACTACTACAACCGTACAAATATAACCTTACTTTTGGTTAAGAGGTCTAGCTAAAGAAGCCTACTCGTATTTCACACTCAATTAAAAACAAAACATTAGACTAGGCCTCCTTACCATCTGTTATAGTATAAATAAAGTATTTCTTGGCAAATGGCAAACATTCTACCATTTGCAAATAATCCTACACATTTCTTTGTCAATTCTTTTTAGTTTTGGTGCCTTTTATTAATTCCACTTTCTGCATCACCTCTGGTGTAGGAGTGGTGCAGGTGTAGAAAGTGCTACACATTTCGTCCCTACACTATGAAATAGTACCCGATATCTGTAATAGCACTTAAAACCAAAACGATTTAAGCACAGAAAGTGCAAAGTTACAAAAAAATGTATGTAAATCAAACGAACCTGATTGTCAAGTGAGTCAATCATGCATTATTTTGTTCATCAATGTTAATCATGCATTATTTTGTTACATAACATTAAAACATTTATAGTAACATAATTCTATCCCTATTGAAGTTGATTTGGATTTGTAACTTTTCCTGCAAATATAACAGTTTTTCTGCTATTCTCGACGATGAAAAATGCAAATGGTCGGTCGGCGAAAAACTTGGTTGGTAAGTTTCTATTACCAAAGAAAGCACCTAGAAAAGAGAAATACATAATATTCAGCTTGGTAACCTGAAGGATGAAAGAAGCTCGGCCAAAGCACAACATGCGGCTAGAATTCTTTGCCACGACATTCTGTAATGCCACCTGAACAGATACAACAGCACCACTGAACCAGCCACTTGTAATGTGTAATTTGCACCGTACTCCAGAGTTACTCTCACTCTGCCCAATGATATGAGCAGGTCACAAAAAGAAGACTTTTATACTGGATAGCAAGAAAGAAGAATGGCTGAAGAAGCCGCTCTCAGCACAGGGAAAACAAGAACTGTGTCCCCTGCAGACCTGCTCTGCGCTAAGGCAGCTGCGTTGCGCCATTGCCTGTAAGTCAAGAGAGGCCGACACTCCCATCCTTTCAACATTAATAATGCATGTTTAACATGAAAAAAGTATGTAAGTATGTAGTAGATGTACCAGTACTCAAGTACAAGTAATTACTGTATATATAGCAAAATTTGCAGTTTTTTATGTTGTCATATGCTTAGCATGTATTTTAATTTGAAAGAAACCCATATTATTATTTTCTGTAAAATAAATTTGGTAGTGTAAAAATGTATTTTCATAATTTTGAAGTAGACCTAACAAATTTATTGATAGTTTACCAAAATACAATAAGCTATTGAAGCACTATTTTAATTTGTCTAGTTTTTAATTTAAAACATTATTTTCGAACATCTAGCTAGTATGACACCATATAAGTGGAGTTACCACTATATACACTTCTTTCCAAGGGGAGGAACGTAAGGGGGACGCGGGAGGACAAAGGGGCTATGACAGAAAGCTGCAGAATATCTTTTATTAGAAGAGTGAGCGCAGCAAACATTGCCTACAATTCAACTCAAACGGCACTTATTCTGTAATTCGGTTTGTGTGTACATCGAAAATCAGCCAAATCGCTGAATAGATTGCTCTGAAATTTTAAACAGACATCCGGTGCGAGTTGACTGAGAACTGCTAACAAAATCAGCTAGATCCATTGCAATTTAAATCTGCAAGAAATAATTAATTGAAAAATAGGCTGCAAATGTGTAGGATTTATTTTAACGACAATGGTTTTGTTTTTGAAAAAAAGAATTATTTGTTATTTGTACGACTGTGAAAATTTCATGCAGTGACCAAGGTGTATGGAATGTTGCACGCTCAAGGTACCCCGAAATTCCGCTTGGAGATTGAGTTTTCCTTGCAATCTATACACAACAACACAACACACAACAGATGATAGACTACACTGCATTATTTGCATTTCAAAACATGTTTTATAATTTTTTAAATAAAATCCAGAAATTACAAAATCTTTCCTGACCAGGGGATTGAACCCAGATCTCCCACATTCCGGGTATAAGGGCGCCTTCCCAACTAGACTAGAAAAACGCCAAAGTCGTTGATAGATGAGTGAGTGAGTCATGTGTTGAATACATGGGAACATCTACATACACAAGTTGATTGATATATAGGTAGGCTAGGTAGGGTAGGGTTTTGAGTATATTTGTTGTAAGGGAGCGTCAACTGTAAGGCCATCATGAGCCATTCTAGTTAAGACCGTTTGCCAAGCTTGGGCTACCTTTTTTTACAATGTTAAATGCCCATTTAAAAACCGCTCGATCGTCAAATCCAGCTAATTTCACATACAGAACGTACCGCTTTTTGACCTTTAATTTTCATCCAAATAATCTGCATTTTTGGGAGGCTGTTCACAAAGAATGAGCGCGTGTCTCTATCAAAGCCGATTTTGAAATTTCAAATAATTGTCTCTTACACAAAATTGAGAAATTACTACAAATTAACTGTTTAGTGTCATATTTGAGGTCAGTTAATAAGAAAAGTGAGCAGTATTTGGAAAATGTGCCTTGATACCAACGATTTCACATTCTTGCTTAACATTTTGGTGCAAACCACAACCCGATAGAATAAATGATAGAGCTTCCAAGTGATCCTGACTTTACCTCTGCGTTGTGCGTCAAAGCTTGGTTTTCTCAAGCTTAGTCAATTCTGCATTGAGTACACAAAGTTGTAAGAAAGTGATGTACACAATGACAAACATATTGATAGTTTAATTTCCCAACATACCGATATGAGTAAATAAAAGCCAAGCATTAGGTACCCCACTAGTGAAAAGAGGCAGTAGCTTGCATGCAAGAAAACAGAATAGGAGATTGAAATATGGGGTTTCTTAAGAGTCAACTATACCTATTTGAAATTTTTTTGGGAACTTTTCCTGCTTCCAGTTGTCGTCTGATAGATATGCAATTTTGCGTCATTGTCAAGCAAAGAGATAATCACTCTTCTATGGTGAAAGATTCATCATCATTATCCATCGCCGTTTCCTGCTTCTGGCAGGGTCAGCTTGGGTTTCGCGACCAAATTCTTCCACTTCTTCCTATCCTCCCACAATCGAGTCTCTGCTACATTCTTCCAGCTCTCTCCTCTAGTATGTAGGTCTCTTGCTATGGTCTCCTTCCATCTCTTCCGTGGTCTCCCCCGTCTTCTTTTCTCATACATTCTCCTGGGCATCCTCTCTTCCGTCATTCGTTTTATATGCCCAAACCATCTCAGACGTGTCCTTCCCATCCTGTCACCTAACTTCTCCACCCCAAGCATCTCTCTGATGTTTGTTTGAAACATTATTGCGCAATACGCACAAATCAATTACGAAAATATCAATTTTTTTGATTTTACAAAAATCCAAAATCCTAAAAATCCATTTATATTTATGTGACTTTTTTGTGATGGTTAAAACAAATGTGCCTCTATCGAAGATTGTATATACATGACCATAACATGTGTGCAAAGTGTGGTAACAATCTGATAAAAACTAGCTTCAGGAAAAGTTCCAGAAAAAAATCACTGGTATTGCAGACTCTTAAAAATAGTATACAGTCTTGACAAGATACATTTATCTGACAACAGTTAAAATATGGTAGCATCTACTTATGGCACTTCTAGAACACAGACAAACAACTACTATTCGATTGACACTTAATAGAAAACGGTTCACAACCCTCCAAAAATCCCTTCTATGCCAACTTACAGCTTAAAATTTAAACTCATGTGGGTAAGCAAGCAGTCTGGGACTAAATACCGGCAGCAGAAGGCAATTTTCTTTTACATAAAGTATAAATACATTAATTAAAGATGCTTTTCTGTCCCATTGGACCACATTCTCAGGTAGCCTATGTCCATTAAATGTTATCTTGCAATTGTCAATAAAGTTGAGTTTAAATGTCTCAAGCGACTAGAGCCGTTAGCGTCACCCCACAACAACCAGATAAAAGCATCTGACAGTTTCAATTAAAACAACTTGAAGACATGTGATATTGATGAGTCGAGGGATGAGTTGAGGGATGTTAATCAAAACTCAAAAGCAATTGACTATTGACTATTTTTTACCTGAAACAGCACTGGCAGTGGTGCCCCTTTCATTGACTTCTACCTCGGAGATGTGTATGAATCTGTTTAGATAGAGTTCGTAACTCGCAATACCGGACAGGTTAGCAGTATTGGGCTGGAACACATCCACGATTCCAAGCTGGTAGGAAAACAGAAAGCTACATTCAACAACCAAGGATGCAGATCGTCAAAGATATCATAGGTGCAATATATGTGTATATTTTACAACTGCCTCCTATATATCGATGAGCATTTCACTGCCTGTCCATGAGTAAAGAGTTAATTGTTTAACGACCACTGGAGTACCGGTACTCTTAAGCGCTAGATAATACACACCAAGCAGCATGTTTTGTTTAATTGAAAACCGACTTGATTGCACAAATGTTAAAGATATTAAAGTAAGCTACTGCACGAAAGAAAACCAGATTCAATAACATAAAAATCTTTGATACTACCACCACTAAAGTTTTCAAACGGTTCCCGTGTGCTCCTTTGGCTGTTTATGGCAAAATGCTATGACAACAATCAATACGGGCTGATGAACAGGCAGTAAATGGGCAAGGTCCTCTAAATCTCCTAGCGCCCGCCACTTCACGCGCTCACCAGAGGTGAAAAGAGGTCAGTGGGATCACAATCTGACGTTATGGAGTTTGCCACAAGAAGTTTTAAACAGGCTAACAAAACGAAACTGAAACGCTAAATGTTATTTAAGACAAGAACAAAAAATAATATACCCTGTATTGTCCCGAATATAGGCGGAACTTGAATTTAAGTCGATCCCCTAACTTTTCTAGTCTAGGTGCCCGTTAGGGCGCCGCAGCCAAGCCGCGGTGCGCTACACACTCAAGCACCTTATACACCAAGCAGAGTTGGGGTGATTTCGAGGTGTTACCCAGCCGTCATGTAACGTGATGTGAACTTGAAAACTATCACAATCGAGGGGATTTAGGTACCTGACAACACATGCCAAATTTCATTGGGGTACGACCATTCCTTCTTGGTGAAAAAATGTCTTCAAACATGCTCAAAATCACTTTAAGGATGTTAGCTACTGCTAGCTACTGCTACTGCTACTGCTAACATCTAATACGTCGGCCCGCGATTCTGACCAGACGGGTGGGGCTACAATGTTCATATTTTACATGGACATTAAGGTTATTGAAATATAGTCTCTTTTGAAAAAAAAAGTTGAAAAAGTTTGTTGGAAGGCTTCCAAATAAAGGTTTTAAAATAAGCCTTAAACACTTGGCATATAATCAACAAGTAACCATAGTTACTTGACACTTGTTGACGGTATAAGCAGAGTTAGGCGGGAAAGTGCGATACGTAAACAAATGGCGGACATTTAAAATTTTTCTTCTTTGTGTGGAACGAGAAAAGGTGTCATTATACTCTCATAAAACAAATCAGAAACCGTCCCTGGCCTAGGCCCAGATGTAGAAAATTATTTATAATACAACAGTGTAGGTCTAAAGTTCCATTAGGCTATAGGACTAGATAAATAAATACTTACACTACATGTTTGACAAGCCCTAGGCCTTTCTTAGCCAACCCTAGGCCAGCACAACCTTGTTTTGACACTTCCCGCACAAAACTAGTTTTGATTACTACAAGCCTAATGCAGATAAACAATGGTATGATAGTCCTAGGCTATTCCAAAATTTACGGCAATAATAAGCTTTTTCTTTACTTTTAATAAACTCATCGCAATCTCCTGTCACTTTTAATAAAAATGTAAAACAAAAGATGGTGAAAATTTTCAATATTCTTCTGATTATCTGATGATTTACATGGCTGTGGGTCAAGGCCGTCTAGATATATCGCTTCCCTCGTGTGGGTGCAGTGAAATAGGTGTAAAATTACATTAGTTGTGCGTTTGTTGTTACATGGGAAAGTTTTAATAGGATGTGAGTTGCCTAGACTTAACCAGTCCTTATACCGTCGTTATACCATGGTTATACCACCTATACCCAGGATGTACATGAATCCGGGCCTAGATATTTTACATCCTATTGTTATTGCTAATACCATAAAAATTAAATCAACTTTGATAAAAATATTATATTTTAACAAATAATTTTGTAATGGAACTTGAAAAAGTATAAGATCACACACATAACAAAAACTTGTAGAAATACAGCCAAACCTTACACACTCCTAAGGAATGAGATCAAAAAAAAAAGGGCCAAGCTCATCTACCCTTCCACATTTGCGCATTCTTAATTCATAAACGTACAGTGTCCCATAACAGCATCCTCGAAAAGCTTGGCAAAATAGAATTTGCATGTTTACGTTTAAATTAATTACAAAAAAAGAACTTGGATAAACTACTACGTTAAATTAATAATCGCAAATTCTATTTTGCCAAGCTTTTCGAGGATGCTGTTATGGGACACTGTACGTTTATGAATTAAGAATGCGCAAATGTGGAAGGGTAGATGAGCTTGGCCCTTTTTTTTAGATCTCATTCCTTTTGAGTGTGTAAGGTTTGGCTGTATTTCTACAAGTTTTTGTTATGTGTGTTTGAAATATTCAAAAAACATATGCATAAGCTGGTAAGGGACTTTGAGACTTAAAATTAAAAAAGGTAGGCTTATATTCAGGACAATACGGTAACACATTGATTAATTTAATAATGTAATTTGGCCTACCATATTATTAGAATGGATAATTTCATGTGTTTGTTCATTATTTATCCCAATTGATTTGAAATGGTTGCGGCAATCTTGTTTTGAGGTTCCCCGAAAGATCAGTAGGAGATTCAATGGCTCTTGCAAAAGGAGGAGCTACTTGCAATATCTAAGAGGCAGCGTATTTTACAGTTCAAAATGTACAGGTACACAACCCAAAAGCTGTTCTAGACTTTTGTATTGGTGACTATTTGTAAATATGCAAAAGATACGTGTAAACAGCTACTCTGCTAATGTAATGAGAATACTCAGTATTGAAAATTAAACTTCACCCCCACATAGCACTTTACAACCCAAAAGCACTTTTGTTCCGCATTTTTTGAAAATGCAAAAGCTCAGCCAGTAAGCTCAGCGCTTACTACCTCGCATCCCTTTCTTTATCAATGAATGTACCGGCCCGCTGTCAGCGAGAGCTCGCTGGCTCACTCCTTTGTCATAATTATTGTAAACACTGATGTAGCCACTACCCTTACACGCTGCCGCCGACAAGAGTGATAGCTTGCTTGTTTCTCCCTCACACACAAGGCGTGTGTGTAGTAAAGTGTTTGTTTCGTCTCCTATCGACAGTGTTGTGTGTAAAATGCCGCCGCCTAAACATACTTTTATACATGATGGTTTAATTGGGCAATCAAATTGAAATGTTAAGCCCAAAATTAACTAGGTGTTTATCCTTCATACATAAACCGGTAATCCCTGGAGTTGCCATTTGGCAGTTAAAACATGTTGAAATAACTACAATATGGTGAAAAAATTTGTCGGCTGGAGCTTCGCCCCAGACCCCAGCTTCCCACCACTGATTGTCCCACTTTTTTGGTTTGTAAATCTGGGCACCCTATTCCAGGTTCAAGTTATAGTATTCTGATAAATTTGCTACTGTACTACCAATATGTAAAAAACATATATTATTAATTCTTTATTGACAACGGGGCAAGCCCCGTTGAAAGCCCCGCAGTTCACAGCAATTTGTTACTTTAATATCAACTTGGAAGTTAGGACAATTAAATACATTTACTCATTTAGTACTAGCTAACAAAATAGCTCTACTCTTGAATAAACAACAAATAGGTACGTACACGGGTCGAAATTTACTTTTTTGCCATTAGCCCTTCAGATTAGTAGAGACAATAGTTCTCTCGTCCGAGAGCATTTTTACTAGCCCGCAATCAAATAGGTTATAATATATTGATGTAAAACGATCACAAGTGAATGTTTTAACTTTTAACTTTTCAGTCACAATATTCGCCAGGTTTGACGTGTGGGAGGGAGTGACCGGAAACAAATTTTTACCATAATATTAATATTAATAAGATAAGCCTAAATTAAGCCTGCATTAGCATTAATTATATTTTGTTTATATGTAATATTTAGACCGATTTTCCACACTAGGTAGCGCAAGAAAACTGGAAACTCGTTAGGTTATCGGTACGAAATATTAAGATTTAATGAACGGCAATTGGGAACTCTGGAAAAAGTACTCGCCTGTCGGGCTAGTGAAATGAGAGTTTTACTAGCCCGATCAAAATTTTCCTAGCCTCGGACGAGTATTAATTTCAACCCCTGAATATATACAATGATGTACTGAATGTCCACCGACGCTCAACTTACACTTTCCAGGATAATATTTAGAGTCAAATCATTTTTGACTTTAAAGCGTGGAAGATATACAGGCACCTCACTGTCTGAATACATAACTTGTTCTTCTATAAGTCGCTTATAGCATTCGTTGACAGGGAACCTCTTCATTGCTGTATACACATTGAGCAGAGTCTTTCCCTTCCGAGGTAGGACAACCAGCATTCGGAAATCATGACCCTTATAAGGCATGTCCAAAACTTGAGCCTCTATTTCAGATATGTAAGAATATAGATACACTCCTTTCTGATACATCATGTCAACGTCGGCAATGTGAGCATTGTTCTCGTTGTAAAATTTGGCTTTTGCTGTGGCTGTGAAATTAAAAGGAGTCTCCCACATGCCTTTGAAGTAGATGGCATTTGATATCAATAACTGTGGTTGTGATACATCACCTGGGAAGTGAAAAGAAAAATTAATTACATAATTAATAACAGTTTAGTGCATGAGCATCAGGCTAGATGGTAGTTCAGAGTCAATCAGTTGCACTATATTTACATCATACAAGTAAATAAACACATTATACTCTTTTATGACATAAACATTAGGTTGTTTTGTATTGTCGATCCATACTCCCAAATTGCAACTTTTCTGATTTTTTTGTTTTCAAAAACTAGAGAAGATAAGTGTTTATTCATCAGGAATACAATTATTAGTATCTATAATATCTTGTGATCTACAATTTTGTAAATAAATAATATGAATTATTAACTAGGTAAGACAATTAATTAATACGTAAATTTGATTTTTTTGTCTAAATTGATTCTCACATTTTGTGTTATAAATACTGTAATTTACAAATTTAACTAGACTGACATTATATCAAAATATCGCTTCACAAATGTATGGAAAATTTTTGTTATGTCCTAAAATTGCATTTTCTTCCACAATTTTGTGTTAGCCGGTACACATGTGTATCCCTCCTCCCTGTACCGGCATACATATTAAACTAAAAATTTAAACCTATGAAGATATAAAGACACACTTTAATATCTCAAGTTTTACAGTCACAGATACGTGGAAGATTGACTATAGTTAAAGATCACTAATAACAGTTATCCAATTTGTATACATTGTGCAAAAATGTTTCAGAAATTTGCAATACAAAACAGTTTTGGTCTTCTCAAAGGACTACAATTGCTAAATTGGTATATTCTTAGTCCCTAAGTATTATTTTATACATGGAAAATTAACAAAGTATGACAAAAGCCGACTGGCTTCTTTAGTTTAGATAGGAGAAGAGTTGAGTTTGGGAAAGGACAGAGAACATAAAGCACAGCCTGAAGGGCTGGGGCTATGTGTTGTTCTTGTGTGCCGGCCCACAGGGCATTTAACTACTGCCACATAATACCCTACTTTTAAGTTCCTTGTGCATTTAAGAGGATGGGATAGTCGCGAAATTACATTTTTTTCGTGATATCTCGAGAAGGATGCAAAATAACTAAAAACTGATTCTAGACCGAATTGTGGTTTTGTTAGAACAATATAATGCAATAAAAAATATTCAAATATAATAATCAGTGCAGTTTGTATTTAAGATATGCATTTGATTAATTAAAATTCTAACAAAAAACTTAATTACCATCACATAACAATATTTTTTCGTACAGGCTATAGTTTTCACAAAACCACATATTGGTCTAGAATCAGTTTTGAGATATAGTGCATACAGATCTCGAGATATCACGAAAAAAATGTAATTTCGTGTGGTTTTAATTTCGCGACTATCCCATCCTCTGAGTATTATTTTATTACTCTAAAACTGTTTTCTGCCCACTGAGACAAATAGCAAATGCCAATTTTCTTTGCCCACGCACCTTATACAGCAAGCAGAGCTGGGATGTTTTCGACGTTAAACAAATAAAAAAATAAAAAAATAAACAAATAAATAATTAATTAAATAAATAAATAATTCAAATAAATAAATAAATAAATAAATAAAAAAGTCATCATGATACGTGTTGTGAACTTAGTCTTAGTCACCTATTCCTTCTGGGTAAAAAAATGGGTCGAATAATGCTCAAAATCACTTAAAGAATTAGTTTAGACGAGTGAGCGCAGCGAATGAGTTACAACGGAAGTGAAACAGCACAAGATCTGTGTTTTTGTAGGCGAGTGTGTGAGTGAGTTTGCTCCAGAACGGCTGAACGGCTAAACACTAAACATATTGCGCTGAAATTTTCCACACAGACATCCGCTACAAGTCTTTAGCGTGCAGTTAACATTTTGAGCAAAATCCATTAGGATTTAAACTCACAAGAAATAATAAATTGAAAAATAGCCTCAAAATGTGTAGGATTTAATTTAACGACAATGGTTATGTTCTTAAAGAAATATTTTGTATCGAATCATGTTTTGTCAGGCTGTGGGTGCATGCATGTGACCAAGTGTATTGAATCCATAGATATCTTAACACCTACAATAGGCTAGATTAGCAGTCTCCAATACCTCCTCACAGGTGCGAGCGTAGCAAATTGAAGCGTCGAAAATCCAATTCAAGATGGTGATTTGGCGTTTTAATTTATGCTTTTTTAATGCAATAAAGTATTTTACTGGATTGTTTGATATGGTTTTAGCTTGTGCAGCATGGGAATGAACAAACAGAAACAATAAGAAGTTATTTAGGGGAATTTAGGGAATTTAGTGAATTTAGTAAAAAAAAAAGGGGGGGGAAAAAAATTAGTAATCATTTGGTGTTAATGTCTAATATGCTCAGCTGTCAAACTAACGGCCATCTTTAAAAATATTTTTGCTACAAATTGCTCCCATTTAATTAACATGCAAACAGAATTTCAAGGTGGCTTCTAATTGTCACGGAAGTGGACCAATGACTGCTAATCTAGCCTACTATAGGTGTTTAATGTCTATGATTGAATCTAACACGTTCAAGGTTCCCCATCATTCCGCTGGGATCTTGAGTAAACCTTGCAATCTTTACACGTATTTCATAGGCCTACTGGCTATGTTTTCCATAGTACTGTATATGCATTTCAGAAATAAAAAATCTATCCCGACCGTTGTTTGAACCCGGGTCTCCAACATTCGGGTTATAAAGGCGCCTTAGCCAACTTGACTATGAAAACGGCAAAGTTGTAGTTAAATGAGTGAGCGAGTCATTGTGTTGAGTACCCGGGAACATTTGCATTAAATTGATTGATATAATAAGGTATAAATGATAGGGTTTTGATATTATAGTTGGTATAAGATTCAAGTGTCGGGCCATAATGCGCCTCTCTAGCCTATCGTAGGCTAGGGAGGAAAGACCCATGCTGTCTATAGATCCAGCCGTAGCTAGGGGGAGGAGAGGGAACATTACCGGGTACTCAACACATGACTTGACTCATTCGTCTTACAACGACTTTGGTGTTTTACTAGTTACTACTACTACTACTACTACTACTACTACTACTACTACTACTACTACTACTACTACTACTACTACTATACTACTACTACTACTACTTACTACTACTACTACTACTACTACTACTACTACTACTACTATACTACTACTACTACTACTACTACTACTACATTATACTAACTACTACACTACTACTACTAAATACTCACTAATTCTAGTTTCAATTGGTCAGCGATTCTGACCAAACGGTGGGGCTACAAAGTTCATATGTACATGGACATACTTGGTACTATATAGTATCTGATATAAGTTACTATCGTTAGTTTTAACTTTTTCAGCATTATAACATGAACTTGTCAATAATCACCTACAAAAAATTGTGGTTTTTTTTTGGTTCTAGAAAAAAATAAAAAAAATTTTGCCAATTTTTTTTAAAAAAAAAAAAAAAATTTTAAAAATATAATAATCTGCTTTTGTATTTAAGATATGCATTTGATTAATTTTAAAATTTAAAAAAAATTATTACCATCACATAACAAAAATTTTTTGTAAGGCTATAGTTTTCAAAAAAACCCCAAAGGTTAGAACATTTTGAGATATGTGCATACAGATCTCGAGATATCACAAAAAAAATGTAATTTCGTGTTTTTTTAATTTTTGCGACTACCCCATCCTCTGAGTATTATTTTTTACTCAAAAAATTTTTTTCTACCCACTGAACAAATAGCAAATGCCAATTTTTTTTGCCCACGCACCTTATACACAAGAGAGCGGGGATGTTTTCGACGTTTAAACAAATAAAAAATAAAAAAAAAAAATAATTAATCAAATAAATAAAAAAATCAAAAAAATAAATAAAAAAAAGTCTATGAAAAGGTGTGAACCTAAGTCTTATCACCTATTCCTTCTGGGTGAAAAAAGGGGGTCGAAAAAGCTCAAAATCACTTAAAGAATTATTTAGACGAGTGAGCGCAGCGAATGGTTACAACGGAATAAAAACAGCACAAGATCGGGTTTTTTTGTGGGCGGTGTGTGAGGAGTTGCTCCAAAAACGGCCCGAACCCCGGGGCTAAACACTAAACATATTGCGCTGAAATTTTTCCCAACAAATCCGACAAGTTTTTTAGATGCAGTAAACATTTTGAGAAAAAATCCTTAGGATTTAAACTCAAAAAGAAAAAAATTTGAAAAATAGCCTCAAAATGTGAGGATTTAATTTAACGACAATGGTTTATTTCTTAAAAAAATTTTTTGTATCAAATCTTTTTTTGTCAGGCTGGGGTGCATGCATGTGACAAGTGATTGAACCCATAGAATCTAACACCTATAATAGGCTAGATTAGCGTCTCCAATACCCCCTCCAGGTGCGAGCGTACAAATTGAAGCGTCGAAAACCCAAATTCAAGATGGCGATTTGGCTTTTTAAATTTATGTTTTTTTTAGCAATAAAGTTTTTTACTGGATTGTTTGATTGGTTTTAGCTTGGCAGCATGGGAAGAACAAACAAAAAAAACAATAAGAAGTTATTTGGGGGGAATTTTTGGGATTTAGTGAATTTAGAAAAAAAAAAAAAAGGGGGAAAAAAAATTAGTAATCTTTTGGTTTTTAATGTTAATATGCCAGCTGTAAAAACAAAGGGCCCCATCTTTAAAAATTTTTTTTGCTAAAATTTTGCTCCCATTTAATTTAACATGAAAACAGAATTAAAGGTGGTTCTAATTGCCCGGGAAAGGGCCCAAGACTGCAATCGGGCCTAATAGGTGTTTAATGTCTATGTTTAAAAATCAACACGTTCAAGGTTTTTCCCCATCTTTCCGTGGGAATTGGTAAACCCTTGCAATTTTCACGTATTTAAAGGCCTACTGGCTATGTTTTCCATTTACTGTTGCATTTCAAAAATAAAAAATCTATCCCGACCGTGTTTAAACCCCGGGTCTCCAACATTGGGGTTATAAAGGCCCCTTTAGCCAACTTGACTATGAAAACCCCAAAGTTTTTAGTTAAAGGGTGGCGAGTCTTTGTGTTGAGACCCGGGAATTTTGCATAAATTGATTGATATAATAAGGTATAAATGATAGGGTTTTGAGATATATTGGTAAAGATTCAAGTGTCGGGCCAAATGCGCCTCTTACCCATCGTAGGCTGGGAGGAAGACCCCATGTGTCTAGGTCCAGCCGTAGGTAGGGGGAGGAGGGGAAATTCCCGGGTACTAAACACAGACCGCTCACTCGCTTAAAAACGACTTTGGTGTTTTCCTAGTTATACTACTATACTACTCCTATACTACTACTACTACTACATACTCACTTTACTACTGCTAACACTTCATTATTCCATTTTAAATTGGCCCCAATTCTGCCCAAACGGGGGGGCTACAAATTTTCATTTTTTACATGGACTTATTTGGTAATATGATGTTCCCTTTCTGAAAGAAAAATTGAATAAGTTGCTGGAATCATTGAAATTAAGGTTAAATATAAGCCTTTTTTTATTACAGGATAAAATAAAAATTAGGCCTAATGTAGAAACTTGTCAATAATCACCCAATGTGACAAAATGCAAGCTCGGATCTCGAGATTCTTGGCCACGGGGGGGCCGCAGCCAAACCGTGGCGTACTACACACTCAGGACCTTATACAGCGAAAAATTTGGGATTTTAATTTTCCCACCGTCTGAAACGTGTGTGAACTTAAAAACTAAAAATCGAGGGGACAAATCCCTACTGTATAGAAATTGGAAAGGCAAACACCCACAATCAGACAAAAAGCAAGTCTTTTCCCCAGTACTTTCCCATTTTTAGTTGAAATAGGGACTTCAAAGCAATTTTTACTTTTTTATTAAATTAAATTTTGGGGGGAGGAAAAAAACTAGTTGTAAAACCTCTTTGGCCAAACCAAGTTTAAAAAATTCCCACAAGCAGTACAAAAAGCAAGTCTTTATGCCAGGGCCATTCCTTGGTAATTGGTAATATATAGCAATTATTACTTCTTTTTTAAAAATTGAATTTTTAAAAAACTAGTTGTAAAACCTTTTTAAATAGATAAAAAAATAAAAAATTGTATTAAGAGTCTACCCACTCAGTTTTTTTAACTGATTTTCAGGGGGGGACAGAAAATCAAAGAGCAACCCAAAAACCCTGTGGGCCCCGAGCAATCGATGAGCGGCGATAACCAACCAAAGATAAAATTTTTTTTTAATAGGAAAATATAGCCTCAGGGGTTGGACAGTGCGGACACCCGGGATTAAGCCAAATCAAAAAGGCCGTTTTATTATGGCTTCGTTGCTAGGACGGCCCCAAAGCACCTTTTACAAACTCCTAAGACAAAAAACTGATCAGAATTTAAAAAAACTTTGATTTTGGCGGGAACAAACCCTGGACCTTCTGCATTGGAAGCAGATACGCTAACCAAAAAGACTAACGATCCACACAACCAGCCCCCCTTTTTAAAAATTTCCACAATGCAGTAAAAAAGCGATCTTTATCCCCACCCACTACATTCCATTGTTAGTTGGAAATATCATAGCAATTTTACTTTTTATAAAATTAAAATTTGGGGGAAAAATAATATTGTAAACCTCGTTAGCCAACCAAGTTTCGAAAATTGGGGAAAACCCAGGGTTAAAAAAAACTTGGAAGTACAAAATAGGAAAGGGATTCCGAGATAATTAGCTGCCAAAATACAAGAAAAATTAAAAAAAAAAACTGCAACAATTTGACCAAAAAATGAGACAATCAGTTGAGATTGGTTGAGATTATGGCTAGGCCTCATCTTTAAAAAATGCACTTTCCCCCGGACTGATCGTTGAAAAAACTGAAAAAAATTTGCAAAATTTATTATTCGACGTATTGTCTTTTAGTAACTGCCTCATTGTCATTTTATTTCCCCGATCGCTTCTGCCCCAAGCTCACCATTTTGACGATTCTGGGGCAAAAAAAAATTTTAAAAATATTTACTATTAGTAGGGACCCTGAAATTTTTGAATGATTTTTTTTCTTTAAAATATGCAAAATTTGACTATTTTATTATTAAGCAAAATAAGGCAATAATCACGTTTTTCTGCTAAATTAGAGAAAAATTGGGAACTTTTTTAAAAATTTTTAGTTTTAGCCCCAAAAATATGAAATTTAAATTTGACAATTTTGATTTAAAAAAAATAATTTTGCAGTAGAATTGAAAACAAAATGGACCCCAACATACAAAAAACTTGTAAAAAAATTTAAAAAAAAAAAAAAAAAACAATTAAATTTTTAAGTTTCAAATTTTTTCCCATATAAATGTTTCCTAGCATAAAATATATTTTTTTTTTTTTTTTTTTTTTATTTTTTTTTTTTTATATTGTAATAGGCCTACTATTAAATTAAACTTAACTTTGCTAACATTTTGTAATTTTTTTAAAATTTAACATGTCTTATAACTGCCCCACCTGAGCACTGGCTTATGTGGGCTTCTCTTGACTATTCCTTCTCTTGTTTTTTTTAGTGAAAATTGTATCTTTTTTCTTGAGATAAAAATTTTTTCTGAATCGAATCTGAACTACCCCAAACCTTACACACATAAAACTTAAAAGCAAGGAAATTAAACAGAAGGGCTAAGTTGGCAAAAAAATTTGCATGAACTATTACTATTAATTTAAACCCTTTCCCTACTGAGCGTACTTTTACGTATCCAAAAGTTCTGTCTCCTCCTCACAGCCCCCCAACCCTTTCCCGGGTACCTCAGGGTTGGTGCTGACCCCGCCCTTTTTAAGTCTTACAGCCGACATGCCCCTCCCCCGGGAAGGTGTTACCTCGGCAATTTTTGCGATGACTCTTCAACAAATCGTCGCCCATGGACGCAGTTGGGGTTGGACAATGTTCCCTTTGACACTATTTCAGACTGGTACGCAAATTCACGCAGGCCCCTCAATGTGGACAAGACTTAAAGTACTCGCTTTTATGGTCTAGAAAACGGCCTCCTCCTCGTTTTACTCTAAATGTTTCCCCCTACCAGGGCTCCAACCAAAATAGATCCGGGCAAAATGTTAGTTTTCGTAAGCTTACTGGGGCCCCCATATTGGGGTCAGCAACTAAAAGGTAACCGGAAAAAACAAATCTCCCGTACCCCCTTCTGCGGAACGCACAGCTCTCGGTAACGGCTAAGCTCCGCCCAAAACGCCCTGTAATCCGTTCAGCGCGTTATACGCATTCCTTCTGGGGAGGATGGCAGTTCCCCCGCAACCGACTAAAATGGTGCGAAACAAGTTTCTTGTGGTCCCTTTCTCTCCCTCGCTGGACTCGAATGTCGGGGGTTTATACGACCTTGGTCGAAAACCGTGGACCAATGTATTGCTGAAAAGCTGCCCGTTTTAAAGCATTCTAAAAGCGGTCCCAAAATCCCCAATTTTTCTGCACTTGCCCACATTTTTCCCCGAGGAAAGCGTGTATTCCCACCCCATTGCAGCTCTTGGACCGGTTTTTTTGCCTACGTCCCCAGGCACGGCTTCGCGGGCTCGCAACGTCGCTCGCCGCGCGTCTTTGAGTGGGTGTAGTGGACCCACGACTAAGACCTCCGTGACGATAAAAAAAAAAAAAACCTGCTTGGAGTTTTTTGGGGACTTTTTTTGCAGCTAATTTTTACTCAACAAAAAACCTAAGGTTTGTTTTGCCATTCCCGAGCTCCGGGCGGTATTTAAACCCAAAACAAAAGGTACCCGTCACCAATCACCCTGCACGCAAGGACGTTTTCCATCGCCCAACTCTGGCACACATAAAATTTTTAGTTATAGGGGCTTTACACCAGCACAAAAAAAAACCAGGGGGGGGTTCTAGCCCTTGACCATTTCCCCCAAAACAGACGGAGATTAATTTCAATTAATACTTTTAAAAGTTTCTAAATTTTATTTTGGCAAACTTTTTAAGGATGTAGTTTCGGGGCGGTAGGTTTTTTGAGTTAACAAAACTAAAAAGGGTACATGAGTTGACCCTCTTTTAGATCTCATTAAAAAAATAAATAAATTGTATTAGAGTCTACCCCCTCAGTTTTATAACTGATTTTCAGTGGGGGATTTAAAACAAAGCGACCAAGCCAACCCCCCAGGCCCCGAGCAAAAGCGAGTGGGAAACCAACAAAGACAATTTTAGTAATAGGAAATATGCAACAGTGGATGGACGGTGGAAAACCCCCGAACAAGTCGAAACAACAAAGGCGATTTAGAACAACTCTGAATTTATTATGTGCTTGTTTCTAGGACGGCTCCAAAGTCACCGTTTTCAAACTCCAAGACACGAAATGTGGAATTAAGTCCAAAACAGAATTTTTAAAAAATTTGACTTTGGCGGGGAACGAACCTGGATTTCTGCATTAAAAGCAGAGACGCTAACAACAAACCCAAAGAGCCACATTGCTTTTGAAAGTGTAAGGTTTGGCTGTATTTTTTTAAAATTTTTGTTGCGGGGATTCCCTTCTTTCCTTCATATAAACAGAAAAAATTTAAATTGGAAAAAAAACAACAAAAAAAACAACAAAAAAAATGCATCACCTTAGTATCATCGGGGTTTTCCTATAACGTGTTGTGTTGGGCACCCAACATTGATCGATCTTACTGCTTTCTCGGCCGGTGAAGTCGACACCCCCCGACCCGGCATGGTAGAAAGTTCTGCCGTCTTCCAAAGTCTCGAGAAAGGGGCGATTCTTGTATAAAAAAAAGCGTTAACCTGATAAATCAGCCGAGCCTTTGGCATTTGAAAACATTTTAAGAAAAAGAGATGTTTTTTTTTTTTTTCAAACACAATATGCCATAAAAATAAGATTTGGTGGGAGGAACAGTGAATTTATTACCTGGTTGGATATTTAATTTTAAACCAAAATTTTTTATTTTGAAATGAGATAAATTTTTCTTTGGATTAAAGGGGGCATAGTCACAAAATACAGTTTTTTTCGTGAATCTCCAGAACATGAAAATATCTAAAAACTGATTACAGAAAACTATGTGGTTTTGTTTTAAAAATATAATGCAAAAAAGAAAATAAGAAGCGCTGCTTCCCTTTCTTGGGTTTTAGGCAAATAGGGGTATTTGGGAGGGGTAGGCAACGTACAATTCAAACCTTACCTACTTTAATCAGGCCTGTTTTTTAAAATTTTAAAAGGCATTCCGCGTGGCAGCCCCCAACTCAGAAAAAAATGGTAAACTTGAAGACATACAGAATAGAGCCACTAAAAGATTTTAGGTAAGGTTTTTTTCAACCCCCCGTGCACGTACGCCGCAATAGGGATGTAAATTTTTCAAATTTGAAATTTTTGAAGAAGCTGATGTTTAAATTTTTTGAGGGGTTTTGCGGTAGTAAGGGGATGTGATCCCTTTTTTAAGGCGTGTTTCACCAAAAAACAAATCCAAATTGCATAAAAAAAGGAAGATCTTAAGCGGGGTTTGGGGAAGATATTTATTAATGATCAGGTATAGGGAAAGATACTTTGGCTCAAATGGGTTAGTACAGGTAAAGATGCATTTTCAAAAAATATCTAGGTAAAGCTAAAAAATACAAGATACTTAGTTAGTAGAGTACCCGATGAACTAGGTCTTTTTAAAAAAATCGAAAACTAAATAAGTATGAATATAATGATGGAAGTGTATGGGAACATCTTGAAGGAAAAAAAAGGGAAAATATTTTTACAAATTGACGTTGTGTGCACTTTGATACTTTCCCTTTTGATTGAAACCCAGAAATTTCAAATGTTTTTAATTTTTTTTTTATTACCTTTATCACAGAAGTCATTTTGTGCCCAAATGGAAGAAAATATTAAATTCCCTAGTCTAAAATACAAAATTCTAGTTGCAGATCAAATAATAATTATTTCAATTATTATTCGTCCATCAATTTTGGGGAATCAAATTGACTTAGGGGAAATTTAAAACAATGCCAACAATGTTTTAACAAACTGCATCAGTTAGCCCGTTTTTAAAAGGGTAAAATATTCCCACCCCCTCCCCCCCAACCCCTGAACGAATGCACTAAATGCCCAAAACAATGTTAAAAATGGTACCCCAAAAAACTGATTAAATTTTAAAATTTATGCATTATAAGAATTTTTTTTGAATGTTTTTACCCCCTCTGGGTCATGAAGGGGAATTTGGACTAAGTTCGTAAAAAGGGGAGAAAAGAGAAAAAATCCATCTCGGAAAAATCAGCCACAGATATAGAGTACACTACGTGGGTGAACTTATTTTCTGTGCATCAGTATGTAGGGAAATATTTTTCTTCCCCTAACTAAAGGGGAGCTCTGGCCAGAACTGAAAAAACTTCCCCATATCCTCTAGGCTAGAGTAAGCATTATGATCTAACGGTTTTTGATCAAATAAAAACCAAAACTGAATTGTTTAACAATTGCATATTAAAAATTTTAATACATTTGCAGAAAGTACTTGTTCGAACTTTCTGAAGATACACAAAAAATTATCTAGATACAGGTACAGGGGCAAATTTTTTTTTGTATCTAGGTATAGGAAAGGTTTCACACAAAGTGCCTATATAAGTACTACTATCTAGAAATTATCTAGGTATCCCCACACTGTCTTAAGCCCAAAAAAATACATTTCAAAAATTTCATTCTATAGTCAAAGATGAGTGTAAGCTACAATAAAAATATCACCATCCAAAGATATACTTTTTGGAAAAAGCTTGGCACCAAAAATCGTTCAAAAAAGTACAATAGAGGAAAAAGCATCGACAAAAAAATCCAAAAAAAAGTTTTTTCTTTTCAAAAAAACTGCATTTAAAGACATACTTAAACTACGTTTTATCAAAATTTTGGGTTTTGGTTTTGGGTGAAAACCCCAGCCTTAACCCGAAGGGAGCGCATGTGGTCTTTTGGACCACTTTTTTTTAAAAGTTGGTTTTTAAGCGCGCCCTGCGTGGCTTGTCTAGTTGCTCCTTCCCAAAATAGATTTGTGAAGCCCGGTGCAATACCAATTCAGTGTTTTTGCAGAATTCTCTAAGTAAGAGGCTTGTTCGGTTGCTCGGTCTTTTACCCCCGCGCGATACTAAAGGGGGGCAAAAAAATTGATATCAATCACTATTTTGGACAGTATTTTGTTATTGTAGGTTGTTATTCTTAAAAATACGTGTTGGCATAATATTTTGTCTTGGTTTACTAATAATTTGAACTCAGGGTTTTTAAAACTATTTTTTACTTTTTTGTAGGTTTGCAACATTTTTTGTTTGTTGCTTTTTATTGATTTTTGATTGATAATTGTTAATATAACCAGTTGCTGCACCTATATGAAAATTACTTGTAAGTAATCAAAAAATATCCTAAAGTTATAAGCCCATAATAAAAAATGCGGTCTAAAAGGGCCCATGCGACTACTACGTTACAAAAAAGGGGGGCCCACTCTCTCGGGTTTAAATTATCCCTTTTTAAAAGACAGCTACTACTTCGATGATAAGTCATTCCTTGATCCCACGGGCTAGAACATCAGCATACAAAAAGGTTTTTTTAAACAATCTGTCCCTTTTGGAATGCACTTCCAAATGAATTTAAAAAGACAGTAGTTTCAATAGCACCACAAAAATTATTTTTAGTGGGTTGTAGTCTGTTTTGTAGTTTGGGGATTTTTTTGGTTAGGTTTTGAAGTGATTTTATAAATTTATTGTGCGTATTTTATACGTATTTAATTTGGACATTTTATTTTTTTATGTATTTTATTAGAGGGGAAGGTATATGTATATGGGGGATATGCTTTTCTGTCATTCTCGCAATTTTTATATCTCACAAGTCAAATGTTTTTACAAAAAATGCTAATATTAATAAAAAAAAATAAAAAAAAAAAAAACATTAAATATAATATTTTTGGGGCGGTTTTTATTTTAGATTTTTGCATTTAATTTTTTTTAAATTTTTATATCAAATAAAAAACCAAAATTTCCCTCAATAACAATTTTTTCAACGGCTATAGTTTTCAAAAAACCCTTTTGCTGCTGCAAAAAGTTCGCGTATTTTGCAGCGTTCCATCTACCAACCTACTTGTTTCAATACGATATTGCAGAAGAAGGAATATGACAACATGGATGAACCTTGTGCAGACGTAAATAAAGTTTTTTTTAGAGCATTTTAGGTAAGACTAGATGGACCGAAACGAATGAGGAACCGGTCAAGTAGGTGGGAAATTTAAAAAGGGGTAATTGGAGAGAGAAACTTAAAATGGTTCGGACATGTCAAAAGGATAGAAGCAAAAAAGGAAAGGGGCGAGATTACCGAGAAAGGGTGAGGGGAATTTGGAAATTCCGGGAGAAAACCCAAAGGGGCAGACCACGAAACAATGGCAGAATGTGTGGAAAAAAGGGTGTAGAACAGCGAGGAGGAGACTGAAAATGTGGTGGAATGAGAGGAGGGTGGCAGGGCAAAAGAAGTGGAGAGGCCCGCTTCAAAGCCGACCCAACCAGAGTTTGGGCGTGGCAAAGATAATTTTCATAATGATGATATTGAATTACATTACAAGGTTTTCAAAAAAAAAAATTTAATTTTTTCTTTTTTACCCAAATTTGGGATGTAACATTTTTTTTGAATAGTATCAGTCAACAAAAATCAATAAAATTTTTCAAAATTTCAAATACTCACACAAACCAAAAGATGATGATATTGAGAAATTTTTTGATTGAGTTATTTTTATTTGGCGGCGTCTCCACTTTACTCTTATGGCTGAATGTCTGTTTTTTTTTTTTTTTTGTTACTGCTCGCAAAAAAAAATTTTTAAAAAATTTACTATTAGTAGGCCTAAAATTTTGTGAATGGTTTTTCATTAAATGATGCTAACTTTGACTATTTTATTATTAAGTAGCGAATTAAGGCAATAATCACGTTTTTCTGCTAAATTAGAGCAAAATTGGGAACTTTTTTAAAAATTATTCTTTAAGTTTTAGCTCCAAAATATGCAATTAATTTGACAATTTTGATTTAAAAAAAATAATTTTGCAGTAGAACTTGAAAAAGTAATGAGATCCCAGGCATACAAAAAACTTGTAAAAATAATTTAAAAAAAACAAAAAAACAATTCAATTTTAAGTTTCGAATTTTTACCATATAAATTGCTTCCTAGCATAAATATATATATTTTTTTTTTTTTTTTTTTATTTTTTTTTTTTTTCATATTGTACATAGGCCTACTATTAAATTAAACTATAACTTTGCTAACATCTTGTAATTGTTTTAAAATTTAACATGTCTTATAACTGCCCACACCTGAGCACTGGCTTATGTGGGCTTCTCTTGACTATTCTCCTTCTCTTGTTTGTTTTATGTACCAATTGTATCTATTTTCTTGAGAATAAAAATTTTTCTGAATCTGAATCTGAATCTACAGCCAAACCTTACACACATAAAACTTAAAAGCAATGAGATCTAACAGAAGGGCTAAGCTTGGCAAAATAGAATTTGCATGAACTATTACTATTACATTTCAATCCTTCCTTACTGAGCGTACTTTCTACGTATCCAAAAGTTCTGTCTCCTCCTCACAGCACCCAACCCTTTGGCCGGAGTACCTCAGGGTTTGGTGCTGAGCCCTGCCCTATTTAATGTCTTCACAGCCGACATGCCACCTCCGCCGGAAGGTGTTACCTCGGCAATGTTTGCTGATGACTCTGTCAACAAATCGTCGCCCATGGATCGCATTTTCGGGTTGGACAATGTTACCTTGACACTATTTCAGACTGGTACGCAAATTCACGCATGGCCCTCAATGTGGACAAGACTTAAAGTACTCGCTTCTTATGGTCTAGAAAACGGCCTCCTCCTCGATTACGTCTCAATGATGTCCCCATACCATGGGCTCCAACCAATAGATGCCTGGGCATAATGTTAGATCGTAAGCTTACGTGGGGCCCACATATTCGGTCAGCAACTCAGAAGGTAACCGGTAAAACTAATCTCCCTGTACCCCCTTCTGCGGAACGCACAGCTCTCGGTAACGGCTAAGCTCCGCCTCTAAACGTCTGTAATCCGTTCAGCAGCGTTATACGCATCTCCTGTCTGGGGAGGATGTGCAGTATCCCACCGCAACCGACTACAAGTGGTGCGAAACAAGATTCTTTGTGTGTCCCTTTCTCTCCCTCGCTGGACTCGAATGTCGGAGGTTCATACTGACCTTGGTCTGCAAACCGTGGACCAATGTATTGCTGCACAAGCTGCCCGATTTTACGCATCTCTAGAAGCGGTACCAAATCCCCAAGTTTCTGCACTTGCCCACATTATTCCGAGGAGAAGCGATGTATTCCCGCACCCCATTGCAGCTCTTGGACCGCGTTTCTTGCCTCCACGTCGCCAGGCACGGCTTCTGCAGGCTCGTCAACGTCGCATCGCCGCGCGTCGTTGAGTGGGTGTAGTGGACCCACGACTAAGCCCTCCGTGACGATAAAAAAAAAATAACTCTGCTTGGATGTCTCTTGTGGGACTTTTCTGCAGCTAATTATTACATCCAACAAAAAACCTAGAGGTTTGTTTGCCATTCCCGAGCTCCGGCGGTATTTAACCGAAATCAATGGAACCTGTCACCAACCACTATGCAGCGCAAGAACGATGTCCAACGCCCAAACTCTGGCACACATAAGATTTTTAGTTATAGGTGCTTTACACCAGGCACTAAAGAATACCAGGGGAGGCTTCTAGTCCCATGACCATTCCCCAAAACAGACGGACGATTACATTTCAATTAATACTTAATAGTTGCTAATTCTATTTTGGCAAACTTTTCAAGGATGTAGTTGCGGGGCAGTGTAGGTTTATGAGTTAACAATACATAAATGAGGGTACATGAGCTTGACCCTTCTTTTAGATCTCATTAAAAAATAAATAAATTGTATTTAGAGTCTACCCACTCAGTTATATAACTGATTTTCAGTGGGGGACTTTAAATCAAAGCGACCAAGCCAAACCCTGCAGGCCCCGACGCAATCGACGAGTGAGCGATAACCAACCAAAGATCGATATTTTTAGTAATAGGAAATATAGCAATCAGTGGTATGGACGGTGCGAACACCCGCGAATCAATGTCAGAATCAACAAGGCCGATTCAGAACAACTCTGAATTTATTATGTGCTTAGTTGCAAGGACGGCTCCAAAGTCACCGTTTACAAAACTCCTAAGACACGACTGATGGAATTAAGTCCAAATCAGAAGTTAAAAAAACTTCTGACTTTGGCGGGAATCGAACCCTGGATCTTCTGCATTAAAAGCAGAGACGCTAACAACAAGTACCAACGAGCCACATTGCTTTTGAAAGTGTAAGGTTTGGCTGTATTTTTAAAAGTCTTTTGTATGCGTGGGATTCCTTCTTTCACTTCATCATAAGCAGAAAAAAATTTAAATTGTGAAAATAAACAACAAAAAAAACAACAAGAAAAAATGCATCACCTTCATGTATCAGTCGGTTATCCTATAACGTGTTGTGTTGGACACCCAATCATTGATCGATCTTACTGCTTGCCTCGGCCGCGTGAAGTCGACACCCCTTGCCCTGGGCATGGTACGAAAGTTCTGCCGTCTTCCGAAAGTCATCAGAGAATGGGGCGATTCTTGTCATAAAAAAAAAGCGTTAAGGGCTGATGAAATCAGCCGAGCCTTTGGCATTCTGAAAACATTTTAAGAAAAAAGAGATAGTTTTTTATTTATTTCAACACAATATAGCCTTTAAAAGTAATGATTTGGTTGGTAGGAACAGTGAATTTTTTACCTGATTTGGGATATTGAATATTTTAAACCAAAAGTTTGCATTTTGAATATGAGAAATTTGTCTTTGGATTAAAAGGGAGCGATAGTCAAAAATTACAGTTTTTTTCGTGATATCTCCAGAACGAGCAAAATATCAAAAAAACTGATTACAGAAAACTATGTGGTTTTGTTTTAACAATAAAAATGCAAGAAAGAATAAGAAGCGCTGCTTCCTTGCTTGGGTTTGTAGGCTAAATAGGAGTATTGGTAGGAGTAGGCAACGTACAATTCAAACCCTTACCTACTTTAATCAGGCCTGTTTTAACATTTAAAATGGCATTCCAGGTGGCAGCCAACAACTCAAACAAAATATGGTAAACTTGAAGACATACAGAATAGAGCCACTAAAATGATTTTAGGTAAGGTTAGTTTCAACCCAGTGCTACTGTACGGCCGCAATCTAGGGATGTAAGATTCTTCAATTAGAAATTTTTGTAAGCAAGCTGATGTTAAGTTATTAAGGGTTTGCTGTGTAGTAAGGGGATGTAGATCCGTTCTTAAGGCTGTGTGTTCACCCCAAAAAAAAAAATCCAAGTTATGCATAAAAAAAGGAAGATCTTAAGCAGTGGGTTTGGGGAAGATACTTTATTAATGTATCTAGGTATAGGTAAAGATACTTTGGCTCAAATTTGGGTCTAGATACAGGTAAAGATGCATTTTCAAAAAGGGATTTTAGGTAAAGCTAAAGATACAAGATACTTAGTTAGTAGAGTACCTGATAGATACATAGGTAAATTTTTAAAAAAATACTGGGTAACTAAATAAGTATGAATATAATAAGATGGGGAAGTGATATGGGAACATTTTTGAAGGGAAAAAAAGGGAAAAATATTTTTACAACTTGACGTTGTGTGCACTTTGATACTTCCTTGTGATTGTAAACCCAGACAATTTCAAATGTTTTTAATTTTTTTTTTATTAAACCCTTTATCAAAAGAAGTCCATTTTGTGCCCAAATGGAAGAATATATTAGAATATCCCTAGTCTAAAATACAAAATTCAGTTGCAAGAAACAATATAATAATTATTTCAATTATTATTCGTCCATCAATTTGGAGAATCAATATTGACTTAGGTAATTAAATTCAATGCCAACAATGTTTCAAACAAACATGCTATCAGTTAGCCTGTTCTTAAAAGGATAAAAATATTCCCTACCCCCCTCTCCCCCCAACCCCCTGAACTGAATGCACTAAATGCCCAAAACAATGTTATACAAATGGTACCCAAGAAACTGATTAAATTTAAGATTTATGCATTCATAAGAATTTATTTAGAATGTTATTACCACCTCTGGGTCATGAAGAGAATTTGGACTAGAGTTCGTAAAAGGCGAGAAAAGAGAAAAAATCCATCTCGGAAACATCAGCCACAGATGATAGAGTACACTACGTGGGTGAACTCTATTATCTGTGCATCAGCTATGTAGGGAAGTATTTTACTTCCCATAACTAGAGGCGAGCTCTGGCCAGCAACATGAAATACTTCCCCCATATCCTCTAGGCTAGAGTAGAGCATTATGATCTAACGGTTGTGATCAAATAAACCAAATCTAGAATTGTATTAACAATGTGCATATTAAAATTTAATACATTTGCAGAAAGTATCTTGTATCTGAACTTGCTGAAGATACACAAAAAATAGTATCTAGATACAGGTACAGGTACAAATTTTTATTTGTATCTAGGTATAGGTAAAGGTACACACAATGTGCCTATATATAGTATCTACTATCTAGATACATGTATCTAGGTACTCCCCAACACTGATCTTAAGACACAAAAGCTATACATTTCAAAATATTTCATTCTATAGTCAAAGATGAGTGTAAAGCTACAATAAAAATATCAGCTACCAAATTGTATACTTTTGAAAAAACTTGGCACCAAAATCGTTCAAATGAGAAGCAATATAGAAAAATGCATCGAATAAAAAAATATATAAATTTTGATCTTTTAAAAAGACTAATTAATGATCAGACTCTATGACTCTCTAACGTCTGTTTTATGCAAAATTTGGATTTTGGTTTTTGGTGAACACACAGCCTTAACCCGAGAGTAGTCGCGTGTGGTCTTTTAGACCGACTTTTTTTTTAACAGTTGGTATTTGTACAGCGCGCATGCGTGGCTTGTCTAGTTCCGCCTACCTTCCCAAAATAGATTTGTGAAGCCAGTGTGCAATACGCAATTCAGTGTTCTGCAGAACTTCATCTAAGATAAGAGGTCTTGTTCGGTTGCTCGGTCTTTTCGACCGCTGCGCGACTACTAAGGGAGGCAAAAATATGCATACTCAATCACTATTATGAGACATGTATTTTGTTATTGTAGGTTGATTATTCTTCAACATACAGTGTTGGCATAATATTACTGTCTTGGTTTACTAATAATTCGAACTACAGGGTGTTTCAAAACATATTTTTATACTTTTTTGTAGGTTTGCAACATTCTGTGTTTGATTGATTATTTATTGATTATTGATTGATAATTGATTAATATAACCATGTATGCTGTCACCTATATGATAAATTACCTTGTAATCGTAATCAAAACGTCATCCTAACGTTATAAGCCCATAATAAATAATGCGGTCTAAAGGACCGCATGCGACTACTAACGTTACAAACAGGGGCGCGACTACTCTCGGGTTAAGTATTATCCATTTTCAAAAGACAGCTACTTCAAAATGTTAATGGCATTCCCTTGATACCTCCACGGGCAATAACATCAGCATATCAAAATGGTTTTTACAATCAATCTGTCTCTTTATGGAATGCACAAGTTTCCAAATGAATTAAAAACAGACAGTAGTTTCAATAGCGCCATCAAAGATAGGTTGCAGTTCTGTTTTTGTTAGTTGAGGTATTGTTTATTTTATGTTATGTAGTGATTTTATAATATTTATTGATGTTGTATTTGATACTGTATTTAACTTGGACATTGTGTTTTATTTGATATTGTATTAGAGGGTGACAGGTACTCACGTAGTATGGGGCATATGCTCTTTCTGTCATTCTCGCATTTATTTTAAATCTCACATGTCAAATGTTCTACAGATAAATGCAAATATTAATAAAATAAAATAAATATAAGAAAAAACATTCAAATATAATATTTGGTGCGGTTTGTATTTGAGATATATGCATTTAATTTTTTTTTAATTATTTATATCAAATAAAAAACCAAATTACCATCACATAACAATATTTTTTCATACAGGCTATAGTTTTCACAAAACCATATGCTGTCTGCAAATAGTTCTGCGATATTTTGCAGCGTTACCATCTACCAGACCTACTTTGTTTCAATACTGATATATGCAGCAGAGACTAGGAATATGACAACAGTGGATGAGAGCCTTGTGCAGACTGTGTAGATATGAAGTTTTTGAGAAGCATTGTAGGTAAGATGGGACCGAATACGGAGTGAGGATATTATCCGAGATCAAGGAGTGAGGAATTTAATGGAGCGAATTGGAGAGAGAAGCTTAAAGTGGTTCGGACATGTCAAAAGGATAGAAGCAAAAATGGAAGGAGCGAGATTACCGAGAAGGATGATGGAATTGCAAATTGAAATTCCAGGTAGGAGACCAAGGGGCAGACCACGACAACAATGGCACAATAGTGTGAGAAAGGATGTAGAACAGCGAGGAGGAGACTGGAATGTGGTGGAATGAGAGGAGTGGTGGCAGGACAAAAGAAGATGGAGAGGCCCGTCTTCAATGCCGACCCAACGCAGAGTTGGACGTGGCAACAGATAATTGTCATAATGATGATATTAGACTTACATTACAAGGTTATCAACAAAAATAATTTAATCTTTTTCTAATTTTTACCAAGTTGGTATGTACACATTTGATTTTGAATAGACTATCAGTCAACAAAAATCAACTAATATTATTCAACTTTCAAATACTCACACAAGCCAACAGATAGATGATATTGAGAAATTATTGATTTGAGTTATTGTTATTGAGCGAGCGTCTCCACTTGACTCTTATGGCTCGAATGTCTGTTTTTTTTTTTTTTCTGTTACTGCTTCGGTACAGGTCGCACCGTTTCTCTGATCGACCTGAAATTTTGCACACATGTACATACCACCTATGCGGGTTGCTGTATAGTTTTTGAACAAAATCCAATCGTTGGTTATAAAAAATAAAAAAAATAAAAAAATAAAAAAATAAAAATGTTCTGATCGTTATGAAATTTTGCAGGGTCAATAAGTACAACATTCTCTCCTATTTTACAAATTTTCACCTAAATCGGTCAAGACCTTAAATACTTATTGGTATGTAACATTATGGGAATGTCGTACTCGGGTCGTGTTGCACGTACCGGTGCTCGCTCAACAACGCGATGGGACTTTAGCATTTTCCTAGTTAATTAATAGGGGAAGGAAATGCAGGTGCAAGGATATAGTACTGCCAAGAATTTGAGGCTTCCTATACTGCTGGTGCCAATGGAAGCTATTATGATGGAGAAATCCGAGCAATAGTTGAAGCACTATTGAAACAACAATATCAGAAAACCGGAAAATACAGATTCTGCACCTCATGAACGATGGGAACAAAATTGCTAAAATTGTGCTACAATGGATACCGACCCGCAGTGGCATATTTATATGGTATTGAGATGGCCGACTACCTAGCCAAACAAGGTAGCAAAAAGGATCAAGAAAGTAAAAAACTGTCACATAAATCTTTAAAATCTCACCTGCATGCATTGACATGCAAAGTGGTACGTGAGGAATGGCAAGAGAAGGAGCAGAATAAACTGTGGGAAGAGTAAACTAAAAATGAGGAAGACTGGTAAATGCAAGTGCTATAGTAGAAAAATAGAAACAGCTCAATTCCGGCTTCAAACCTAGTGGTAGCGGTACACGACATGAAAAACGACAATACTGCACTTTTTGAACACGGTTTGCCGCTTTGCACAGTTGTAGGTGGGACCAAAACTAATATTTAAGGATGTGGAGGCACTCGAAATTTCCCTTAGAATTCAAAATGGCGGCCATTTTTCAAAACGATGTCCTCAGATACAAAAACTCTTTTGATGTGTCTAATAAATCATGTTTGGTATCGTTTTCGTATATTTCCGACTCGAATAGCACAAAAATAATGTTAAAATAAAAATCCAGGTGAAATTCTAGAAGTTTAACATGTACTTAGTAGTATTTTCAAGAAAATCTTCTTAGATTGGGTACGACGTAGAAACTACTTTACCCTACCCCTGTAATTGCTTCCAGCATTAAATTATTATGATTATAATGTTTAATTTAAAACCGAAATTCATTTTTTTACTTATTGTCCAGTCGTTGCTGCGGCAACCAGAGTGTTCAACAGGTGGTTAATGATTATTGTGCTGATTAATATGCTGCTATTTTTAGCTCGGTTTGGCACTTGGCTCAGTTGAAGCTGTACCCAAAAGTTTTTTTTAAATGTGGAGGCAATAAAAATTCCTTTCGAATCCAAGATGGCGGCGGTTTTTGGAATGTTGACCTTAGTAACAAAATTCTTGCAGTTTTTCAAATTCATCTGTGTTTGGGAGTCATTTTCGTATGTAAGTGACTCTCAGAATACAAATATTACTACAATATTAAAGTAAAATAACAAAAAATTGAGAAACTGAATATTTTGTAGAATTTAAACTCAATACTGGAGTTTACTTGGCCTGTGTTTACTTTGTGACGTTGTTAAGAGGAGTCGCTGAGGCTGGCTCGGAGACGAGTCTCAGAACTCAGTTTTCTGTTTTTCTTTCTTTCGGGTAAACGGTTAATAACGTCGTATAATATTTCACACGAACTTTTATAAAGAATCCATCTATAAGATCCATTACGCGTACTCCTTAATTAATTCATTAATTTTGAATTCACAAATCGTAAAATCTCCTTAATTTACTCAATTTTGGTGAACTTTGGGAATTTATTACAAGTGTACAGATTATTTTAACGCATATTTGAATACTGGATATCAACGATTAAATCAATGTGAACTAGCAGGTTAATTTGGTTTCATCGTAATATAAACGGTTTGGTGATAATTATTTCTAGAATTGAAATCCATGTTTTGGATTTCCCATTTTTTTCGCGTTTTGGATTATGTCTCGCAATTGACCTTTTTGGCTCATTACTTGCAACCAAGTGTGGATATCTACATAAAAAGTACTTCATTAACAAGCATGCAAAATTTGGTAATGTATTACCAACCGTTCAGCATAAATCATCAACACCTGCAGGGGCGCCAACTTTTCAGAACGACTGTGGGTGCTCAAAACATAGACAAACTATATGGTGGTAGAGCAGTGGCGATTCTGGAGTAGTTTGACTGGTGAGGTGAAATTAATATCCCGGAGGTAGTATATGGGGACTACACGGGGGTTCGGGGGGCGAAGCCCTCAACAATAGTCGAAAATTGTGAAAATCAGGTTTTTAGAGTGCGTTTGGTGCGTTTTAGAAAAAAGTTGTGGGCTGAATGCAATACCAAAATAATGTAGTTTTTGTGCAGTTCAAAACTGGAAACCCACCAAATAGAAGTGAGTCACTGAGGTGATAGATTATATTACATCCCCGCTAGTGGTTGGCACTGGGGGCTTTGCGGTAGTTTCGAATCAGCCCTACTACAATTATTGTTACATTGAAAAAATAAATCTTGCATATATAGGCCTACCATTCAATTCCGTATGTGTGTGGATGCGCAGAAGAACTGCCGTTTGTGACTGTGATGATTTTGTGATGATTTGTGTGGGTGCACAGCTCCTACATAAATCTATCTCGTGGGTGCTTTGGCTCTCCTGCACCCACGGAGCTGGCGCCTATGAACACCTGAGTGAGCGCTTTTGGGTTGGGCCATGCAAGCTCAGCAAAGTTTAGTCCAATGGCAACTTAAAAATGGTAGCTGTAACCTGTTCAAAGAATCTCTCAAATGCATAGTTCCTTGGTTTCTTGTTTTGATCACACACATTACTCTCACTGATTGACAATTCATTTAAAAGACCTTGAAGAGCTCTCAAACACAGCTCTCAGCGTTCACCGTGAGTTCTGTAGTAGAAAACTATATAATCTACAAGACTCCCAGACCATTCTCTGCCCTTGCCTTAGATAACGCACACGAACAAAATAATGCTCTTATTAAGGGTGACCGACCGTGGTGTAGAGGGCCTAACAGAAGATCCAGTGGCTCTTTGGAGGTGGTCAGTAAGTTGCAGGTCCTAAAGTCTGCAGGTTACACAGTGAATTTATTCCCGCACAAGATGAAACCCCAAGTATTCTTCGACAACATGAGCAATACTCAGCATACCAGACTATGTTTAGGGAAGACACTTGCGCTCAGATTTCAGATTTTAGATTTCAGATTCAGATTTAGCACGCTTTTATTCAACTTCATTGATACAGATAATATATAACATAGAAAACAAACATTGATTTACATAATATGAAGGTGAATGCCCACATGAGAGAGGCTTGTGTGTGGGCGCATAATATTTTGTGGCAATTCAGGTTTAGATGGCAGATGACGTTGAATCTTGGTATGTATACCTAATTATGTAGTATTCAATCAATGTATATAAATGTATGTGTAATAAATAAAGTATATAATGTATAAAATATATACAAATGATACCACTACAGTGGGTATTATGTAAGCTAGGTACTTAAATTTATAAAGTGGATTCTTAGTGTTACATTTTAACAATATTATTATTATTGATTCATAGCAGTTGTCGACTCAAAGACAGTTTTTCTAGAATTTGGTATACGTTTCTTGGAATTAAGCGAAGATCTTATAGTAATTGACAGCCGGGTGTTAGTGAGCAAGGAAGGTGTTGACACATTAAACTCTCTTGTAGATGATGGCATCAATCTGTATAAGGTTGTAAAGGAGGTACTATATAGTTGATAACTTAATAACTACTTTTCAACCCTTAAAGACAGTGAACAAAAAGATCTTCACGGCTAAACTAAAAATTACGTCGGCAGGCAACAAGAATAAGAAGTGTGATGACTGATGAGCAGCTTTTCTCTAAACTATTCATTGTAAGTCAGCCACAGGGAAATTGAATTAGATGACTTTTTTCCGCACGAAAATCAGGCTTGTCCCCTTCGATTTCAGCAAATGGTGAGCTGCGCATAGGTAACAAAGGCAAACTGACCATTAGGACTCAGATATTTTCACACATTCACTGATTGTAAACGTGTCTGCTTTTAATTTCAAAGCAAGCGGTCTGCCAAGAGAGCAATGTGTGAACTTAGTGAAGAACGCGGCATAGAAGTAATAAATTGCTTTAAACAGAAAATCTTAAATACCTATATTCTTTACTAAATACCTATCAATTAGTCGATTTTGTGATAATAGCCGTAGTGAATTTGTAAACTGTACGTATCATTAATATTTTGAGGTCAAATTCGTGTTCTCTGGCTCAAATTCATATGGACTTGACACCAAACATGATATTTATTAGTCGTTTTGAGCAAAATTTTGAGTTCAAAGGCCATTTCCAAAATTGCCGCCATCTTGGTTTCGAAGGGAATTTTAAATGCCTCCACATCTTAAAAAAATCTTTTGGGTACCAGCTTCAACTGAGCCAAGTTGCATACCGCGTTAAAAAAGGGGAGCATATTAATCAGCACAATAATCATTAACCACCTGTGTGAGCACCTCTGGTTGCCGCAGCAATGACTGGCCAAAAAGTAAAAAAAATGAATTTTGGTTTTAAATTAAACATTTAAATCATAATAATTTTATGTTAGAAGCATTTACAAGGGTAGGGTAAAGAGTTTCTATGTCGGACCCAATCTATAAAGATTTTTTTGAAAAAACTACTAAATATATGTTAAATTCTAAAAAAAATTCACGGGTTTTTTATTTTAACATTATTTTTGGCTTTTTTCGAGTCGGAAAATAGGGGAAAAACGATACCAAACTGATTTATTAGACACATCAAAGAATTTTTGTATCTGAAACACTTTTTGAAAAAGGGCCCCGCCATTTTGAATTCAAAAGGGAAAATTTTGAGTGCCCCCAATCCTTAAAAATTACTTTTGGTTTCCACCAAACTGTGAAAAGTGGCAAACCGTGTTCAAAAAGTGCAGTTTTATTTTGCGTACGCTACCAAACAACATAACTTGCTTGGAAAAAATTCACCCCCAAAAGATTTGGAAATTTTTGTAATTAATTATTTTTATTAATTATTATTATTATTATTTTTTTATTATTTTTAAATTATTATTATTTTTATTATTATTTTTATTTATTATTTGCCTTTAAAATTGCTCCCAACAAAGACAGGCAGCCAAAAGAGGATAATGACATAAGCATAAGACATAAGTCCTGGATAGTGGAGCGGGCGAAAGGACGGAACTTTTTTTTAAGTAAATATAGTATAAAGGGGTTAAAGGGGACAAAATGCCAAAGGGCAGGATGGGAGTTTAAATTTTTGATATTTTGATTTGTCTTGGTTTTGATATGCTTAAGTACGATAGGTTTAAATTTATTTTAGTTATACCTAAAGAAAAGGGCCCAGCAATGCTGTATTTGAGTGAACCCCAAAATAAATAACAGGAGCCCTATTGTGTTGAATAAGAAAACACATAATGACAAGAATAATGTAAATTTGTGGGCATATAAAAAGAAAAAGAATGAAAACCCCCCCGTATTTCCTGAATAAAAGCATACCCTTTTTCATTATTTTAAGTCTCAAAGTCCCTTCCCAGCTAATATTTGCATATGCTTTTGTATTTTTTTAAAGACTTTTTGAATACGTAGAATTTTTTTTTTTTTTTTTCCCGCAGACGAAATGCATTGAATTACTTCAATGGATAGACTGGGATAGTCTTGTGTATGTTAGGTTCAAAAATTTCAGTGCCCCCCCATATACTTTTTTTGACCCGGGTGGGAAAAATTTATTTGGGAAAACGGGGATAACCCCAAATGTAATTTCATGAAGACTAATCCCGATTTGCCCTGTGGAAAAGAAAATATTTAAAATTTTTAAATTTGGTTTAGTTCCCCCCGACGAAGTTCCGGTCTGTAACCCCTTGTATCGCCTTTTTCCCGGGGATAAATTGACCCGAATCAGGGTTTGAGGCTAGACAGTTTTTTAAAGTTTTAAAAATACATAGTACCGTTACCCCATTTTCAAAAACTTGAAATTTGGGAGCGTATTTTCGAGGGATCTTTTGGAAGGGGAGAGGTTTTTTAATCTGTGCTGTGATTACCTCGAGCCCCCCTCCAGTAATTAGGAGTACTGACCACACACGAAGGAGAACTATAAATTTTTTTTTATGTGGTGTCCATTAAAGCTTTTTCTTGGACTTTTAATTCATTAACACACTTTTTTGTTAGCTAAAAAAATAAAAAGGGTTTGTTGGCTAAAAGAACAGTTTTTCAGTGGAAAACATCATTGTAAAAACATTTTGTGTTCATAGGTACCAAAACAATTAATGAATTTCTAAAAATTCAAAAACAAAATTTCTCATTAATTTAAAAGTATAGCCGGTATATTTGGGATTCTTCATTTTCCACCCTTGCCTTTTTTGCCCTCTCATTCAAGCGAATAAGACTGTTTGTTAAGCTGTCAACCCTTTAAATTTCCCCTTGACCCCCGTCAAGACTTTGGTCAGCGTTGTCGATAAGGAGGCTGCATCCTTTCAACACGAGAAAAGCATTTTAAAAGTGTGTGTTTTAAAAGGTTTTATTTGGCAACATCGAGGGAAGCGAAGGATGTGGTGGCCCCCTTTCGCAAGGGATGATTGTAATGAGTCGGCCTCTTTGTAAAAATTTGTTCCTTTTTAGGGATTTGCGTGTCGATAAAAAGAAAAACTGAGCTTTACCTCTTTGCATTTTAGTTATTGTACATGGTACTTTGTCTGCATTAACTTTTATTTGGCATAACTATTTAAATTTACCATTTAATTGATTTTTAAAGATTTTAAATTCCCATTTTAAAATTTCAGGGACCGTTATATTAAATCAAAGTGTAAGAGTCTTAGGTAATTTTGAGCGTTTAAGAACATGCAAAGATAAAGATAGAGTAATACCTGATAGTGATAGCTTTTTTAGTTACTGCTAAAAAACATATTAGGGTATGTAAGAAAAAACTTCAAAAGAAATAAAAGGGGTAAGTATTGTCCTAAAAACCCCGTGGCATGTTGCTGAATAAAAAAACTAAAAAATAGTAAATGTTTGAAAGTTGCACCATGGGCAAAAAGACAAAGTAATTTATGGAAAATGTTTTCACTTTTTGGTGCAGGTTTATGGTACACTGAATTGTTTTCTAAACATCACTTCAAAAAGCTATTTTGGAAAGGTAGCGAAGTAAGAGTACTTTCACATGCGTACTGCAAAGATGCAGGGTGTGAAAAAAATATGTCAAAAAATATTTGGGTAATAAACTACGTAAATTAGTAAAAATGGAAATGAAAAATTCACATTAAAAAGAACAAGTTTGGCCCCAAAACACCTTTAATGCCCTTTTTCTACATAGAATTTTATAGCAACAAGTAAAAAAAACCTGGAAAAAATTTGTCAGGATTGCCCGTGGTGGGTTTCAAACCCGGACCCCCGAATCAGAGACCCACATTTAAGAAAGAGCCCCACATATCCCTTTGGGATTCACATGGAAGAAATAAACCGTGTACGGACTTACTATTTGAGATCAAGTCCAAACTGACGGAGTTGAGCGTTAATGATTTGCGCAGAATTGCTGCAGTTTCGTTAACATTTTTTGGTTTGTTATCGTTTTTGGCTGTCCCGGATTTTACTTGGCCGGGTTCTGTGATTCCGTGTTCCGAGGGGGGGGCCCCGAGATTTTCGGCCCCACTCTTGTTCTCGAGCCTCGAGGTACCGGAGACTGCTGGCGAGAAGCCTGTGTGGGGGACTCTCCCCCTAGGGTAAACTAGGACGTGCGAATCCGGCCGAGGGGGCCCGAGTACTGCCCAATTACGAAAGCCCTTTTTTTTTTCCCCCTTTCAAATTTTGGGATTTTGGGGTTCCCCCTGGACCCCAAAGGGCATAAGGATAACCCGAAAGGTAGCTCAAAAAAAAAAACACTCTTTAATTTGTTTATCACTAGGGAAAATTTCTTTATTCCACATGAAATCCTTTGTTATAAGGTACGACATTGGAGTTAAAAACTCTAATTTAAAAAAGCTAATTGTGCATAACCCCACTTGGAAAACATATATTTATATAAAAACAAAAACTTAAGATTATATAATATTATTACTCCTATTACCAGATAACACTTTTCTCATATTTAAATGTATGATTTCCCAAATGGGTGTGCCTAAAGGATACAATATGATTACAAAATGCTTTGGAATCTGTCTACATAGCACTGAAACCATGTGTGACACTTGGAATGCAATATCACTCTGATAAGGAGCTTGACTTGAAGCTTTAAGATCCGCCCACTTCCTGTCATAGTAGCCACATCCTACTGGTAAAACCCACAAGTTAAACCGCCAAGAATTATTCAGTAGCTTATTTGTGTCAGTAACAGCTGCCACATTCAAAGGCTGGAGGCTAAGTAGTAATTTAAATGAAACTGGTTTTGAATGTACTTAAAAACAACTTCAGCTCATTACCATATGTCTCACAGCATAAAATTATGTTATTGCATTGTCCCACACTACACTCCAATTTCAAAGTAAAGTTCAATACAATAGTAGGCAATTTAAAGTATGGACAGGTGAACACACATATGTATAGCTATTATATATCATTAGGAATAGAGACTACATAACTACCATTGCTGTGCAAATAAACATATATTAGTCAAAGTACAGTATTGGGAATATATATAATGTACACTGTTAGGCAAATTTCATAAAAAGTAAACAAAATCACATTTAACAATAATATTAAGAACTGTACACAACTGATAATATATTATACACTTGTAATAAAACTTACCATGAATTTCTCTAGCTTATAATATAACCCACATACTCAGCAAGTGAAGTGACTAATAATTAACTAACATTCTCAAATGAAACTCATACACAAGTAGTAGTCTATTGATTTGATAGGAGACTGTTTCGTTAAATTTATCTTAATGGTAGGTGGGAAGTGTGAGAGTTCAAGGCTCGCTGGCATTTGGTAAGTCTTTCAACGGAGATCGGGGTTGTCATTGACTTGCTTCTTGATGCGGAGTAAGATGGTGGTGTACCACTGGTCCAGTCGGGAGATCGAGTCGTAATCTTTCACAGCCTCGGTGAACCCATCAACGTTCTGCTCCTCCAAGTGTTCCATGAGAACCTGCCGACAATGTAACCAGTCAGGTCAGGTGGTCGGTCAGTGTTCCATGAGAACCTGCCGACAATGTAAACCAGTCAGGTCAGGTGGTCGGTCAAGTGTTCCATGAGAACCTGCCGACAATACAACCAGTCATGTCAGGAGGTCGGTCAAGTGTTCCATGAGAACCTGCCGACAATACAACCAGTCAGGTCAGGTGGTCGGTCAAGTGTTCCATGAGAACCTGCCGACAATACAACCAGTCAGGCAGGGGTCGGTCAAGTGTTCCATGAGAACCTGCCGACAATAACCAGTCAGGTCGGGTGGTCGGTCAAGTGTTCCATGAGAACCTGCCGACAATACAACCAGTCAGGTCAGGTGGTCGGTCAAGTGTTCCATGAGAACCTGCCGACAATACAACCAGTCAGGTCAGGTGGTCGGTCAAGTGTTCCATGAGAACCTGCCGACAATACAACCAGTCAGGTCAGGTGGTCGGTCAAGTGATCCATGAGAACCTGCCAACAATGTAGTTAGGTTAGTTGGTCGGTCCAGGTAAGGGAGACTTGTTGTCATTGGAATAATTGTTACATCAATGTTCTATGCATCGGTATCAGTCAGGTGCACTTCAAAGGTAGTGGGCTATGCGTCCAAGCCAACTTGGACTTGTGTGTTTAAGCCAGGGCTTTTGTGTAGCTGCACTTGTATCAAGATTTTCTACTGAACTTTATAATACTATATATATATTTATAATAAAATAAATAAATAATACAATATAAACAATAAACAATTAAATGTATAAATAACCCCACAAGTCAAATAGCTCAATCTTGCAATGATGACAATATTGTTAATGACTATGCTAACATTGTTTCCTGCTATGAAGGTAGGTACTGAACTGAACTGAAAACTTGTCTAACAAAAGAAACCAAATAAAAATCGTCGAGGGAAGATCGCCAAAGGTTCTTAGGGTCATACTATCTATCTAGGTTAATGGTCAACAGATAACATTTGTGTAAGCAAGTGTTGGTCCAATGACCGAAATGCTCGATATTTGAAGTTTGTACTGTTATAAAGAACTTAAGTATAATATTAATCAAAATAAATATGACCTTAGGATAGGAAATCATTGTAAGATTTATTTGAAGTGTCAAATAATAGTTTATAAATCGTGGGCTGATCGCGAAAACTCACTAACTCCAAAATTGACGAAAATAAACCGGTATATACATTTTCTTCAGAAAAATTTGCTCTTTCTGCTGCAACAACTCACTCATTCATAAAGGGAATATTATTACGAGCAACAAGAGGTCGTGACTTTCACTAACTCCATTTCAGCAATTATTTGGGCAGCAAAAAGTGTATAAGAGGAAGTTAGTGAGTTTTTTTATTTTTATTTTTATTTATTTTTATTTTTTAAAATCATAAATGACATGTTTCTAAGTTAAATCATGTTCAAATCCCTGATTTTATACTGAACCTAAAAACTTCAAACTCATTTATCTCAGAACTTGAAAAATGGAGTTAATGAGTTTTCGCGATCAGCCCACGAAATAATAGTTGTCAGTTTCAGTAGTTTAAGAAAAACTTTGGTCTTGTCATTGGTCTCTCATCAAAATCAATATCTTATTCATTATATATTCAATATATGTGACAGATCTGTTTGGAAAGGAAAGTTATTGAAGTCTATGACTTAATGTATTACAGGTGTTAAAGTGAGGTGGTTCAGCATTCTCTCTACAGCCTGGAGAGACTTTATTCTTTCTATTCATTTTAATAAGTTCCCGCCACTGGCAAGAGTTATACAGAAGTTGGTCTGTCATTAGCTGGGTAAACGGTATAGAATATAAGTTAATGAGATGAAATAGTTTCATCAATCTCAACCAGAGAGAGTTGGTAGTGTTCATTGAAAGGTCACTGTACAACCACGTCCTTCCTAGCCGAGCCTTCCAGTTTCCCTACACAATCTACAATGGTAAAACTACTAAGGTGCAATGTGACTGTTTCCAACCTTCCATTTAGTAAACCTTGCAATCTTTACACGTATTTCGTACTGGCTATATTTTCCATAGTACTGTACATGCAATTCAAAACATGTTCTAGAATTTTTTAATACAATCCAGAAATTTAACAATTCTATCCCGACCGTTGTTTGAACCCGCGGATCTCCAACATTCCGGGAGTAAAGGCGTCAGCCAACTAGACTATTAAAACGCCACAGTCGTTGTTAGACGAGTGAGCGAGCCATGTGTTGAGTACCCGGGAACATTTGCATTTAAGTTGATTGATATATATAAGTTATAAACGATAGTTTGAGTTCAGTTGGTGTTAGGGCGCATCAACTGTAAGGCCATAATGCGCCACTCTAGCCTGTGATAGGCTAGAGAGGCCTTAGGTAGGGGGCGGAAATGGAATGTTACCGGCTACTCAACACATGGCTCACTCACTCGTCTAACAACGACCTTGGCATTTTCCTAGTGTTATTGATGGTAGCCTGTAGTGTGTGTAGGCTCTAAAAGTGATGGCTGAGGAACACATAATTCACTATTGGCAATTTTGTAATTTAATCTCTCTAGATAATAGGGAATATTCCACTTCCGCCAAATACTGTACGAATAGATTTTTTAGAAGAAGTATTTCGTCCCGATTACAAATATGTACTTTGTTTTTCCGTGAAATAATAATCCAGTGATTTATAGCCGTTTTAAAAGCAGCAGTTTTTTAAAGCGGCAAAAACGACTGTGACGTCAGAACTGTGTTGATCCAACGCCGTCTGGATAAACATACATCCAGACCAAAGATGTTGGAATAGTATTATAGTAGGATCGAGATATACATCAAGACGGCGGTGTTTTAAACAAAGCAGCGCCTAGCGTAGCCTACAGTAATGTAAACAGATGGCGGACGTTTTACATTTAACGCCTAGCCGGAAAACGAGAAAAGTTGACATTGCAATCAAAAAACAAAACTGAAACAGTCCTAGGTCTAGGCCTAGACGTAGAAAATTATTTATAATACAACAGTCTAGGCCAATCGTTCCTGTAGGATATAGGCATTGGTATGTGAATACTAAAATTACTCACTTGACAAGCCCTAGGCTTAACTTGCCAACCCTAGGCCTGCACGTTCATGTTCTGACACACATCCCGCACAAAAACCTTACTTTGATGACTAATTAAAGCCTATTGTAGATAAAAAATACCATGATAGTCCTAGGCTATGCAAAAATTCAAGACAAAATGCTCGTTATTCTTTATCTCAATGATCTCGCGAAATCTCCTGTCACATACGAAAAAAGAAAAACAAAAGACGGTGAAAATGTACATCCCTGTGGAGTTGTTTGTGTTGAGCGGATGGGCGAGCACCGCCGTCTGTATGTAAATATGTACAAACATACGTACATTTAGTTTCCAATTGGCCTTGACTCAACACAGTTATGACGTAGTACCGTCCAAAGATGGCGCACGCTCGTTTTTGGCGCGCAAACTGGGGGTCCAATTTACTTCTTGTTTAAATTACACAAAAAACATTTTTTTTAAATAAAAAAAAGTGCAGTGACTATTAAGACATGAATAAGAATTAAAATAAAATATAAAATATCAAGTGGAATATTCCCTATTGTTATGATCTAGGACTATACAAGTATGTAGCCCAAAGGTAGCCTATCTATCTTATAGTTTTATTGTAAACTTATAAACTAAGTATACGGCTACAGTTAAGATTTTGCCCGTTCTACACCCAAAACACATTCCACGGTTATATTTTATTTTTCTGGTCATTAATCAATCGACATACTAGTTTAACATATTATGTCATTTCCTCGAGAATGTTCTGCCATAGATATTAAACAACTATAGTAGGTTAGATTCGCAATCTCCAATACCTACGCACAGGCGCGAGCGTAGCAAATTGAAGAGTCAATCTGCCATATTCAAAATGGCAATTTGGAATTTTAATTTATGCTTTTTTAATGCAATAAAGTATTTTACTGGATTGTTTGATATGGTTTTAGCTTGTTCAGCATGGGAATGAACAGACAGAAACAATAAGAAGTTATTGCATAAGGGAGTTTAGTAAACATTTGGTGTTAATGGCTAGTGTGCCCACCTGTCAACCTGGCGGCAATCTTGAGAACTATATGGGCTACAAATTGCTCCCATTTACTTATCACGCCAACAGGTCTTTCAAGATGGCTTCAAATTGTCACGGAAGTGGATTAATGACTGCGGATCTAGCCTACAATAGGTGTTCAATATCTATGTGTTCTGCCCTTTCTTGTGAACTAAATTTTTTGTGTAAAATGTATAATTTTGTTTTGAAACTTTACAAAATTGAGTAAGCGTATTGTTTAATTTTAAAAGTTGCTAAACAAAATTATATTTTTTACACACAAAATATTTAGTACACAAAAAACAGAAAATTCTAGAGGTAATTACATATTTTAAACGTGTTAAACAATTTGTCTTTGTACAAAACAATCAGTCATGTGGCTGCTTTGTTATTTCCTCTTCCAATCTAATACTGTGTAATAAATGCCTCAATGAGCTGTAAAGCTAATCTCGTACATAACGTGTCCTTTATGTCACTAAAACCAAAATATACTAGTACTTGGGAAATGTGTACTCGGGTGTGAATAAAAATATGTACGGGAATTAACATTCTTCGTTCATAAACATAAAATGTTCTTTCAAAATGTTATCAAAATTGGAATAATTGTTTGTCTGCAATAGAGCTTAGGAAGACAAAAAACAAACTGAGCTTTTTCCAAAGGGAAGTACAAATTAAAATTGATTTGTTCTATCTACAATTATCTTGCTACACTCATTCAGTCTTGGGGAGGAACGCGTTCCTAGAAACGCGTTCCCGGGAACGCGTTCCTTTTTCAGGAACTTTTGTGGGAACGAGTTCCTTTTCTTTGATCAGGAACTTGTAACGTCAAAGTTACTATTTCGTGGGAACTTGGAACGAATTTAACGTTCCTTTTTAAGTTCCTTTCGTCGTCGTAATCCCTTCAAATTCCAGTAGCTGATATCGTAAACTGCTGTATGAAAATATCAATGTGACATCTTGTTTTTTAAAAATGGTGCCACCCTCGACAGCTAGCCTGGGACTCATTTTAATAAATAAGAATAATGATAAATAATCTCATTTCAAATTTATTATTGTTTAAATCAGTGATGGTATAAAGAACGTGAAAGGAACTATAAGTTCCTTTTGAGGAAAGAGGAACATTTCAGTTCTTTTTTTATTGAAAAGGAACAAGGAACGTCTCAGTTCCTTTTTAGGGAGAAGTAACTTAACTTTTCAAAGTTCCTTTTTTGGGGGAACGTGCCCAAGACTGCATTCATTTAACAGTAATGCTATTTATTATCGTAATTTTATTTATCATCATTGTAGATAAGACCAGATGAGACCGAATACGGAGCAAAGATATTAGAGGTCAGTAGGCGTAAGGAATTTAATGGAGCAAATTGGAGAGAGAAGATTAAAATGGTTTGTACACGTCAAAAGGATGAAAAGAGCGAGGTTTCAGAGAAGAACGGTGGAATAAGAAGTTTCAGGTAGGAGACCAAGGGGCAGACCACGCCAACGATGGCAGGATAGTGTAACAAAAGTTGTGAAACAGCAAGGAGGAGAAACTATTGGCAATTCTTTTGAATAGTGAAAAGTATTTTAAATTGGAGTGTACTAGTACGTACACAAATACCGTCACTGATAATATCAGATAACTCCATTGAGCAAGCACACCCTTGTGGTTAGGACAGGAAAGACGTAGTTGCACGATAACAATTACCAAAAACAGGAAGTGCTTGACCACACTTTCTTCCCACACAGTTCTTACAGATGACCCATACAGGCTTCAACTCAGATTACATGAATACAAAATAGGACATACAAAACAATAGTAAATCATTAAATTCACCTGCTAAACTAAAAAAAATATATTTCATACAGGCTAACTAGCTATGAATTTACAGAATAACAGAAAAGTTATTGGGTCCACCATGACTCGAAAAAAGTATGTCTAAACTTGGTAGGCCTAATTTAACTAATTTTCAAGCTAGCCATGGCAAAAATCTACGATAAGAAATAACATAGGGACAATCTTTGATCTTGGAGGATTTGAGGGGAAAAAAATATTGACCATATTATTGACAAAATCGTCAACCTTTTCTGTGAATCCGCTATTCGGATTTAAAAGCAAAGTGGCTGACATCTGGTGAGCGAAGTGCGAACCCGCCGGAGTAGCATTGTGTTGTGTTATGGCCGCTTGTAAGTATGTTTTCCTTTGGCATTTGCAATGGATCACGACTGAAGTAAACACTCAATAAAGACAAAACTACACCACCTATTTATGAAATTGAGTTTGTAAGTCTAGTTGAATATTGGTAGCCACATCGTATACAGCCTAGATAGGAAAATGTTAGTGAAAATAAGCGTGAAAGTTGAACTTCGGGGACGATAACATTTGAAGTAACCCGGAGTACGGTAGGATGTTTTCGTCGGTTTAATCAGGGGAAAAAATATTGTAGGGGACGTTTAAACAGTGTAAGATTATACTAGGAAAACGCTGAAGTCCCGCCGCTTTGTTGGATGAGCGTAATTGGTGCACTAAGTTGCCATGTGTTACGCGGATTTTTACTGTTGTTCTGTGAAAAAATCATTAATTAGTCGAAGATTTTTTTTAAATAAATGAAATTAAATAAAAAAATAACTTTATTTTTTTAATTATTCATAATTTTTAAAAAAGAAAAAAATCGCAAAAATGAAATTTTCATAAGAAATAGTTATTTGATTGCGCTCAAATTTTACACAAATATATTAATTCATAAAATTAAGGTTCTGTGAAAAAATCATTACAATAGGATAAAGCATGTAGGTGTTATAAGTCGAAGAAATGTTTTAAAATTCGAAAAAAATCGTAAAATTGCGTTTTTTATGAGAAAAAATTTCCCGATTGCGCTCAAAAACGTGGCAGTTCTAAGTTCAGAGATTTCGAAGGCCTCCATAAAATTTCATCACAATCGGAGTATCGGTTTAGCCGGAATCGTGTTAACAGACACACAAAAATACAAAAAGAAAGAAAGAAAGAAAAAAAAAAAACATTCCGGATTTTTTTTTTCCAGTGTAGTGAAATGGAATCTTCGCTTCGCTCGCTACGCTCATCCAATTAAAACTATCTATGAATGAAATAAAATTGCAAGATTGTAAAAAACATGCAATGATCAAGCATCAGCTTTATGTCATAAGGTCGTTCATTTCTAGGCCTATAAGTGGGCATGTGTATAAACACCACATCAATCATTTGTTTGATATTTTCAAGCCTGCTTGGCAACTTATTTAATATAAACTAACGCTGATCAATACCAATAATATTACGCCCATTGAGAAAAAATTCTGATAGCAATTTTGAGCATAAAATTGTTTCCCAGACAGATCTAGGCGTTTCGTAGGAGGGCCTAGGCCCTAGGCCCTAGCTGCGAGTTTCCAAGTTTAGCACCACCAACAACGTACGTTAGGTGACGGGAAACAGCTTTTTCCAAATAAATTGGTTAACGAAAAGGCTGTAGGTCTAGTCTATTAGAAATTACACGGATGCAAGTAAAATAATTTCCTGTAATTTTGTCACACATGGCCCGGAACTATCTGGTTTTGTAGGAAATCAAATCGGGACCGATTGGGAAAAGTATTGAAATTGAATTTGAAATTGACTCGTCGGAAAAGGGAATTTAATACATTTCAATGAGTTGCAGAATGACTTTGAACATCACAACAGGCTTACTAATGTCATAACATTAATTTACAACCTAATTACATATCACAACATTCACCAACGATTGATTATTGTGTATTGAACATTCAAATCGGCAGTTTATACACTGCTGCTTGGGGAAGGACTACTTCTAATGCTACTCCGGCCGGCCATGATGCACGTTACGCCCACCTACAGTGCTGCCCCTGGATTTCACTTTAAACCCCTATATAGCATATCTTGTTTTTGTAATTTGGGTAAGAGGTTCAGTCAAAATATGCCAATTATCTAGAAGGGGTATGATTTCGGAATGCATACTTTTGCAAGTTTGAGTATATATTTGTGCATTTTAGATTGATATGATGTTCTAGTATCTATGTAGAACAAAAAATACGCAGATTAAAGACGATTTTGGAAATTCCCAAAAACAACAATTTTTAAAAAGTTTGGGATCAAAAAGCTTAAAATAATTGTGTAACATCACAGTTACAAGATATCATGTTTTAAATGGTACTTTTAGTGTAGTCTTATGCTATAGACTAGCAGTGGCGCACCCAGGATTTCATCCGGGGGGGAGAGTCTGACCAATCCAAATTGTTCTAACAAATCCAATTCTTCGGAATCGGAAATGCACTATTTGAAAGTGGCAGCGCTGCTGATTAGGGGTGCTGGGTGAAACTTAGGTTGGGCAGTGGCGGAACGTCGTTTTATGGGTATGCCTGCAAAATTTCTATGGAGGGACCCCTAACAGATACACGCATACGTATATAGGTTCAGTGTTGAATTCAGGCTTTTCATCCCGGTGGTATTAGATAGGGATCAAGTACAGGGGGCTTGGCCCCCCAACAATAGCGACGCATGCGAAATTTTTGAATATCAGGTTTTTAGAGTGCGTTTGGTGAGTTTTAGAAAACAGTCGTGGGCTGAATGCATTACTGAAATAATGTAGTTTTTTGTGTTTTGTTGTTGTTGGACGCTAAAAGTTCCTACATATCTGCTAGATTTCACCTTCAAACCGCTAGATTCACAAAACGGTCATTTTAGCAACAAAACCAAACAGTTCCACACAGTTCCAAACAGTTTGAAATACTGTTTTTTACTAAGTTTTTTTTTAACGGGGCCCCCTAAATTAGCGGGCGATCCTGGGCCAACTCGCAGTTGCGGGCCCTGCGGACGCCTAGTTCCGCTTCCGAGGTTGGGTCTAAAAAGTTGCCACTAGAGCGTGTGGCGATCATACTAGGCAAACGCTTAAGTCCCGACGCGTTGTTGGATGAGCGTAATTGGTGCATTGAGCTGCCATGTGTTGTGCGGATTTTCTGTTGTTCTGTGAAAAAATCTATTTTTAAAATTAAATTAAATTAAAAATTAACATAAATTTTTAATTTTTTTAATTAATCGTTACTTAAAAAAAGGAAAAAATCGTAATATTGAATTTTCATAAGAAATAATTCGATTGCGCACAAATTTTACATGAATATATTAATTAATAAAATTAAGGTTCTGTGAAAAAATCATTACAATAGGATAAAGCATGTAGGTGTTATAAGTCAAAGAATTGTTAAAAACTAGGAAAACGCTTAAGTCCCGCCGCGTTGTTGGATGAGCGTAATTGGTGAATTGAGCTGCCATGTGTTTTGCGGATTTTCTATTGTTCTGTAAAAAATCAGAACTTTGTTGAAATTTTTTAAAAATTAAATCAAATTAAATAAAAAATTAACTTATTTTTTTAATTAATCTTAATTAAAAATAAGAAAAAATCGTAATATTGAAATTTTCATAAGAAATAATTATTCGATTGCGCACAAATTTTACACGAATATATTTATTCTTAAAATTAAGGTTCTGTGAACAAATCATTATAATCGGATAAAGCATGTAGGGGTTATAAGCAGAAGAAATTAAAAAAATCGTAAAATTGCGATTTTCGTGAGAAATAATTATTTGATTACGCTCAAATTTCACACGAATATATCAATTAATAAAATTAAGGTTCTGTGAAAAAATCATTACAATCGGATAAAGCATGTAGGAGTTATAAGTCGAAGAAATTTTTAAAAAATCGAAAAAAATCGTAAAATTGCGATTTTCATGAGAAATAATTTTTCGATTGCGCTCAAAAACGTGGCAGTTCTTAGTTCAGAGATTTCGAAGGCCTCCATAAAATTTCATCGCAATCGGAGTATCGGTTTAGCCGGAATCGTGTTAACAGACAGACAAAAATACAGAAAAAAAAAAAAAAAAAAAAAAAAAACATTCCGGATTTTTTTCTCCAGTGTAGTGAAATGGAATCTTCGCTACGCTCGCTACGCTCATCCAAAAAAAAAAAAAAATCGATTTTCAAGAGAAATAGTTTTTCGATTGCGCTCAAATTTCACACGAATACCTAAATTCATAAAATTAAGGTTCTGTGAAAAAATCGGATAAAGCATGTAGGTGTTATAAGCTGAAGAAATTTTTTTTAAATAAAAAAAAATCGTAAAATTGCGATTTTAATGAGAAATAATTTTTTGATTGCGCTCAAAAACGTGGCAGTTCTTGGTGCAGAGATTTTGAAGGCCTCCATAAAATTTCATCGCAATTGGAGTATCGGTTTAGCCGGAATCGTGCTAACAGACATACAATAATTTTAAAAAAAACAAAAAACATTCCGGATTTTTTTCTGCAGTGTAGTGAAATGGAATCTTTGCCTCGCTCGCTACGCTCATCCAAAAAAACAAAGCGGAGCTCTAAAATGAAAAAAAATACAGGAAACTGGCCACAGCGCTAAACTCAAGACGCAACAAGGTGTTTTGATTTCTTTCTCTCTTATTTGTTTCAATATTATTTTCATCAAAATGTATGATTCATAAGATATATTAAAAGTGAAGACCTTTTAAGTTTTAATATAAATTAATTGTTGGTGCTTTTGAGGGGTTCTGAGGGGGGGCTTTAGCCCCAAAGCCCCCCCCCCCCTTGGGTGCGCCACTGTAGACTAGGAGTAAAGATTGCAAGGTTTACTCAATCTCCGAGCGGAATTTCGGGTAACCTTGAGAGTGCAAGATTCGGCACACCTTGTCACCGCCCAACATTCAAACAATCATTCAATAACAATTCTTTGAGAACAAAAGCATTGTTGTTAAATTAAATCCTACACATTTTCAGTCTATTTTCCAATTTATTATTTATTGTAAATTTAAATCGAAACGGATTTGGCTCATAATGTTAGAAGTTATCAGTTAACTGGTCACGGATGTCTGTTTAAAATTTCAGCTCAATATGTTTGGGCATTCGGCTGTTTAGGATCGTACAGACAAACAGACATAATCAAGAGGAAGATCCGTTCGACTTGTGTTGATAGACTCAGTCGCTCAGTCAGTTTGTAAAGAATGTATGTTTGTTATTATTATTATTTATTAACTAATTTCTTAGGTGCAATAATTCATATAGATACAGACTTACGCTACAGTGTGGACACAGGTAGATCTACACTTATATGCAACTATTACTAAGCCATCATTAAGCAGGTTAGAAAGAGCTAAAAGCTCCATGACAAAGTGCTAAACCTGCTTTTTAACCTAATTAAAAATACAATACTAACTTAAATGAGGATGATAATAGACGATAGTGCAGAGTATAGTAGAGTAGAAGAAATAGAAATGTGGGTGAGTTTTTTATGAACCAGGCAACAAAACATAATAATATACCGAATTCATGTACCAAGGAAAAGCAGTGTTTGTCAATACAAATTATTCATTCCCTTAATGTGACGTGAATACTTAGCCAGAGGGGCGCACTTGATAGACTTATCCACAGAATTCCACTTGGCAGCAACACGATACCAATACCCAGCCTGATATAAATTAGTCCTAGCAAAGGGTGAAAAGGGTGAAACATCCATGTTAAGTGTGAATCACTTTTTTATAAACATAAGGTCTACCTGATTGGCATATTGGCATATTGTGTGGCTCGTTGGTCTTGTGGTTAGCGTATCTGCTTCCAATGCAGTAGGTCCAGGGTTCGATTCCCGCTAAAGTCAGAAGTTTTTAAACTTCTGATTTGGACTTAAGTCCATCAGTTCTTGTCTTAGGAGTTTGTAAACGGTGACTTTGGAGCCGTCCTAGCAACGAAGCACATAATAAATTTCAGAGTTGTTCTGAATCGGCCTTGTTGATTCTGGCGTTGATTCGCGGGTGTTCGCACTGTCCATACCACTGATTGCTATATTTCCTATTAAAAATATCGATCTTTGGTTGGTTATCGCTCACTCGTCGATTGCGTCGGGGCCTACAGGGTTGGCTTGGTCGCTTTGATTTAAAGTCCCCCACTGAAAATCAGTTATATAACTGAGTGGGTAGACTCTAAATACAATTTATTTATTTATTTATTTATTTATTTTATTTAATAGAAGGAAATCCACATGCCTGCCTCCGGAGGGTTGCACTCTTATCATTTCCCCCAGTAATCAATCAATATCATCCATGTGGCTTGATTTTGTACCCTCTCGAGTTTCGCCAAATTTTCTTTTGATGTCGGATGCCAAGCAGGTAACAGCAGGTAAGTAGGTAGCAGGTCCATATAATATGTTACTAGGTATAGCCGGACCAACCTTGCCGCCTATTTTTTCAAATAATATCTTTGAAAATTCACTGCCTCTTCAAAATTTATTGTTTTATTTTATAATCTATTGAATTAAAAATGCTAATTTTATTTATATGTATTTCCATCGAACTAATGAGTTTGTATAAGTGAATCACCTAATTAGCCTTCAGCGATATCATTTTTGCATAATTAGATTACCGGAAGTAATGCACTTCACTTTTCAGCCGATAGAGGGCACCCAGGTAGCCATTACTGAATTAATTTTCCTTAGCAACAGTCTTGAATTCACCTTTCAAATAACTTTAAATAACGTACTTCATCTGAAAATAACTATCTAATAATTAGCGATCTATCAGAACCTTTTATATAACTCTGTGTAATTTTATGTATTCCAATGTCATGTTTGTGACGGGCTAAAAAGCTCCATTCTGATTACGTTCCTTAGTTAGAAACAATAAGCCGCTAAGTATTTAAAGGGTTGTGGCACTGATTGGTCGAGCGGGGGAACAGAGGAACGTTTTTATTTTTTGTCTCACGGAACAGCCGGAAGTCGTAGTGAAACGTTCGGGAGCCTGCAGCGAGAAGCATTGAAGGCTAGGTTTGAAGGGTCTGCGTAGTGTGGCGTTCCAACATTATTTCGTAAAATCAGTGTTTGGGCGAAGTATCCGTATCAAAAGTTGTGGCATATCGTTGCCAGTGCGATAACAAGAAGATTAAGCTATAAATCATAATAATCGGTTCGTAGATTTTTGAGAATTTGCGAGATTAGTATTTCCAAGTTTCGGCGTCTGTTTATCTAACATTGAGTTAGTAGCTATTTGGCAACCACGTGCAATTGAAAACGGCAAATCATCCTATTTGTGAATTTAAGTCAACATAAATTCTTTGGAGCTTATTTTTTGGACACTACAAGTTAGTAACACTAGTTGTGGTCTTTGAGTGAACAGTTTAAAAGAATTTTAATAGGCATTTTGGGCCAAGGAGCCACTTTGAAGCAGTGACAATAGCGTGGTCATATACCACATTCTACGTGAGTACCAAGAATTGTAGTTATTTGTGCTGGTATTATCGAAGGGTAGTAATTTCTAACAGAAGTGGGCTACGTCCGACAAGTTGAACTAACGTTTATGCCAGTGACTTCAGTTAGGGTTGATAGAGATGGTCAATGAGAGATTGCAGTAGGGCCTCAAGCCAGCCGCCGTCGAGATAGCTACAAGAGTAAAACATTTTGAGTAAGGAGTGCCGACCGAAAACTAACACCAATACTTTAAGCTAGAAAAACAGTAACGGTAAAAGCAATTGTTAATCGTCACGAGCTGTACGAGTGAGAATTGAAAACACCATACCGTAGAGAATTCAGAAACAAATTAAAACTAGCTTCCATCCGTTTACAAAAACACATAGCCGTGCCGTGTTTGTCAGCTTTCAACCACGATGTTAAGAAATCAAGAAACGAGACTATCTGTGATTGCGTTGTAGCCAGCCGAGTTGAGGCAGGTCCGGGCCGCTGGGAAGAGAACGTCTGGTTATCTTGGAAACCACAAGAGCGCGGAGGTGGTTGTTTCGTGTACAGCCCAGTCGAGCCGTCCGAGCAATTCGTAGGAACGCGCACGCCTGGTACCGAACCCAGGACAGTCCAATCAAAACCCGATACCTTCAAATACTTGGTCGCATCGCCCAACTGAACAATGAGTATTCATAATGCCATGTATTTAATTTAATTGTATAATCTTATCATTTGTAAAACTAATTGTGTTAATTGAGTGGAACAAACCACATATATCAGGGATTTGACACAGCTGATCAGCTAGATAGGTAGATTGAAACAAAAGCAATCCTTGTACACCTTGATAATTTGTATAAGTTTGTGTTCTAACATAAAAACACCTAGTGGATGCTTTATACCTTTGTTTATTTTTATTACTATTTAAATTCATTATCTTTCCCTAAAAGCTTTGCTATTATTATTATTCCCTTATCATTTCATAATAACCTTAGCTCTTCAAGCATTTTTATTATTGTATTTTATTCAAATTTTGCCCCATATTTCTTTGAACTTTGAGAATGAAGATTAACCTGTAGTCTGACAGATAATCCAATACCGCAGAGTGGACGTCAGATGCACGAGAGAGAAACCAACCAACTGGGTAGCGTATATGAACCTTTTCTTAAAAACCATTTGATAAAAATATTGACGTAAGATATTGTTATTGAATAACCCTTTCTCTCGTGGCCATTAATTGTGAAGCTCTGCCTAGACCTTGGAGTCTTAATGCTAATAGGTGATCATCTTTAAACTTCTGTTCTTCGAGTTGTGTTCTAAATAATAATAATAATCATCATAACTCAGTTCCAACTATGTCGGGTTGAGTGGTGGTTTTCCACCATTATCAAGGGCATGAAACTGTAGATACTAAGCTTGCCAGACTCAGTGTTTCTTCCTCTCCACCAATTTACTCCACTCTCTTCTGTCCTCCCACAGCTTTACTCTTGCCACATGCTCCCACACTTCATTCCGTTTTCCAACGTCTTCTTGAATTAATCTTTCCCACTTTTCTCTGGCCTTCCTACTCTTCTTTTCCCCTCCTCTGCCGCTTCAAATTCTCGTCTTGGAATCCTCTCTCTGCCCATCCTTTTCATATGTCCAAACCATCTTAGACGTTCTCTTCCTAGCTTAAACTTCAATCTCTCCAATCCCAGTTCTTTCCTTATTTCATTACTTCTTATCTTGTCCATCTTTGTAACTCCCTTAATACTTCTTAAAAACTTCATTTCTGCTGCTTCCAGCTGACTCTCTTCTTTTGTTCCCACTGCCCATGTTACTGCCCCATATGTTAGTATAGGTACAAAATATGCCTTATACAGCAAAATTTTACATTTTTGTGGGAACAACTCATTCCATAGTTACAGTAACTTTCTCACCAAGTGGTAAAACCCTTCTGCTTTTTGCACTCTAGATGATACTTCCCTACACACTTTTGCATCTTTTGTCAATATACTTCCCAAATATTTAAATTCTTCTTTTTCTTCTAAGACTTCTCCACGTAGTACAATATTTTCCATGTCTCTAGGCCTGCCCTTTGTCTTCTTTTGCATACGCAAACATTCACTCTTTTTCTGATTGATTTTTAGACCAAACTCTGTAGTAACTTCGTTCCATCTGTCCACCTTCTCCTGCACTTCTCTGGCACTCTCACCCCAAATCAACACATCGTCCGCAAACACTAATGTTCTTGTGTCCCTTCCATCTGTATTTGGTTCCACTCTTCTTATAATTTCATCCATTACAACAGTAAAGAGTGTTGGAGATAACACACTACCTTGTCGCAAGCCCTCATTTACTTGGAACCATTCTGACCTACCCATATCTGTCTGTACACAACTTTCACTCCTTTGATATGTACTTTGTATCCTGTCTATTAAACCTCTTCCCACTCCTTTTATCTCTAGACACTCCCATACTTTCTCTCTAGGCAGGCGATCGTATGCCTTCTCCAGATCCAAAAACACAATGTGCATTTCCTTCCCATTTTGCCATCTCCCCTCCATTGTCTGTCTTATAGCAAATATGGGATCAATAGTAGACCGTCCACTTCTGAACCCATATTGTTCTTCTCTTAGATCTGTGTCATATACCTCCTTCAGTCTTAGTTCTATAACTTTCTCATAAATTTTTGCACACTGACACATTAATGTCACCCCTCTATAATTTTCACACTTCTTACGGTCACCTTTCTTAAACAGCGGCACAATTATACCTCTTTTCCAATCTTCCGGTACCTTCTTTTGTTTCCACGCAGCACTTATTACTCGAAATAACCATCTTCTTCCTTCTGCACCTGATAATAATTATTTTAATTTAACTTCAGTAAATTTTGACTAATTTTAGATTTTTCTGTTTCTGATAAATTTAGATTGTGCTACCATTGATATTTTTTTGTACACCTTCCTTAACCATCAGCGATCCGGTTGAGTTTAGTACGAGGCATTCTAAAAAACATTCTACCCCGAGGAATTATTTTTAGTAATATTCAACATCTGAATATTTTTTTAAAATTTTCATTTAGGCGCAACTTTTCAAATTTTAATACTTTTCTAATTTTTCAAGGAGCCTAAAACTCGTTATTGTTCATTTGGCAGACCAAGTGTGGGGCTTTTTAGGGGCCTTTCAACCGTTATTGTTCATTTGAAGCCCCACGTTAAGACAGTAAAGGCCGTTATTGTTCATAGGAAAACGCTTAAGTCCCGCCGCGTTGACGGATGAGCTTTTTTGTAAGTTTTTAGTTTGCAAAGGACCATTTTTCCTTTGCAAGTGCTTTTTGAATGCATTGTAGGTGATTGTTGTCAACTTTCTATTGTCACTTGTTAATTGTTATTATAAACCTAAAAAACTCATTTATTAAAACCTTTATTCTATGGATTCTGGCTAACAGTTTCAACTTTTTCTTTCGAAAAGCGAAAAGCAAGCCATTACCTTAATGTCCATGTAAAATATGAACGTTTTAGCCCCACCCGTTTGGTCATAATTGGCCCAAACATCACGAAAATATCGGGGGAAAAATCGGGAAAAAATCGTAAAAGTACGATTGCTACGAGAAATATTTCTTCAAATGTCCCTAAAATCATAACATATCTAATTTTAATGATTTCAATCGTTCCCATAAAATTTCATCAAGATCGGAGTAGCCGTTTGCCCGGTCGCGAGCCAAATATCACCGAAATATCGCATTAAAAATTGAAAATAAATCGTAAAAGTACGATATTCATGAGAAATATTTCTTTGATTGTACCCAAAAACGTAGCAAGTCTAAGTTCAGAGATTTCGAAGGTCCCCTATGATTTTCATAAAGATCGCATATGCCGTTTGCCCGGTAGAGAGCGAACAAACAGACAAAAATACAAAAAAAACTAATTTTTGGGGGGGATCAGTGAAATTGAAGTCTTCGCTTTGCTCATCCAATTATGGGACGCACCAAAGTTAAATACGCAGTTTTGAGAACTCTGCTGCGACTTCCACTGAGAGTTCTATTGATGAAGCCAGTAAGTTTTGACGACTTATCTCGTAATATGTCACAGTGTGTTCCACTTAAGATCGTCTGTAATGGTTAGTCCTAGAAGTTTGATGTTTGAATTTTGAGCAACAATGGTGTTATTAATTGAATATGAACATTGAATTTGGTTTTTGGATCCAGATATTCTAAGTAGAGAGCATTTCCTGATGTTTAATGCCATATGGCGGAATGAGCAAACAGATTGAGCTGAAATTTTAAACAGACATCCGTGACTAGCAACTGACAACTGCTAACAAAATGAGCAAAACCAGTTGCCATATAAACCTACAAGAAATAATAAATTGGAAAATAGAATTGAAATGAGTAGGATTCAATTTAACGACAATGATTTTGACCACGGTGTATTAAATCTTGCACGCTAAAGGTGGGATTTCAGTTGCGTATCGCGTGGCGTGGCGCGGATCTAGTTTTCAGCCAATCAGCGGGTTCAATTTCCGATCCGAGGATTCGGTGGATTCAGATCCGTGACTTTGAAAATATTCAATATTTTGTCCGACGATATCCACGGTCCGCGGATGCAGCCAATAGGAATTTAGGAAATCTGATGTGTAAGAAGTGAACAAGATAACCTAAATCCATGACATTTGTCCCGAATTAAGTGATACTTCATACAGAAAGACTTGATTCAAAAGGAAATGTTATGTTAGGGCCTATGTGTTTTAATTAATGTGAAGTAATTTAAAAATAGCTTTTCCCATGTAATAAGTTATTGTGTGATTTAAATAAAAGGTATGAATATTTGGGAAATCCGCGGATGGCACTGCCATGGGTATCCACAGGTGAAATCGAAAAAAGTAAAAATCCACGCCGCGCCGCGCACATCCATAACTGAAATCCCACCTTAAAGGTTACCCAAAATATCGTTGAGAGATTTAGTAAATTTGCAATCTTTACACGTACTTCCTACTGGCTATGTTTTCCATAATATACTGTATGAATTTCAAAACATGTTCTATAACTTTCCAGAAATAATAAAATAATCCAGAAATAACAATACGTATCTAGGGATGGGATTTGACCGGTCAAATTCAAATTTGGTCAATTGACTGGTCAATTGACGGTCAATTGACGGTCAAATGTAAAAAATCATAAATTTTATTTTATTAAATAATTAAAGGCCAAGAGAAAAATGGGAAAGATTAATTCAAGAAGACGTTGGAAAACGGAATGAAGTGTGGGAGCATGTGGCAAGAGTAAAGCTGTGGGAGGACAGAAGAGAGTGGAGTAAATTGGTGGAGAGGAAGGAGTTAGATGATGTGGAAGAAATACTGAGTCTGGCAAGCTTAGTATCTACAGTTTCATGCCCTTGATAATGGTGGAAAACCACCACTCAACCCGACATAGTTGGAACTGAGTTATGATGATTATTATTAATTAGTATAATTATTTTTTAAATGTTGTGGTGACAAAAGCTTTTTTTATTTAAAAGCTTGTTGATTGCATATTAAGTGGCATATCATCATCGTCATCATCATCGTCGATGCTGTCATCAGTCCCTTTCTCCGATTCAGCTTCAGCTTACCCAGAAGCTATTATATTCTATTTGTCTATTATAATTCATAATATAACTACATAATAAATAATAATTAAAATAAAATAATACCTTATTAAAACATTTATAGGCCTAATTGAAAAAGAAAGAAAGAAATGTTATCGTTTACATAACAATTCAAATTCAAATATAAAAATTCAAATAATTTTAAGTTTTAAATGCAATATACACATGTTATCTTTAAGTCAATTGACTGGTCAATTGAACAAAAGTATTTGACCAGTCAATTGACCGGTCAATTGACATTGTGCAACTCTAACAATATCTATCCCATTCGTTGTTTGAACCCAGGTCTCCCAGATTCCGGGTATCAAGGAGCCGCCAAAGTCGTTGTTAGACAAGTGAGCGTCATGTGTTGAGTACCCGTTAACATTTGCATTTAAGTTGATTGATATAGGTAAGGTATAAATGATAGGGTTTTGAGTTTAGTTGGTAATACGGCACGTCAACTGTAAGGTCATAATGCACTACTCTAGCCAAGGCTAGGGAGGAAAGACCCATGCTGGATCCAGCCTTAGGTAAAGGGAGGAAATGGAATGTTTCCAGGTAGGCCTACCTGCTCAACACATGGCTCATGCACTCGTCTAACAACGACTTTGGTGTTTCCCTAGTGTAAATGAATCTCCTGCAGTAAGTGTGAACTTCACGGACACGTTTTCCCGCAAAAATGGTAATTTTATGCACCGTTTCTTGTGCGGTCTATTTCCACGGAGCCCGTAATGACGTAGCCAGCTATCTACCCTTCCTCGCTAGCTGATTATCAAACACTCGAACAGCCTTGACGTGCGAGGCTGCTACATGACAATTGACTGTCAACAGTTGTTCACAACAAAGCGCGGGCGCCGAAGCCAGCTCACTCCCGGTCATGCAGTCTCTTAAAAAAAAAACACGCGCGTAAAGATGATACATTGAACAAAAATTGACCTTTAAATACCGGTTCCAAACCGGTTCCGGCGTGGAGGAATCGGTTTGAACCTTTTGGACCCGATGTCACTATAACTAATACTCTTGTCAACACACAACCTTGGGGCGAAACGAGGTATTCCACGAAACGAGGTTTTCCACGAAAAGAGGTTTTTTCCACACCACGAGGGAGCGCGGGAGACGGAATTGGGGTGGCCCTTGACCGGAAAGGATCGAGGATTTCGATAAAAAATACCCCCGGCCGCGCGGACCCCACCCCGTCTTCCCCCTTGTTTTTGTCAAAAATGTTGAATTTGTACAAATTTCGCAATTCCAAAACGACGGCTGGCGCGGCACCCTAAGTACGAGCGTCACCCGCTCGGCGCGGGCGTCTTTGGGTGTGCTCGTCATTTGGCAAGAAAAATCTTTGACTTTTTCGAACGTCTGTCTTCGTTTGGCCGGTCCGGCGTGGTACATTTTGAATTTTGTTGAATTTCATTTATTTTCAAAAAAAGGTTGACGGGTTTGCTGCACTTTTAGGCTGGGGAAAATTTTATAATTTTCGCGTCACCACGTCACCTGAAGAGGAGGGCAATACACAAGGAATAAATCGTAACCGTAAAAAAATAACGTCCCGTGTTCAAACGTGGGCCCCGTCAAATTTCCCCTTTCCGAATTTGTTCACTGTTCTTTGGTGACTCCGAAAGTTCGAACGACGCAATAGAGGGTGGATAAATTTGTTCCGGAGTTTTTGCCTAAAACCACAAAAAATTATTTTGTTTTTTATTGATCCCTACCTCTCAACTTGGAAATGTTCAAAGCTCAAATTTTAATGGTTCCAATTAAAACTTTTTTCTATTTTTTGCTCAATAAACTGTATATTTTTTTTATGCAATTAATGATACAATAGGCTTATGAATTAATTTATCATAATTCATAATGCATCCTTATTCCTTAATGAGAATGCACATATTTTTTAACTAGCTGATAATTTGAAAAGCAGATTAAAAAAATAAATACCGGTTGGAGTAACTGGAGGATTGCTCACCTTAAGTAGTTTAAACTCCCTCGAGTCTTGGAATGCCGGGTATAGCTCAGAGTAGCGTTCCATGGCGTGCTGGGCATTGAGAACATCCACACAAAGGTGGCAAAGGGCGGCTCGAAAGAAGTACTCCTTGGCGCTGTATTTAAGGAGAGAGCTTTCAAGGGACGACGAAGCCACCTACACAGAAAAAAGAAATCATGCATTGAAGCACATTGAAGTATTGGAGAAGAAACCCTGGAAGTGGTGGAGAGTTTTGGATACCTAAGAAGTGAAATAATGGCAAGCAGAAAAATGAAATTACCAACAGAACGCAATTTAAGGCAAGTAACTTCTACCAATGTGTAAAAGGCCTGGTGTGGGATAGGGAAATACCCATACAGTGCAAGATGACACTATACAAGACCTACTTCATACCGATCCTCACATATGCGGCAGAAACCTGGACTATGGATGGAGTAGAGTAGAGTAATTTTTTATTCGCTTGACCAGTACATAGTAAAAGTATACACACATTATCCTCTTATGAGAGAGATAGAAGAGTGAAGTGAATAATTCTTAATATTAACATAGGTTAATTAATAATAATATTAATGTACAAAAAATGAAATATAACTGAGCTGGGCCTCAAACTCTGTAATAAAATAATTGATTGATGAATAGATAGGTAGGTATTTCTATTTATTTATGTTACATTACATTTCATGCAGAGATATTCATTGAGTGAGTAGAAACTTTTGGATTTTAAAAATGATTTCATGCTGGACTTAAAAGTTGAAATGGAGGGACAGGTTCTTGTATTGTTTGGTAGCTTGTTATATAGAGTTAAAGCAAGATATTGTGGACCTTTTGAGAATAGGGTTAGTTTATGATTGGGAATGTGAATTTGTAGATTTGCTCTTGTAAAATGGGAGTGGACAGAGGTGTTTAGAGGGAAAAGATTAGGGTAGGAACGAACAAATATCGCTGCAGCTTGAATAAGAGAGCAGGCCAGAGTAGGTATTCCTAGTTCCTTAAAAAGCTCTCTACAAGTATGCCTCCTGGAAACGCCAGCCATAATGCGAATTGCTCTCTTTTGGAGGGTGAATATTCTGATTGCATGGGGGGATGCACCCCAGAAAAGTAGGCCATATGATATGAATGAGTGAACATGAGCAAAGTAAACCATTTTTTTAAGTATGTGGGGATGAACTAGCTGTTTGAGCTTCCTTAAAATGAAACAACCACTTTGAATTTTAGAGGCCACATGGTTAATGTGGATAGACCAATCTAAAGTTTCGGACATGTACTATAATCCTAGCAATTTAGTGGAGTTGGTTCTAGTGATGCTTTTTCCATGTAGCCAGATTAGGGGACTAGATTTGGGGATGTTGAGGGGGGAGTGGAAAGAAATGAAGGTAGTCTTTGCTAGTGATATGGTTAAGAGGTTGCTATGGCAATATACAGACATTTGGGAAGCTTGATTGTTTACTAGTGGGGGCATTGCAGCAATTGAGTTTTTTGGACAGGTTAGGAGTTGACTCCAGTCATCTGCATATTGAGTAAGTGTGTCCTCATCTAGGAAGTTGAGCAGGTCATTAGTGAAGAGTGTGAAGGCAAGGGGACCTAATATTGAGCCCTGTGGAACCCCGGCGACAAGTGTTTTGGGTTCGGAAAGATATTTATGGGTGGAAAGTTTTTTCGTAAACTGGATTTCAACAACCTGGGTGCGACCAGTCAAGTAAGAAGCCCACCACTTGTGTGCCGTTCCTCTGATTCCTAAGGTTGACAGTTTGTCGAGAAGAATAGATAGAATAGAGAAGAAAGCCAAATACAGGCGGCGGAGATGAGATTCTTGAGGAGCACAGTGGAGAAGACAAGAAGAGATAGAATTAGAAATACGAACATCAGAGAGATGCTTAAGGTGGACAAGTTAGGTGACAGGATGGGAAGGACACGGCCAGTGGCGGCTTGAAGGTTCCAATATGACCGGTGCCAGATATTTTACGTACCACCCATCACCCCAGGTGCGTAGGGAGAACAAGCACAGGGAATTTGGGGGGCAGAGCCCCCCAACAACAGCGCCGCAGACGAAAATTTTGAAAATCAAGTTTTAGAGTGGTTTTGATACGTTCTAGGAAAAATAGGTGGGTTGAATGCAATACCAAATTAATGTATTTTTTGTACAGTTTATCATCATCATTATTATCCATTGCCATTTCCTACTTCTGGCAGGGTCAGCTTGGGTTTAGCAACCAAATTCTTCCACTTCTTTCTATCCTCCCACAATCGTGTGTCTGCTACATCCTCCCAGCTCTCTCCTCTATTATGTAGGTCTCTTGCTATGGTCTCCTTCCATCTTCTATATGAATTCTATATGAATTCTTAATCTAGTAGGGCATACTATTATTTTACATCTACTCTACTTTACCATAAACACTAATCAATCAATCAATCATCATATATATATATAGCTCATGGAATATACGAAATTCCTTGCGGGTGTTGTGAGAAAACATATATCGGAAGGACGAACCGTAAAATCTCAGCACGTCTGGACGAGCATAGAACTGCAATAAAAAACAGGCAAACTACATCTGCTCTTTTCCAGCACTATTTTGAGAAGGAGCACTGGATAGATTTCGCGAACGCAAAGACTGTTGCCAGAGTGGACCATGAAGTATCTCGTATTGTTAGAGAAGCCGTCGAAATGGAGAAACGACCGCATAACTTAAACATACGAGATGATGCGAAAAGACTAGCACCCACCTGGAAACTGGCGCTACGTGATAGCCATGTGGTGCCGATAATACCCCCAGTTGCCACGGAAAATGTAGTTCCTCCAGCTAGAGTGGATAGGAGAAGAAAGAAGCCACCTGAAGCTCCACCTACCAAACGCCTGTTAAGGTCATCGCAAAGATCTTAAATGTAATGCTGAGCAGTTGCAGTGACTTGTTTTGTCTTTTATATTATTTGTTATTGTCTTGTTTGTTTACTCAATGTTTTTTAATTTGTATGTCGTTACCTTGAGAATGAGCAGGGAGAACTGTTCGAAACGTTGGTAATAAAACTTATTTAACTAAATAATAAATATAAATAAATTTAACTAAATTATATATATATATATATTATATATATGACATAATGAAATTCTTTCGAGTTTCCGAGTTAAATAAGTTTTATTACCAACGTTTCGAACAGTTCTCCCTGCTCATTCTCAAGGTAACGACATACAAATTAAAAAACATTGAGTAAACAAACAAGACAATAACAAATAATATAAAAGACAAAACAAGTCACTGCAACTGCTCAGCATTACATTTAAGATCTTTGCGATGACCTTAACAGGCGTTTGATAGGTGGAGCTTCAGGTGGCTTCTTTCTTCTCCTATCCACTCTAGCTGGAGGAACTACATTTTCCGTGGCAACTGGGGGTATTATCGATTATAATTATTAGAGTGGACCATGAAGTATCTCGTATTGTTAGAGAAGCCGTCGAAATGGAGAAACGACAGCATAACTTAAACATACGAGATGATGCGAAAAGACTAGCACCCACCTGGAAACTGGCGCTACGTGATAGCCATGTGGTGCCGATAATACCCCCAGTTGCCATCTCAGCCGTGTCCTTCCCAACCTGTCACCTAACTTCTCCACCCCAAGCATCTCTCTGATGTTCGTATTTCTAATTCTATCTCTTCTTGTCTTGCCCACTGTGCCGCCTGTATGTGGCTTTCTTCTCTATCACCCATAGTCCAGGTTTCTGCCGCATATGTGAGGATTGGTATGAAGTAGGTCTTGTATAGCGTCATCTTGCACTGTATGGTTATTTCCCTATCCCACACCAGGCCTTTTACACACTGGTAGAAGTTACTGGCCTTTTGTATTCTGTTGGTAATTTCCTTTTTCATCTTCCCACTTGCCATTATTTCACTTCCTAGGTATCCAAAACTCTCCACCACTTCCAGGGTTTCTTCTCCAATCTTGATCTCTGCATGATAGTTCCTTACGTCTCCTTCTCCTGGCATAGTAACAACCTTGCTCTTGCTCACGCTTATCTTCATGCCGGCCTCTCCAATGTGCCTCTTCCATAGGTCTGTGTATCTCTGGAGTACCTCTCCATATTCCGACCATGCCACGAAATCATCGGCAAACAGCATAACCTCTACCTCCTCCGTTTCCTCCATTTTTACTTTGTTGTGGATGTCATCCATCACTATTATAAATAGCAGTGGTGACAGCACACTTCCCTGCCTCAGCCCTTGTGTTATTTGGAACAACCCAGACAGTCCAAACTGTGTTTTTACACAACTTTCACATACTGTGTACATACTTCTAACCCTGTCTATCAGTCCTTTATCCACTCCCTTTCTTTCCAAGCTTTCCCACACTACATTCCTTGGCACACTGTCATACGCCTTCTCAATGTCTAGGAAGACCATACTCATTCTTTTACCCAGCTCCCAACTTTTTTCCATGGCTTGTCTAAGTACAAATATCGGGTCTATAGTTGATCTTCCCCATCTGAACCCATGTTGTTCTTGCACATGTTCCATCTCTACTCTCATCCTTCTGTCTATTATCCTTTCATATATCTTTAATGTATGGCATAGTAGAGTAATGCCTCTATAGTTGCCACACTACTTTCCATCACCTTTCTTGTATATTGGTACAATCACTCCTTTCTCCCAATCTCTTGGCACCTTCTTTTCTCTCCATACCACTCTGATATAAAAACTATAAAACTATAAAAAAAAAAATTGGAGAAGTGACAAGATAGACCATGTTACAACCATTGAATAATATGCATATCATTACGTTCACGATCACGTCCAACAATAACGGGAAATTGTTGAAATTGTTGGTCATAACTCTTCTGAAGTGGGGGGGGAGGTCTAGGTAAAAATCGGGGGGGGGGGGGGGGGAATTCCCCCATTCCTACGTGCCTGCACCACCCAGTGGTGAAAAACAACTTAGGAGGGGTGAACAATAAACGGGGGAGAAATTTTGCATGTCAAGGTCATGTTTGGCGGCAATCTGCGCGTTTTAAAGCAGCAGAATGATAGCTATTCATGTTTTTCTTTCATTAAAAAGAAAAACCCTTCTTTTTCCACCAATTAATAAAAATGCACTTAAAATATACCCACACCATATATTTAGAACTTTTTAATTTCTTCCAATTGTTGTTTCAGTGGTGACTTTAGATAGGGCACTCCGCTCTATGATTCTCAATGTTGTTCCATTTTTTCGTAACCCTCCGTGCCTTTGGCTTGTTCGCTGAAGAAAAACAACAAATCACAGAGTTTAAAAATTAAAAACTTGGGCCTACCTAAATTATTGATGTATTTCCAAGAGATTTGCGTAGCAATGAAGATTTTGTCGCATAAGCATCAATCACCGCATTAATATCGATATTCAGAGGCCCGTAGGAATGTTTTGAAAGTTGGGGGCAAATCCATTAGAAGATCTTGTCGGCGGCAGCTGGGGCCTGGGGCGAAGCCCCAGCCACCAGAGGCTCTTTCGCGAGAAGGCGAAAAACAATTCTCCATACTACAGTTATTTGGTCATGTTTTTAACTACTTTCGGACTCTGTAAACGACGTATTACTGCAACTATCTGCAGTCTAAGAACTCAAAAAATGAACGTGAAGTGACCCATTTCAGTAAATTTCTACATAATTTTTTATGTAATGACGAAGCATTCAGGCAAACATATTCGTTTGCCCGAGAACGAGATAGAAGATAGACGCAGCGCAGTTGTGCTGCGCAACTCCCGATACGCCACCACGCCACCTTACAGCTGACCACTCAGTCAGCTGCATTGGCAAACTAGATAACAAAACCAAGAAAGCAAACATCACTGTCTCATAGTGCGGTGTCTTTTTGTCATTCGAATTGGGGTTTTAGGGCACAAAACTAAAGATGACTCGTAGACGATAAGATCGTACAGGGCTAACAAAACACAATGCTGCTTTTGCACAACACATCATTATTATATTAACAACATTTTTTCTTAAGACAAAATATGTGGGTGCGTTCACGAGCTACGCTGGCCCACCCACCCACACACCCTTGGCAGGTACCGGTCAGCCGGTCAAGCCGCGACTGGACACGGCTGAGATGGTTTGGGCATATGAAACGAATGACGGAAGAGAGGATGACCAGGAGAATGTATGAGAAAAGGATTGAAGGAGGAAGAAGAAGGGGGAGACCAAGGAAGAGATGGAAGGAGACAATAGCAAGAGACCTTCATACTAGAGGAGAGAGCTGGGAGGATGTAGCAGAGACACGATTGTGGGAGGATAGAAAGAAGTGGAAGAATTTGGTTGCAAAACCCAAGCTGACCCTGCCAGAAGTAGGAAACGGCAATGGATAATGATGATGATGATGATGTATCATTCTATTCCATGCCAATGTGGATTTTTGGATGAGCGTAGCGAGCGTAGCGAGCGAAGCGAAGATTCCATTTCACTACACTGGAGAAAAAAATCCGGAATGTTTTTTTTTTTTTTTTTTTTTTTTTTTTTTTTTTTTTTCTTTTTCTGTTTTTGTGTGTTTGTTAACACGATTCCGGCTAAACCGATACTCCGATTGCGATTAAATTTTATGGAGACCTTAGAAATCTCTGAACTTAGAACTGCCACGTTTTTGAGCGCAATCGGGAAATTTTTTCTCATAAAAAACGCAATTTTACGATTTTTTTCGATTTTTAAAAAATTTCTTCGACTTATAACACCTACATGCTTTATCCGATTGTAATGATTTTTTTACAGAACCTTAATTTTATGAATTAAGATATTTGTGTGAAATTTGAGCGTAATCGAAAAATTATTTCTCATGAAAATCAAAATTTTACGGGTTTTTTCTTTTCTAAAACAATTCTTTGACTTATAACACCTACATGCTTTATCTTATTGTAATGATTTTTTCACAGAACCTTAATTTCGTGAATTAATATATTCGTGTTAAATTTGAGCGCAATCGAATAATTATTTCTTATACAAATTGCAATTTTACGATTTTTTTCTTTTTAAAAAATTACGATTAATTAAAAACATTAAGTTAATTTTTTATTTTATTTTATTTAATTATAAAAATTAAGTTAATTTTTTATTTAATTAAATTTAATTTAAAAAAATCTTCGATTAAGTAATGATTTTTTCACAGAACAACAGAAAATCCGCGTAACACATGGCATCTCAATGCACCATGTACGCTCATCCAACAACGCGGCGGGACTTAAGCGTTTTCCTAGTTATACATAGGTGAATCTAAGAGACCATTGGCAGTTCTGGTTCAAGAACACAAGAACAAAGTAGCCCAGCAGAAAGTACATAATTCCCAAATACGTAGTGGAACATGTTTATGAAAGCCATCATTTCATTGACTAGAATAACCACTGCCTCCTAGATGTTCGTCATGGCTTCTCGAGGAGCAACGACAAACATCTAGGAGGCAGTGGGGATAACACTTAACTGCAATATGTCAAGAAACAAATTGGAATAAAAAGATGTTTAAAGAAACTTGTTTCATTGCATGTACATCCAGAAGCGGACTGGGAGAGGCCACGTACGGAAAGTTGTAAGTTATTTTGTCCTCAAAACGGCTTTTACTTTGTTCTGAGGTATTTTGAAAGGCAATAGTATGTGTGTACTTTTCATAGAATTTCATGAAGGCCTAGATCTTGAGCTTTTTTGAGCTTAAGATTTTAAAATTAAAAATTGACATAAATAAAAATTGTATGCAAATAGTATACTAAGTTACAGTAACAAAAATGCAGTATGTAGCATTTAAAAAATTACTGATAGTAGTGAATTACCATATTCTGTTGTAGGGGCCTACAAAAGTTATTTTCATATTCCGCAAATTTTTTAGGCGGCCTTTATCAACTGTATCTGTGTCTAGACTAGTTACCAGACACCAAGAAATAATGAACAGAATTTGTGAGTTTGTCATATTTACTTCCCTCCAGCCCCTTCCTCACCCGCTAATCTTAGTTTTAAAGTACCGACTGCCATTTATTTATTGTTTTATTTTAGGATGTGCGGGTAGTGGTTTTTGAACTCGGGTTGGGCTCGGGTCGGGTAATTGAAAGTACCCTCGGGCTCGGGTAATTGAAGTACCCTCGGGCTCGGGTCGGGCTCGGGTAGTGAAATTTTTTTTTATTTGTGAATTCATTTTTTTTTAAAAATTTCCTACAAAACAGTTTTGCATTGGTTGCAGGTAGCCACTCTGGGCTGTGTTGACACGAAGTACTTCCAAATCGGCGTCTTATGAACTTTTGCTTGAGTAGGCCTAGGCCTAGTACAGTGAAACCCCGCTATTATCGTTTTCCTGCATCAATCGTTCGTTATTCTCGGAAATAATATCGTAACGATCGTTTTCTAATATTTCCGATACGAAAACCCCAAGAAAAACCCATGCGATCACGTATTTTTCTCTTCCGGCCGCCAAAATCATGCGTTTGTACCAGCCATGCATCTGACGAAATCGCGCGTTTGCACCAGCCTTTCGGTCTGACTCCGCCCAACGCTCTGGTGCGCGCAACGATGCGCACTAGATCGGACTTCTAGATGAATTGCAACTTTGTTCTAGGCCTGCCGCCTAGGCATTAGACGATGTTTATCAGCGTTGTTTCTTTTTCACCATTCGCCTATGTACGTAATATTCAACTTGCTTTATGCCGTTATTAGCATTGAATAACCAGAAGACGAGTAATGACGGTCAGTAGGACCTATTACTCCAGCGGGGACAGCGCCGGAAGAGCCAAGGACACAGCATCATAGCATAGCCGCGCCCACGTCGTAGCGATTGGTCCGCTCCGACGTCAGCTGTTTGTTTGGCGTGTGAGCGGGAGGTTTAAAAGGAGCAGATTAACGTGTTTCTTTATTACTTCTACCCGACCCGACTTTTTCGGGTAGGAATTGACGGCCCGACCCGAGGTCGGGTAATTTTACCTACCAGAAAATTACCCGTTTTTCGGGTACCCGCACATCCCTAGCTTATTATTCAATGATCAATGTTACACTTACATACACACACACACACTGACATGACTGCAAAATAAAATAACGAAATGACCCGATGGGAATTTTTACATTCTCTTTACGTTTTAAAGCAAGACTCGAGTGATTTGCCTGCGATGTGCTCTAGTCTTTGAAATAGTAACACCAATATATTGAAAAACTTTTTAAAATAAATTTCGGGAACAGGGGGTGGGTTAGTTGTTGGCAGGGGCCCCCAACCAAGGGTGCTCCGTACTGGATTCAGTAGTTCCGAACCTACCAGTCCACCTCTGTGTACATCTAATCCCACACATAACAAAAACTTGTAAAAATACAGCCAAACCTTACACACTGAAAAGCAATGAGATCTAAAAAAGGGCCAAGCTCATCTACCCTTCCACATTTGCACATTCTTAATTCATAAACGTACAGTGTCCTATAACAACATCTTTGAAAAGCTTGGCAAAATAGAATTTGCAACTATTAATTTAAACGTAATATTTCATCCAAATTTATTTTTTTGTAATTACCGGTAGTTTAAACATAATGGTCATGCAAATTCTATTTTGCCAAGCTTTTCAAGGATGTTGTTACGGGACACTGTACGTTTATGAATTGAGAATGCGCAAATGTTGAAGGGTAGATGAGCTTGGCCCTTTCTTTAGATCTCATTTCTTTTTGAGTGTGTAAGGTTTGGCTGTATTTTTACAAGTTTTTGTTGTGTGTGATCTCATTACTTTTTCAAGTTCCATTGCAAAATTATTTGTTGAAATATAATAATTTTATCAAAGTTGATTTAATTGCTAGCTATGGTATTACCAATTAACAATAGATTGAAAAAATGTAGTGGTCCAAAGACTTGCTTTTTGTAAACAATGTAGGCGATCATTGTCAAGTAACTATAGTTACATGTTGATTGTATGCCTGTATAAGGCATAGTCTATTTTAAAACCTATATTTGGAAGCCTTTCAGCAAACTTTTTTAACTTTTTCTTTCAAAAGGAACTACATCACTATTACCTTAATGTTCAAGTAAAATATGAACGTTGTAGCCCCACCCGTTTAGTCAGAATCGCTAGGCAATTGAAACTGACGAATTATACAGTAGTAGGAACTTAGTAACTAACATCCTTAAAGTGATTTTGAGCATGTTCAAGTTATTTTTTTATTCGAAGAAGGAATGTTCGTACACCAACCAAATTTGTAGAGGTAATGAGAAATGCTGATATAAAAACCCAAATTTTGTTTTAAAAATTTTGCGTTTTGCATTTTAAATTTAAACCCAAATTTTGTTTTC